>LPNX011218147.1:15433-55782 GCA_001517045.1 Pseudotsuga menziesii | reverse complement strand
TTGTTCAGCAAATTTCTGATAGGTAGCTTCAATCCAATCACCGATTTCTTTTACTGAGGGCCTCCAAAACATAGCCCTTCAGGTACGACGTAGATCCCTCTTAAAGCAGATACTGAGTTCAACCGGCAATGGAACCAATTTTTTGGGCTTAGGGCAGACCTGGGTTTTATACTATTATCTTCGCACCAACAAGATGACCCACAGTGTTGGCCCTTTCGGCAACAACCTGCGAACAGGTTGCAATCTCACCCGAAACAGCTATGGGGTGCCGCAGAATCAAGTTTCTGCAAGCAAAAGAGGGATATTACTGTACCTTTATCCTTAACAACAAATATTTATACAAAATAGATCTTCGACATTCACTTAAATAGCTTCACAGTTAGATAAAAGACGTTTCTTGTTTAACCCTTAACTGGGAATTCACAGTGAAGTTAATATTTAACAATTATCTTACTTTAGCATTCACCTACTTATCAAAAGCATAAAAACATAACATAAACAACACAAAAGAACCACAACAACACAAGATATAACGTGGTTCACCCCCAGTGTAGGGGATACGTCCACAGAACTGTGTTTATATTCAACTCTTTACAAAAATCACAGTTCTGATTTGCGCACTCAGCTGCAGATCCTCTTAATCACCCAAACTGCGCAGTTAGCTGCAGATCTGTGCACTCAGCTGCAGAACCTTTCTTACAAAAACCCTCTGCGCACTCAGCTATAGAGGTCGTCCACGCACACAGCTGGGACTTAACCTTTAACCAAAATAGGCCTTCGCCTCAATTTATCATCATAATAGAACCTACTATAACCTTACTTGACTCCTTTACATAAGTGCCTTATTTATACAAGTGCACTATTACAATACCATGGACTTAAACCATGGGCACCCGCAAATCAAGGGACATTTACAAAAAGAGGGACTTTGACTCACCCCCAACACCCCTAAGACTATTTTGAGTCGCAACTCCGCTTACAAGCTTCTACAAAGACCGCGGAGTTACCAAAATTAATGACTGTTAAGGCGCACGCCCCAACAGGAATCCTTCCTCCATCAATTCGAATTAACAAAGCTTAATATCTACAACAACTCATCAATAGAGAATAACTCAATGGTTGTCACAACACCTCTTAAATAGAGATTTTATCAGCATTCAAAATATGAACAATAAATTTACCAATGGATTATTTTTATAAAATTCCAATTCCATAGAAGAATTTACTAACCATACATTGTAATTCCTTAAATAATTCAATCATAACAGGGAACAAATAACAAAGTAATGATGCAACATACAACCTTTAATTGGTTATGCAACCCTCATAAAGACAGGTTTTGATGTGGGGTTAATTAAAAATTTTCAAACGCAGGTAACAATGGAAAGATCCATCCAATTTCATATTTTTCGATTTTCCCCAAAATATTAGACCTAATATATGTTTCCAAATGAAATATGTGTCTTTTTTTAATATACCCTGCTTGAATGAAATATATGAGCCTATCACTAGGTTTATGATCAAACCAAATAGGATTTTGTTGAAATCCTCTGAAGAAAATTGATGGTATCGTGATTGATTGGTAATAAACAAAATTCCAGTTTTATGTGCCCTAGGTTATATATTTTCAAATTTGTTTTATGTTTTAGAGCTGATTGTAAGTGCAGAGGAACATTTTATTGCTTACAAAATATGCAAACTCATGTCATGTTTTAGATCTTACCTTCATTGAACGAAATATGTGAACTCGTCAATCCATCAACTCTTTGATCAAACCAAATTAGACCGTGTTGAAATCCTCTGAGAAAAATCGATGGTGTAGTGATACAATTGGTCAATATTTTTTCAATATTTTGTGCTTAAAAAAATTTACATTCTTACCCTACCTGAACAAAATCTATGATCCCATCAACATGTCTAAGATCAAACCAAAATTGATTGTGTTTAAATCTTATGAAAAAAATTCATGGTATAGTTATCGATTGAAAATAATTTTTTTACTTTTGTTATTAATAGATTGGTGTAGTGGTTGAATTCTTATCGTCCAATTGATTCGACGCATTAGGTATCTAATCAAACCAAATTGGACCATGTTGAAAACCTTTGAGAAAAATTGATGGTGTAGTGATATGACTGGTAAGAATTTTTTTTTCGTTTTTTTGTGCTTAAAAAAATTTACCTTCTTACCCAACTTGAACAAAATATACGAACCCATCAACAAGTTTGTGATCAAACCAAAATTGGTTTCCTTAAAATATTATGAAAAAAATTGATGGTATAGTGATAGAGTGAATTTTTTTATTTTATTTTTATGTTAATCGGCTGGTGTAGTAATGGATTGCTTTTCGACCAATTGATTGTTGTTTCACTTTATATGATAAAATTATACCAATTTCAAGTCTGATATGAAGGGTAAAACTCGTTTCTATATTATCTCAAGATCAATATCTCTCCTTTCCTTAGTGTTGTGCATTCTATTAATGACAATCCAAGAGTCCCCAAAGACAATCCATTTTGCTAGATTATTTTTTTCCCCAGTCCTCAAGCATAAGAATAGATGATATTTCCACCTGGTTCAAAGATAACCCCTCTGCCCCCTAACATCCCTATGCAATTTTTGTATTTATGCAGTATATAAAATGATTTATCAAATACTGTATATGTAGAGTAATTAACTTTTCCCTTTATTATTTGTTGTAGAAATCAATTTGGACTATTTGTATGTGAATCTAAAATCTTGGTTGGAATGAGAAAATAGATCGAAGGTTTTTATGAAAGGTTATAATTTATGTAGTATTTATATTATGCATTTATAAATTCTCTATTTTTTCACTCTTCCTTTTCAATTAAGAGATCATGTGTAACTTGTTTAGGCCATTTGGGCTTCCTGTCGTGATTGCAGAATTTTACTTCTTAAAAATTTGATAATGTTCAATATAGATCTTGTTATATTTCCACATAAGAATGGAATTCATTTCCTCTAGAGGTTTTGGAATAATATTTTAGAATACTTGCTAAAGAGGATGTTGAACAATAAAAGAGGTGAAAAATGAAGCAACAATTGTCTATACAAAAACAAAAGTCATAGAAATTATATAGACTTGAAAAACTGATTGTTGGAGTGACGATGATGTATCCAATGGTAATGATGTTGAGAACCAACCTAATGATAGGGAAATACATTATCAACTCTAAGGTTGTTCAACGCTGCAATATGTTAAGGAAAGGATCCAAAATTTGATACAATTGTTCTTCTTAAAGGAGAAAATGGCTTAGAATAAATCATTATCTGTAAAGTTATATATGAGTCACATACAAGAAATGTAGAGTTTTCAACATTGGATCCTTGTGGTGATGATCCAATTATTTACACTGTTAGTACCAAAGACACATGGACACATACTATGGATGATGTCCTTCCTGTTCAAATGGTGTATGCAGATGAAAGTGGCAAGCTTATGTTTCACCATCCTTCACTTTCTGAAATAAAATCACAATTATCTTCAAGTGGAATAGAAGAAAATCATAAAAAACACTCAATTGCAGTCATTAAGCGAGGGTTTTATTTGGGATATTGTTCACATGTTACTCCCCTATTTACTAAAAATGGTCATTTTGTGAATATTGCTAGAAAGAAATTCATTTTATTCATGCACAAATCCATTTTATTTTACCATAAAGGTAGGCATGTATGTCCATATTTATTATGAAAAATTTATTGGAATGTCTAAAGATGAGTCATTGAAAATTCCATATCCTGTAGAAGTGTTGGATTGTTTAGTAGATGTTTCAACTAGTGGAACATTTTGTTGGGTAAGAATATTTGAAAATCATGTAGATGTTTTTGGTAGAGGTCACTATATTCATAAAGGTGTGAATTTTCATCCATATGAGTTGTTTTACACAAAACAAGGTATGTTGATACCAACTGAAATAATTGATGGTGACTACATATGTGTATCTTTTAATATATATTCTTCAACTCATATATTAAAATTTTATTTAGAGTATATAATGTTATATTATGTTGTGTTGTAGGAATTGTTGACGTTTTCTTTACAGTGACCTCTATTAGAAGGTGGGCCACGAGCTGTCGAAAAGGAGAATCTTTTTTTGTCATTTTATTGCTACAAATGATGATAAGCACACCACTTTTCAACTTCTTGCAACAAAAGGTGACAATGAAGTTGTGACTACTAGATTAGTTGCCTCTACCTAATATAGAACACACAATGTATTTACATCATATATCGGAGTATTGCATCCCAATCGAGTATATAGTCACAATATTCATCTTATTTCCTACAAATTTTTCAATCACATAAGGTCTCGAAACATTATACACAGTGAATCTTATGTGGAAATTCCGTGTTCATATGAAAGTTTCATAGTTACTTTTGAACTAATTGCAATGCATTTTGTACCTCCTGGGTTTGTAAAGAATAATAATTCTCTAGAGTTCAACATAGTAACCATGAGAATATTAAGGAGACAATTTTCTATACATGGCCAACCTTTCTTGATAGATATCAACCAACTTCAGGCTCAAGTGATCAGACTCAACCTCTTGGTAAATGGAGAGTGGGGCCAAAATTTAGATTCCTCTATTTATATATTAGCCTAAAACTCCATGTACAAGTACACTTTTCATGGGATTCACACCAATGGGATCATGTCCATCAATGCTATGGATTAGGGATTAGGATTGGTCATTGGTGTACCCCATTTGGATTTGTAAACATTTTTCATTTCATTAATAAATTTTAATACTGTTTGGTGTAATATGTATGGGGAATTTTATCATTTATTATATATGAATTATTTATTTATTGCATTCAATTGTTTGGTATTTTAATGTAATGTTATGAATTATTTTTCTTTTTCGTGAATTTTTTCTTTGTATATGAAATTTCAATGTTTGAAACAATGTTATACATCTTGTAGCATGTGGACTATTGAGAACATGGTTTTGTATTGTATTCAAAATTCCCTAAAAGATACTTATTTTAGACTTCCATAATCATCAAAACATGGCATGTTCATATCTGCACTTACAAAAAACATAAAGTAGAACTTTCGAAAAATAAAAAAAACATACAAAAGTGGCATTTTCTTCATCTTTGTGGGCAAAACCATATAAAACTAAATCTGGACTGGTCTAAATATTTTTTCTCCCTTATTCGTATTTAGTTTTGTAAACAATATTTCCATTTTGCAGTTCATGAAGTGCAATTTATATGTATATGCACTCTAGTTCTATACTTTAGTAATTGCTCCAAGACAAAATGTGTTCATCATTTTGGAGTTTCAGTTTGCTGAAGAAGCTTGGGGCCTTTTGATAGACCAATTTAAAGATTCTTGAATAATGTATTCCATTTCTTCTTGAAATATAATATGATTTTTTTAGGAAAAAATTGAATAGTTTTTTTCCTTTTTTATCCAAGGACTAAATTCACATTATTTAATCTAACGCAACAATAAAAACATTCTTCATGTGCTAGTAATAATTTTACATCTTCAAATTGAATTATTCAAGTTGAACATGATGTGTGTTAAAATTAATCACTACTCCACTATTCAATATTTTCAATTTTATTCTAAAATTGCTATTGTGAAAAAATACTGAAAATCTTCCCTAGTTCACCAAAATTCACATATAGGGTTCAATATTTGGCCTGCTTTAGTTATTCAAATTGAAAATGTGAGTTTTATTCTTCTCTCTTTTTTATATTTTCATATTTTCATTTCATACTTGCAAATACCGGGAAATTTGGTTGAGTAATTGTAAACTATGAAAAATGGCTAAGTACTAGAAAATTGGCTCAAGTGGATATGGGAAAATGGTTGCCATTTCCTCAATGAGAGAAAGAAAAATATTATGAAATCACCATCCTATCTCATTTTAGAAAAAATTCTCTAGTCAAGATTATATTGTGCTACCAAAATAGCCACTCATCCTATTTTGCACCTAAAACTGGCCTAAATGGCCTTAGGAAAATTCCCGCCATTTCTCACATGTGAGGAATAAAACAAATACGAGAGAATTATATTTCAGGTGGAGGATTTATGCTGTTGACCATTGACTCATTCTTGATAAAACGTACATGGAAAAGAAGATAATGGGCTTCTAAAACAACCAATCAACCTGTTTTTTTCCATGCCAGAAAATGTTCTCCATTGGAATAATTGGTTAGTATTGAAAAACTAACCCATGTGGCTTTGGGAAAATTCCTTCCATTTCCTCCCTGAGAGAGACAAAATTATTTTGAAGGCACCATCCTACAGGTGGATGATTAATTCGCTTCGCCATTGGCTCAATTTTGATAAAACAGTCTCTATTTAAGAATATTTTGGCTTGCCAAAACAACCTTTTAGCCTGTTTTGCACCTAAATATGGCCTAAATGGCCTTAGGAAAGTGCCCACCATTTATTACCAATGAGGGATAAAATTATTCTGAAAACATAAGCTTACAGGTGGATGATTTATGCAATTGACCATTAGATACTTTTTGGAAAAAAGTCTAAGGTTAAGAAAATATTAGCCTGCAAAAACAACTACTCAGCTTGTTTTGCACCATGCCAGAAAATGCCCTCGTTGGTAAAATTTGGTAAGTATTGAAAATTTGGTTCAAGTGGCATTGGAAAAATGCCTACCATTTCCTACCTGAGAGAGAGAAAATTGTTATGAAGGCACCATCCTGTAGGTGGATGATTAATGCACTTCACCATTGACTCATTTTTTATAAAACGTATCTGGTAAAGAATATTTTGGCCTGCCAAAACAACCATGTATCTTGCTTTTCGCCTAAATTTGACCTAAATGGCCTTAGGAGAATCCCTGAGGGTTCCTGGTTAGAATGTAATTTCCCCGGGTTCTATAAGAACAAGGTATACCTCTTATGAACATAGAAGGGATGTTGCATCAAATGTGGAATGAACCATTGGGTAGGTACAAGGGTAACAACTATACTTGTAGCCTAGCTTGATGTGAATCAGAGAGGCTGAGTCTTCAATTGTGGGAGGAATCTAAGATGGTTTAATATCAGTTGTGGGACCAAGGTTGATGAACCATGTATGTGAAGATAATTCCTAGAGAACTAGAGTTTATAGTGGTTGAGGTCCCATGTAATTTCGTAGATGGATTCTTCTTTATATGGGCATCAATGCAAAGGTTGGATGCAAGTACAAAAGGAGCATGAAAAACAAAGAGGATGAAGCAATGGATGGTGATGGTGTAGTCACCATAAAGGCACATGAAAAAAATAATGGATCAGTTTTCATGTAAAAGGGAATATGGTTGTAAGACCAGGTAAGGAATGCATACCACTATTAAATCATTGGTAAATTCGAGAGATAGAACTAGGTGATAGGGGGGTGTATGTGATATTCCTCGATAAAAAATTGAGGGGGGTTGGTGTTTACTCCAAGTCAAGTTTAAAGGGGGGATTTTATGTTTAACCTTGACTCGAGAATGAGTCAAAGGTGGATGAGTTCTAGCACATGGTTTTGGTCTTAATTTTTCACAGTGGTCTAGGGACTGAAAACACAGTCTCACAAAGAATGTAGACAGTTATGCATAAAATTGGCAAAATGGTGCTGCAATGGAAGTAGCGGCTCTGTATGATCAATGCATAATGAATAATACAATACAATGATCATGCAAGATGCATGAATTCCAAGACAACTCAAATTCCCAAGGAGGTCATTAGAATTGAATGAGTGGGTGTAGCTTAACTGATTATAAGCCACAGTAACCACACTAGTTAACCAACTGATCAAGTACTGTTGACTCAACTGAGTCCTAACCAAAGTCAGAGTGCAATGGATGACTGATTCCAACTGAAATTAGATCAGACACATGTCAGTGCATGCCAACCAACAAGTGGTAGCGCATCATTAACTCCAATGAACCCGATGAGGTTAACTAAAGTCAAACTGGCCATCAGAGGTGGTTGGAGGCACCCCTGTTGAATCCAGTTCATTAAATATTAATAAAATGCTCAATATAATGAATGGAGGCACCTTTACCACTCAGCTTAATTGATTGTAACCATCAGTTATCAATTAGGTGCATCTATGACACTCGGATCACCCCCAAAGTGCTCCAGTTAGCCTCCCCAAATGAAGGAGAAGGCTTAGTTGGCTTTCTTGACTGAAGGTAGGCATTGGTGTGCTCATGCTGATGTCATGCAGTGCTCCTCTGATGCCAATTAAGTCAATAAAACTTAGGTAGTGGTTTAACAAGGCCAAATTGACCAAATTAAGTGTGTATGGTGGGTAAATGTCTCCAACGACCCCCCTTAAGCTATACTCAGGAGAAGTAGAAAAATAATGTGCATGAAATTCTAGGGCCTTGGAAACTAAGGCCATAGGTTACCCTATACAATAATGAAACTCAAACAATGCTCAAAAATAAATCTAAGTGAGAAAAAGAGGGAAAACCCAGTGGGAAAAACCCTCCCTCAAGCTGAACACTGAAAGTAGTCTGATCACCCTAATGAACTCACCCCCAACAGTGAACAAAGGTAAGTGAAATTCTTTTTTGAAAATATCTTGGTGAATATGTCTGCAATCTGCTCATCAGTAGGGAAGTATTGCAGAATCATGGTCCTGTCATGCACTAATTCCCTGATATAGTGCATGTGTATCTCTACATGCTTGGTCCTCTTCCTGGTAACTGGATCTATGGATATATTAATAGCACTTTTATTGTCACAAAAGAGGACAGTGGAAAAATTACTACCAAGATCAAACTATGAAAGAATTCCTTGCAACCAAACAGCTTGGATGCAAGCATTCACCGCTCCTCTGTAATCGGCCTCTGCTGAAGACAATGCTATGGCGGCCTGCTTTTTCTTGAACCAGAAAATGGGACCACCACAAAACATGAATACATATCTATAAGTAGACTTCTAATCAATATAATCACCCTCCTAATCGAAATCTATGTAACCAACCAGCTCTAGCTCTGAGTCTGCAGCATAGTGAATGTCGTAGGTCCTGGTTCCCTGAATATACTGGAGGATACTCTTGGCTTCCTTCCAATGAAGTTCATGAGGTTGCTGCATGCATATTGAGATAGCATTCATGTAATAACAGATATTAGGATGAGAATTAGTCAAGTAGAGCAAGCTACCTATCAGCTGTCGATAAATAGTGCATTCCATGGGAGGTGTGCTTTTTCCTTCTTCAAGCATGATCCCTGAAAGGAAAGGGAATGGATTAGCCCTACATTCAGCCATGTTAAAATTGAATAACAGTTATTATATGTATTTGTACTGATTTACCATTATCCCATCATAATTTTTCTCAATTTCGAGCCCCAGAAATTGCTTCAAAAGCCCCAAATCGCTCATTTCAAATGCATTGTGGAGAGCAGTTTTGATGACTGAAATAGAAGTAACTGTGCTACCTGTAATCAGTAATTCATAAAAATATAAAACAATAATAATCAAATGACCATTATACTTCTGTATATACACATTCGGATCTGATTTACACCTTTGGAAGTTTTGCAAGAGAAGGAAGGCATCCATCTTGGAATACCACTCTCTTGGGGCCTGTTTTACCCGTATAGTGACTTATTTAGCTTGCAAAACAAATATGGATCATAAATTTATTCCTCGGGATGCTTCATGTATATATCCTCATTAATATCTCCATGCATAAATTCAGAGTTAACATCCATATGATGCACTTCCCAATGCTTAGATGCAGAAATTGCCAAAACTAGGTGGATGGAGTCCATTTTTGCAACCGATGCAAAAGTCTCATGGTAGTCCACACCTTGGACCTGGGAGAAACATTTTGATACTATACTTGCCTTATATTTTAAGTTTCTTCCATCAGTAGAAACCTTAGTCTAAAACACCCACATGCATTGAACCAATTTCCTCCCCAGAGGAAGAGAAACTAGCTCCCAAGTAGTGTTTTTCTGAAGAGAATTCATCTCTTCATCCATGGCAGCTTGCCATCTCGTATCCTTCCGAGAATGGGAGTAAGAATTAGGGTCTGAAAGTATCATCAAATAAAAATATTCAGATAGAAAATAATTAGGACAAGAGAGTGCAATACCTGCTCTTTGGAAATCAGACCGGGTTCTCCTTGGATCATCCAGATTTCCAATGTCATCACCTACAAAGGAGAGTGTCTATCAGGCCCAAGTTGGGAGATGATTTTTAATTCAGGTTCTAATTCAGAATATGATGTTTTCTATACACTGATATCATAAATTAGAGGATCCAAATCAGGGTCATCACCCCCAATTACACCATCCAAATATTCAGTAGAATAGGAAGGAAATTCAGTAGTTTTCTCCTTCACTAGTTCCACCTCCTGAAGAGGCTCATCGAACTTGACACTCCTTTCAATGATGATATGTTTTGTTTTTATATCCAACAGCTTGAAACCTTTAGATTCATTAGGAAATCCAATAAGCATAGATTCTATGCTTTGCAGTTGCAAATCCCTCCTTTTATCAAGCGGAATTCAGGCCCATGCAGTGGACCCAAACACCCTCAGATTCAACACATCTGGCTTGTGTCTGAAATATGCTTCGAAAGGGGTCTTCCATTTCATAGATGAGTGTGGAACTCTATTCTAAATATATGCTGCAGCATGCATGGATTATTCCCATAAATTTTCAGCCAACTTCTTTGATTCCAACATACAGGTGATCATCTCCTTGAGAGACCGATTCTTCCTCTCCGCTACAACGGATACACCGTTCTGCTGGGGAGTGTAGGGAACTGAATGATGGATCTGAATAGCACTTTTGGAAAATATATATAGTAACTAATTACTTATATACTCCCATCCATTATCATATCTCAAGATCTTGATCTTTTGGCCAGATGCATTCTCAATCAAGGCCTCTAATTCAATGAATTTTTCCAAGACTTTTGACTTCTTTTTTATAAAAAAGACCCATGTGTATCTGGAAAAGTCATCAATGAAAGTTATAAAGTACCTTGATCCATTCATGGATGAGATAGGCATGGGGCCTCTGATATCAGAATGTATCAGTCCCAAGATGCATGATGCTCAGCTTGCCTTCCCCTGATTGAACTTATGCTCAGGGTGATTTCCAACAACACAGCCTTGCAAATTCCAGTGGTAGCTTTGATGACCAGGAGGCCTTCAACCATAGAATTCTTCTATAATTGATGCAAGTATTTGAAGTTCAGGTGGTCGAAACTCTCATGCCATAGTCTACTAACTTCATTTCCATGAGTCAGCAATGTGGTGGGCTTAGCATCAGCCATAAAATGGGAGAACTCATAGGATTTTGCATGATGGTTTGCAAGGCCTTTTGCTACAAGTTTTCTGGATGCAAGTTTTGTGATCTCTACATCATCTGGGCTAAAGGAGACTCTCTTGGGCACTCCCGTATGTGTCATTTGATAAACACTTAGGAGGTTTAATGCAAGAGCTCGTACATACAGAACATTGGAAAAATAACCATGCTCAAGATCTACAGTACCTTGTCCTTCGGATATGATTGTGGAGTTATATCCCATGTGGATGGGAATGGATTTGCTGGTCTCTAAAGATGATAAAGAGTCTCTTTCAACCATCATGTGATTCGAAGCTCCAGAATCTATCAAGAGTGCTTTGGACTTTGAAGTGCTTGCCATGAGGGCATGACCTCTTTCATGTTGTGGTTCTCGATCTTACTAATATCTCCTCTGAAAGCTTTCCATAATATTGATGTGATTTTTCTCAAGAAGAGAAGTAGCTTCATCAAGTTTATTTTTCATGCAGGCATGTTCAGGGTGGAATCCCTTCCCGCGGTATGAACACTTGAATTTTTCCTTCCCATGATTCCCTTTGCCTTTGTTCTTCTTTGAGTCGGAAGGCTCTTCATGTTGCTGGTTTTCAACTTTAGGCTTAGGAGCTTAGAATTTGGTTTTTGGGTTCTTCTACTGCTTTCCTTTACCCTTCAGATATTTGGGCCCCAAGACATAGAGGGATTGATCACGGGAGGATCTGATGATCCCCATCTAGACAAGCTTATCATGTTCACTTGTTAGGGAATCAATAAAGGCATTGAGAGAATGCATCTTCCATCCAGGGGTTGTGATCTTCCCCACATAGAATGTAGAGACAAACAACGAATAATCAACTCCAAGTTTTGAGAGAATGGAGAGAATGAGCTGATCATCCTCCTTCTCCACCTTACACTGCTTCAACCATAAGACAATGTGATTGAAATTTGTGAAAAAATCATTCAAGGTCTTGAAATTGGAAGGTTGGAGAGACATCAACTCATTTTCAAGCTAGTATACTCTCAAATCATCTTGGTTTCCACACAGGGTTTCCAATTTGTCCCAAATTTCCTTTGGAATCTTCAATCCAGAGAAATGGAAAAGAAGTTCTTGGGAAATAGAGAGGCACAAGAATTTGAATGCTTCATCATTCTTGTTCAAGAATATATCTTTGTCTATCACATGAGTAGGCTCTTCTTCAATTTCCATAGTGACCCTATAGATTCCTCTAGCATGTAGCTGGATCTCCATATCTCCTTTCCATAAATGGAAATTGAACGGAGTCAAGAGTTCTATGGAAGAAGACATTTCAAAATGTTGGAGCAAATTCTTTCACCTGTTAAAACCTGCAAATCACAACAAAATGGGCATTATAAGGTCAAACAACCTACATATTTTAGGATTTCATCACACCCAACATAGTTGATCAAGCAAGCTTGATCAACAATTTCCTAACTTCGGGTATTAAGTGGTAATTCTTTGCTTCTGGTGCATTGCTGGAATTTTTGAGCTTTGCTCAATTTTTCATGCAAGATCTATCAAAAACCTTATTTTTGAGAGATCTGAGCTTCATCCTACCGTGATCTTTGATACCATATTAATTTGTCACAGTGGTCTAGGGACTGAAAACACAGTCTCACAAAGAATTCAGATAATTATGCAAAAAATTGGAAAAATGGTGTTGCAATGGAAGTAGCAGCTTTGTATGATCAATGAATAATGAATAATACAATACAATGATCATGCAAGATGCATGAATTCCAAGACAACTCGAATTTCCAAGGAGTTCATTAGAATTGAATGAGTGGGTGTAGCTTAACTGACTGTAAGCCACAATAAACACACTAGTTAACCAACTGATTAAGTCCTGTTGACTCAACTGAGTCCTAACTGAAGTCAGAGTGTAATGGATGAATGAGTCTAACTGAAAGTAGCTCAGAAACATGTCACTGCATGCCAACCAACAAGTGCTAGCACATCATTAACTCCAATGAGCCCAATGAGGTTAACTGAAGTCAAACTGACCATCAGAGGTGGTTGGAGGCACCCTTGTTGACTCCAGTTCATTAAATATTAATAAAATAATTTATAATGAATGGAGGCGCCTTTACCACTTAGCTTAACTGATTGTAACCATCAATTAGCAATTAGGTGCATTTATGACACTCAGAGCACCCTCGGAGTGCTCCATTTAGCCTCCCCAAATGAAGGAGAAGGCTTAGTTGGCCTCCTTGACTAAAGGTAGGCGTGGGTGTGCTCATGCTGATGTCATACAGTGCTCCTCTGATGCCAATTAAGTCAATAAAATTTAGGGTAGTGGTTTAACAAGGCCAAATTGACCAAATTAAGTGTGCACGGTGGGTAAATGTCTCCAACATTTGGCACATGGTTTATTATAGCCCATGGAATTCTTCTATGGTATTTGGCGTTCCATAGTATTTGGTGGCCCATAGTATTTTTCTATGGTATTGCATGTAAATAATCCTTTATAAGGCTTGAGGAGGCTCCATTATAAAGTGGCCTGGAGGTGAGTGGTGGCTAGCTCACTTGGATTGGCTTGGTTGGTTTAGGTCAAGGGAGATAATATATCTATTATGGTAGTTTTTCTTGGTTTTGGGTTTTCCACATAAACAATGTGTGTATATATTTAATGGTTTTTGGTTTATTTAATTTCTCTTGTAAGTTATTATATTTTATTATGATCCTAATTTCTAATATGCAACTGGAAATTAGGTAAATCACGGTCCCCAATTATAAACCTAATTTAAAATACTAAGCACCCTTATAGGAATTAGTTTTCCTTCTAGGTTTAATTTCAATCAAAATTGTTTGTTTTTATTTAGTTTTAGGTTTAATAAGTTAGAATTAAACATATTGATTGATCTAATAAAATTAAAAAAGAAGTCGACCTGTATTGTTGGATGAAATTTACCATTAATGATGATTTATAAACTTCATCCAACTCTTAAATCTTTTTAGATTATTTTGGGTTTCCTCCTAAAGATGGGTTGCGTTATTCATCCCAAAATGTCGAGACAAAAATCTGCACATAGATTCTCCAATTCCTCTTCTAGTACTCAAATTGCAAGAACTCCCAATAAGTAACTCATATATATTATAGATTATAAAGACCACTAATACATAATAGACTAAATTTTTTGTAGCATAAATCCTTATATAAAAGATCACAAAAAATCTTAGGACATGCATAAAACGCATTGAAAATTGCATTACATTGTTTCATGCCCCCTTACATTGGAACAACACATATGATTTCATATTGATCCTATGATGATGCATCATACAATACAAACTCCCTATATATTGTGAGGTTCCCTTTTCTCAATAGGGCCTCGTGTAGCATATAGTCATCAAATATCTTATCCCACTAATCTTGAATATGATATTTATAGATCCCTCCATCCATCCAACTAGTTCATGCATATTTGGAAATAGGTCCTTGAAATGTCACAAGGTTTATGTAACAACTAATAATTTACTTGACAATAACAAATCATAAATGTCTTATTATAGCAAATTATAATAGTAGTAAATATTCTCTTTTATCTTATAGATAAGTGTTCAATCACTTAACCAATTCAACTCTATGTTATGCCAAGTCAACATGCATATCCAAAGCTAGAATCTACTCAATCATGTAGATAAAATAAGTAGAAATCAAATATGGAATTACATAAATACCGGGCAACATGAAAACTTCACACACACACACACACACACACATACCACAATCTTATCACAAAGATAGTAAAAGTTAATATCTCTAACCATATTAATTGAATGATTATTACAGGAAAATAATAACGAAGCATTTTAAATTTTGGGCCATAAAAAATGTCATTATTTCAATATGAATTAAAAACCCTATAAATTTGGAAGTCTTCATTTGCATTATTATCAGCAACAATGTCATTCAATGCTTTGTTTTCAATGCTCATATGTTCTTTCAAATACATAATATTATTCTTGCTACACCATCCTATGAAGGTGGTATTATAATCATCTTCGTCTTCACCTTCGTCATCTTCAGCATCAATGAAATGTGTTCCTAAACCATCTAGTATATTGTTATTAGATGTATTTCAACCATATTTGTGCATATTATGCATATTGTCGTCTTCTATAAGATCATTTAACTCTAGATTTTGTTGATTTTCATGGCCAATATGTCATCTAACTAATCATTATGTGATGATGCACATGTAGCTATACTTCTCCCCAATGCTAAAGGGATATTTTCATCATTATCAACTTCACATTTGTATGCCTCAAAATATTCATCTTGAACATCATCATGGATGTCCATTTCTTCTATGTTCTCTAATTCCTCATCTATATTTTGTTGGCCATCATTGTTCTTCTCCATGTTCATTGAGCCATCATCGAATACATGCCTTAATCTTGCATCATAATGTATGAAAAATATTCATTTTAGATCCAAAATATCTTCATAGAAAAATACGTGCGCAAGAGCCAGATACATATATTAGACCTTTGTTATTACATTTTTATTGATTAAAAAGCACATAATAAACTAAGAATTAATAGATTATAGATGACCACTACTTCTTGTTTGAGTTAAAGAAATACATGGTCACAATGAATTGGTAGAACATAAGACTCCTTATCCTCCAATGGGAACTTTGAGGAATATAAAGAAAATAATCCACAATGGGTATCATGTCTTCACGTTCTCTCAAACAATCCATACCATCTACATTAAAAATACAACATTTGAAAGACCAATAATCCAACTCAATAATTTCTTGGATTTTTCCAACATATTGAATACTCCCTTCAATAATATTTTTATCTTTTGAACTTACACGATTGGATTTATTGAAATCAACCATGATGCCACAATCAAAGGATATTCTCTTTACATATACACTTTCTACATGATAATGTTGACCATATGTCCACATTATAGGATGCTTTCTCACATGTGATAGACCATTTATTTTAGTTTAAATGAATATAATTATTCGTAATTAAATAGTTACTAGTGTCAAAATTGTATTGAAACAATATTTTGTAAAATTCCAAATGTACCTTTCTTTAAAATACTCTAGACATGTTGATCTCATCTTCTATTATGTTTCATCTATAACATCCTCATCTATTCAGCTTTGAATTTGTTCACTAACCCATTATAGTGTGCAGTATTTTTTCCATTCCCCAATCAAACTAGTGGGAAGTGGAGTATTCCTTGGGTTCAATCTCTTAAATTGTCTCCTTTATTATAACACTTATTCTATTTTTATATCATACAAATCAATCCATTTATTCATACAATCCATGTGGTATAAAATGAACTTGTCAAGCACAACACTTTTGACTACACCTATTAAAGATCAACATGTATATTATTTCAAACTCAAAATGGCATTCTTTTAATTTTGCAAAAATAAATTTGTATAGTACATGATTGTGAAATAACCACAATGATCATAAATATACTTACCAATTTCTACTTGAACACCATTAGATTGTAGTTTTTCTCCATCCATAATATCTGATGCATACTCTTCATCCCACATTCATGGACCATATTCAAAATATTTACCAAGAAATTCATATAGGAAGAAAAATGATTCATTCAATACATACCCTTCAACTATGCAACCCTCTAGTTGTGCCTTTTGTCGAATACAAAAAGAAATTTGTATAGTACATGATTGTAAAAATAACCACAATGATCATGAATATACTTACCAATTTATACTTGAACACCATTAGATTGTAGTTTTTCTCCATCCATAATATCTGATGCACGCTCTTCATCCCACATTCATGGACCATCTTCAAAATATTTACCAAGGAATTCACATAGGAATAAAAATGCTTCATTCAATACATACCCTCAACTATGCAACCCTCTAGATGTTCCTTTTAAAGAAAAACGTCCTCCTCATTGATATCACACCCATCAAATCAATGTCATCGACCAAGTGTATAAAAAATGGGCTTGTAGGTATGTGAAACTTGTAGGGAACCCCTTCTCAAGTACACATACAATTTTTGCAATTTCCTTCTTCCATCTTGCACTTCACATTCGTGTATCTCTTTGGAGGTCACCCACCTAACATAATAGTAATAAATTAGTAAGAACCTTTAGTCACATTTAACATGCAATATAATGTATCTATCTCTCACAAACATGAACATTTCATACCACAAACCTGTAAATTCTAACAATAAACTTATGGCATTTCTTAAGTCAATAGTAAGGCATGAATCACCCCTAATTGTCAATGGCATGATACTCTATCGAAATTTTTTAGCAAAGGTCATTAGTAATTTTTTCACATAATATACTATAAAAATCTATTTAGTAATTAAATGATAACAATAAGAGTTAATTGATGTTAATACCTTCAGAAAATAATGGAATCCATGTGTTTTAAATCTTCTGATATGTCCATCAATTGTAAAAAAATTATTCAATGATGACCCATAGCTAGTAGGTGTCCTTATTAAACATATGACATGTTTTAGTTGGTCTAGCTCTTTCTTTTTCAAAATCCATGGATATTTTGCATATGTTTCATTTTACTTGTTTGGTGTTAGCATCTTCTCCATTGACCCAAGTCCAGATTTCCCTCTCTATCCAACAAAGACTAAGATATCGGCCCAACAAAGCATAAACCCATCGACAACACCCGCAAAGGTTCTGTATCACCCAAGATATCTTATTGGGACTGCCATAACCATATTTGTATAGTTAAGTAAGGGGATTTCTTCATGATAACATTAAGACACAGCTCGAACAAAATAGAGGGATGGATTACCGGTGGAACATACACACAAGAAATTAGACTGGTCCTAAACACATTCACAACATAAACATATACATTTTAAATCATATTCCCTATGATTATTATTGTCATTGAATAACATGAAATCACTGTAAGTGAAACAAATACATAAGTACTTACACACAAGCTACTCAAATATCAAAGAAACAAAGGTTTAACGTCGAAACCCATATAATAAAAACCACAAACTGCTCTTCATTTTCCATGAGTAATATTTGAATGCTTTGGTCTACGCACACAAATTCCAGACTTCTCTCAAAATATTATTTACAATGGATGGGTTTTCTCTATCTGTCTCGTGCTCTCATGCTTTCTTTTCTTCTCTTAGTCGACCTCTTTGTCAATATCCTTAAGATTTACCAATCATCAGCACACAAATTGGACTGGTCCTATATATCTCTTACAATTATTGTTTCAATCATCAACTAGTTCTCAACTGACAGCCGACTGGTTGTTCTAACTAACCCAAATCCCATTACATTTAATAAAGGCACTAATGACCTAGATTACATGCATTCCCATTCCCAAAGATAGATTGTTATTCTAACTTAACTTGTTATTACATTTATTATTTTCTCAAAACATGTCGAATACTTGGATTCGACTTACTCTTCTCCTTTTCTGTCGCATCCTTGCTTGCCTTGCCACCGAAGTATTCACTTTTCGACCAAAATTGGTACATATTTTCCAAGGGCCAACAGGCCCCCAACACTCATTTGTGGATCATCTTGATCCACTTCAGCCAGATTTTTTCGTCGTGCCAAGTTTACTCAACAACTAACGACAGATATTCATTACTTCCTCTACTTATCTCTACACATCTTGTTTTTCCTTTTGAACTTGTTCAACAAGTTTGAAACTAATGTGGCTGAAATTTTCCACTCTTTTCGCTCCCATCACCTATCGAACCATCTCATGGACTAGTTGGATGGTTCCTATAACTTTCTCTTCTTCATCCTGGAGTTCCATGATACATTCTGTTCTTCTCTGTTGTTGTGTCCACAATTTAGGAACTTGTGCTGTAATGTTTTGAAGTCAGAAGCCTTTCTCACCTTCTCAACCGACAACAATTTCTTTAGCTCATTTTTTAACCCATTCAAATTCACTTCTGCTATATTAAGTTGTTATGTAACATTCTCCAACTCTGCATCGTCCATCAGGGCTTCCCATTACTAAGAAACCTGGACATATTCTTTGGCACAAAGTTCCTCGGCCTCTTGGATATTTTTAACATTTTCCTTCACTGCCTTTTGTCTGGATTCCAGTACCTCAGGTGGTGTACTAGGAGTCATCTTTGTTTTCAAGTCTGTAAATTGTTGGAAGAGGTCGATAGCTACCTCCCCAAGTTGAAAAAATTTGGCGTCTGGGATAATTTCAGTCACAATTCATTCTTCAAATAAGTCATGGAAGGCAAGTCCTACAGCTTGCTCCAATCTTTTCCTATCCTCCTATCATCTCTATGATTTTTGTTATGTTTCCTTTACTTTGTTTTTTAGCGATATGATAGTTTTCCTTGAATGTTTAATCTTCTTAAACATCGCATGCTCTCTTACCTTTATCTCTTATACTGCATCATGTTGAATCATATGAAATGCATACATAGGAATTACAGAAAAATCAACACTTACATTACCATTGTCTTTCATAATGCCATTATGCTTTGGTATGCCCAAATTAAGTGTCTCAACAGACGCCTGCACCTTCCTATTTTGTTGCGGTGTTGGTATCTCCACAGGTCGATCCTCGGAAGGACCAGCTTCTTCCTGTGACATAGTATGGAACGGTTCCTACATGACCATTTCTCTTACTTCTTTTATTGCCAACACACAAAGTTTGCAATAATTTTTTGATGTTACCGAACAAGTTGTTAATCATCTCATCAATCTTCTTATAAGTCTCATTGGAAACTTCCTCCATCCTATCAGTAATGAGGTTGTAGTCATAAATGGTAAGGCCAACATTCTAGATGTTTTATCATCCTTCCGCTTCTTATGACTCCTCTTTGATGCTTCATATATTTTGTGCTCATCACCAAGTTATGGATCCGTCAGGGTCATGATAGACTCTTCTTTACTTTTATAGGGGAATCTTTGTGGTCTTTCCTCTCCTTGTTGATATTCTCCCTGGTTTTTGGGTGTTCCATTCTGCTGCATTTTAGTCTCAGCGGATATTTGATCATCTACAACAGGTTCTCTCCACCCTTCGGTCCAATCCCGGACTATTGTCTCAATATCTTCTTCTGTTAGCTAAAATTCAGCAGCCAACCATTGATTCTCAAGGGTATTTTCTTGGCTGCAAATGGATGTGGTGCACCCTGATAGAAAATATGATAATATTGTGGAACCTCTAGATAGTCTCCACAACAATCCTTTCTTGGTTCCCAATGTGATTCCTCGGAGCATCATCATGTAAGTAAAACTCAATTTTCTTTTCCTTCTATCGGTGCAGATTCTACTTGTCATACCAAAGGTTATGGTATCGCACCCATCGACATATCGAAGGCATGTCCACCCATTGATAGCTCGGACCATGCAACAAATGAGACCAAAATTAATAGCCATGAATAGTGAAATGGGTTACCTTTCTCCAGTTCATCGATGGCATATTCTAACAACTAATTTAGCAGGTAGGTCAACTAATTCATCTGGAAACCCACAACAAACTACTCTATTTCATCAATTGTTCTGGAGGTACACTGGTTCGGTCGCATATTCCTGAGCAACTTGCTTGATAACACTTTTTTTGTGGACCAAACAACAAAATCATTGATGGAGGAAATTGAAAAGCCTCTCTTGTCTCTGGTTAGGTCATATTTATCCTTCATCCGGGTAGTTAGGCCTAAGTCCTTCTCCTTTCCAACAAATAACGATGTTGGGTCGACCCCTTCGTCAAACAAACTATGCTTCAATTTTTATTCCATAATGGGACCTCTTCAACCACCTTCTTTCATGTCATCCTCATTAGAGAATCCTATCTTTTCCTCCTTGGTATCAACATTCCTTCCAACTTTCTTTAGCTACGTAAATTTCTTGCTACCAGATTTAGGACAGTGGAAGCTAGTAACATTGGCCTCCTACAACAACTCATAACCATCTTCATTAAGTTCCACACTTTCTTCTGTGTCCCTTTTTCTCCCCTTCTTTTTCTTTGGTTTCATTTATTCTCCCATAGTTCACGTATCGCGACATGGTGAGTTCAGGAAAATTCTGTAGATCATGGTCTACAAATCCCATCTTCTTCAGATTCAACAGAATGTCTGTCGTAACATGGACGCCTTTCAGAATGGTTGGATTAACTAGCAGATACTAGGATTTATTTCTTATATTTATGCTAGGAAGATCATCTTTCATTGGGGTAAAGTATCTAGGAAACATGATCGCGGACCCAGATCTCGATGCTTCAACATCATGGGTAGATTTAAATCTCTGTGGAGGAATAATTCCATAGCTAGTGCACTTCTTTCTTGGTGGCATAACCAACTCCTATCGTAACACAAATTCTAGAGGTTCTTCAAAAATGGGTGTAGGGGACAGAACCTCCAGACCAAATGTTGGAACAATGCTAGTGCTCGATACAAAAATGAACATAATCAATGAAAAAAAATCGGTTCCCAAGGTGTTGCAGACAGATAGATCGGCTCAAAGGTTTACTCAATCGAATAAAAACAAATGAACAGACTTCCATGCGAAGATGGAAATAGGTTTTATGCATATCAGAAGTTGTCCATTCACAAGGGTCTGCAATAAATGGAAAAGGTGGCATCCAATTCTACCACATGGGGTAATCTTTCCCATCATTTCAATAAACCGCCAAACTAACCATCACTTCACTCATCATGATAGTGGGTAATTATTATGCATTAATGGCATATGTGACCAAAAAGTACATCGCCAAAATCTCATGTTACTCAACTTAAATTCTCTCCAGCTATCACATGTGACAGGATTTCATCTTGAGACAGACATATAGCTTGTGACAACATTTCTCTTGCGACAAACATATAGTCTGCGATAGCATTCATACTTGTGACTAAATTAAAACTTGCAACAACAATTGCATATAATTTTTTTTTCATACTTATCTTTTAAGTCAAGCAAAGTGCAGCTATCCTGATATGGTTTTATCTAACTTCCATTCCCTAATAGTTTGAAGGGTTTATACCATCTAACTTCTGCAACTAGACCGCACCTCCCTCGGTGATATAGGTGACAACATATGGTCCCATCCTGTATGTTTGAAGCTTATAAGGATGCCTAAAAAATTTACCGTCATACAGGAAAACAAAATCACCAACCTGAAACTGCTTAAACTTGATATGGTTGTCATACCACACATTTTTTTCATCCTTCTCAAATCGTTGATGATATCCTACGATAAAGAAATCTTCTTCTAGTTGTACCATCTACGACAATATTTCTTCTATTGCACTAACATCTGTCATCCTAGTAATTGTAGAAATTTAGAGACTAGGTACAATATATTCTAATGGCATGATGGTATCATGTCCATAGGCCAATCTGAATGGAGTCTATCCTGTCAATGTTTTAGAGGTTGTGTGATAATCCCATAATACCACAGGTATCTTATGATCCCAAACATCCTTTTGAACATTACATATATTTGTCAATGCATCCTCCAAGATCTTATTGAACGCTTCGAGAACATCATTCGCTTGTGGATGATATGGTGTTGTCTTCCAATGTTGAATCTGGAATTCCTTAGTTAATTTTTTAGTTAACTGATTCACAAAATATGTTCCTTGATCACTTATCAAAATCTTCAGGAATCCAAATCAGGTCACTACATGGTCAAGAAAAAATGTTGCAGCAATCACAACAGTACAATATCTTATTGGCATTGCTTCGGCCCATCTGGTTAAAAAAGTTTGTTGCAGTGATTATATAACATGCACCCATTCTTTTTCCTGGTGGGTTAATAGGACCCACAAAATCAACAACCCATTTATCCAATGTCTACAAAGTCACTTGTAGTACCAACAACATTTCATCTCGTCACGATGATTTTCCAATTCGTTAGTAGATATCACAGTTACGACAATAGTCTCTAGTATATACATACAAAGTATGCCACCATAGTCCAACTTGTAAAATCTTGAAAACTATTTCTTTTCCTTCATAGTGGCCTCCTATGACACCAGCATGTGCTTCATTCAGCACCATCAGTCGCTCATGTTCCAAGACACAGTGACAAAGTATTTCATTTGGTCCCATTTTATACAATTACCTAGCAATCAACTGGAAATCTGTAGCTTTTACAATTAATTGCTTCTTATGTGTTGTATTGAATAGTTCTGGTGCATATCTTGTTTTTAATATATGTACAATATCTTTGTAGTGATCATCAATCATTTTGACCACAAACAATTGTGTATCATGGAGGCTATCATCAAGACTAAACGGTTCTTCTCCACTTTCTAATCTCAACAAATGGTCAAATCCTAAATTCAGTTGACCTATTTAACAATAATCTCAAAATGAAATTCCTAAAAATAGGAGAATCCATCGATTGATATCCCCCCCCCAACATTGGATTATTGACCAAATAATTCAATGCAGAATGGTTCGTATACATCTTGAAATGCCATCCCAACAAGTAATGTCTGAACTTCTGGATAGTATATACCATATAAAGTCTTTCCCTTTCGGTTGTGGTATAGTTTTTTTTTTCATCTATAGATTTCTACTAGCAAATGCAATGGGGTGATTAAGAGCACCCTCTTCTGGTTGTGTGAGTATAATTCCAAGCACGACAGACGACCCGTCATTATGTACATGAAATTTTTTCTTCCTAGATAGAAATACTAATACAAGAGTTATAACCATATTATATTTGACAACATCCAGACTCTCTTGACATTGCTTATTCCATTGGAATTTAACATCTTTCTTCAAGAATTTCTCCATTGGAGATGTAACCTCTGCATATCCTTTGATAAATTTTCTAAAAAATACCCCGTATGCCCCAAAGTAGTTCTTAATTGTTTAACTGTCATGGGTGGAGGTATTTTTATAATAATTGTGATCTTGTTAGGGTCCATTAATATTCCATATCGACAGACCACATTACCCAGCAAGATACCAAAAGGAGCACAAAAATACATTTTTTCAAGTTCAAATAAATCTGAAACTGTCTACATCGGTCGAGCATCAATCTAAGAATATGAATAGTATTTTTCACCAGCATATAGAACATCCAATCATCAAAATATACCTCAATGAATTTATGGATGAAATATTTAAAAGAAGCTACTACTATTCTAGAAAAAATAGCAGGGGCATTCTTGAGTCCAAAAGGCATTACCATATATTGGAAGCATCACCACTATATCGCATAGGTCATCTTGTATCAGTCTTCCTTTGAAATTATTATCAGATGTTAGCTAGAGAATCCATCGGTAAATGAGTACACTTGTTATACTTTTACATTCTCCAATACTTCATCCGTTAATGGGGTCAGGAATAGATCATGCAGGAAGGCATCGTTTAATTTTCGTGGGTTGACACGGATGCGAAATTCACCAGTTTTATTTTCATGTACCACCATAGGGATAATCCATTTAGATTCCTCGAGAGTTTCTATAATGCATGCCTCCAGAATTCGTTCTAACTCTATCTTGACCTTCTCTTATATCTCAGATGGAGTCTGTACGGTCATCGTTTGATAGGTTTTGCGTCGGGCTTCAGGGGAATATTAATTTATCGCATATCACCAACAATACCCTTCATCTCTGAAAAAATAAGTAGGGAATAGATAATGGAATTCATGCAATAAGTCTGTAATTTTCCCTACAGTCTCATCATCGCAATAATCTTCAATATTGGAAAATTTTATATTTTTTGGAGAACCAATGTTCACCTTCTTTGTTCTGAGGGGCTTCAAAAAATATGTCATTTGATAAGCCTACTCTCTCCATTTCTCTATTACGCCTAGATTTAGGAATATGCATGTCACATGGACCATCATTAGCAGGGTCAATAGTTACATTATAACATTCCATCCAGTTTTGAACTATCGTCTTTATCCAAGGAAAACTTAACATCGACACCAAGATGTCTTCAAAAAACTTGGTTCTTATAAATTGCAGAGAAGCATCAATCATCATACTATCATCAGAAAAACTAAAAGGCTACATTAAACTGGTAATTATCTCTTCCCATTCTATAGTCTCTCATTGCAACTCAATTGATGTGTACCGGTTTCTCGGTATCATATCTGAAGTATGTATAAACTGATGAACCCATTCCTGCCGCAACAACGTCTTCCATGTCGCATGACAATTCTTAATACACTTGACAGGATTTTTCAATCATGTATATTTTTTTCTAGTATACAACATATTCTATCCAAATATAATCTCTAGTAGTCATCAGCATTGAGGACATTCTATAATAGATCTCTTATGAGAAACCCACCACCTGGTAGGTGTAGCCTTTAATGCAACATCTAGTGCTAACAATCATCGCAGTTCCAATACTTTTTCTTCAAAATCTGTAATAAATGTGTCCAAATTAGGAAATACTTCATAGGTAGGTAAATCACATACTTGAGTACCTACGTGTCGCACAAATTTTGTGATTCTTGCACATTTTTGCATCGACAGTTCATGTAGTTAATTATGTCAATTCTCCATAGCTTCTCCCAAGTCTGACGTATAAGAGGTAATACTTCACCAACTCAAATAAACATCAGATCTTGGGTTAACATAATAATCCCTTGCAAAGGAAATTTTATAAATATTTTCCAAGTATCCTTCTTGTCCTTCATGTTTCACTTTCTCTACATATCTCTAGCCTTACAGAGGATCAATTAGGGAAATCACCTGCAGCTCTGTATCTTTGAATGACAATATCCTCTTTTTAAAATTTATGATTGTTTGATTTTCAATAGCCTAGTCAATTCCCAGAAGTGACGTATATGGATTTGTATCATCAACAATGTATATGACTTCAAAATCAGAAAATGTTCAAATCCCTTCCACTTCTATAGGAATCTATGCCATTCAACCAATAGGTAAGACCTTCTACTGATTGGCTAAACATAACTAAACATGAGACCATACTAGTCTCAATTTTCCTATGATTTCCCTTTTTTTCTTATCAGGATGTTCACATCTGACTCCAATTCTAATATGATAAAGTCCATATCATAGTCTCCTATATGGGAATTCATTCTTAACTCGCGACTAGTTTTCAGACTCTTACCAACATGGTTAACTTTCTTCTTTGGTTGCACACTTGGTTTAGGTTCTTTAATCAGAGCCAATAATTCTGCTACAACATCCTTATCTTCTATTAATGCTACACAACTTGTAAATAAATATTTCAACTTGCTTACCTTCTCTGTCAAATTTCTTTGGAGTAATTTTTCAAATATTTGAGGCATTTCCAGGATTGGTCCATCATCCAATGTCAGAATAGTGGCATATGTCGATGCCTGATTTCTGTTGACAAACTCATCTCATGCATCAAATAAGACTCCATTTTCTTTCTAGACATCAAATGGTACTTTATTTTTCATATTCGATCAAACCCTTAGATTTGCGTAGGGTGCATCTTGATCTTCTCCAGTCACAACAAATCCTCTTATTACAACAACAATAATATGGTCTCGAGGTTCAACAAAAATATTCTGAATATTTTGATTTGCATTCCGTGGTTGGTTCTGCTTCCCCAAGTTTATGTCTTGTCATTTATCAATCAGTTTGGGGAACTCCTGAATGGTGTGGTCAAATGATTTACAATATGAACACATCATTGTGGGATTAGTACATTCTATGGAAAAATTTCCTAGTTGTCCAAAATTATAATAAATAACTTGACTCCTTCCTTGACCAAATATTCCTCCTCATCCTCAGCCTCTAAAAGGACGGCCCCCACCCCTTGGATGAGGGTATTGCACATGATCCCTCTCGACTTCTATTTGTTCATTATTTTCATTAGATATGTGTCGATTGTCTTTTCTTGCATCAATTAGTATGCTCTAAATTCTTTCTCGTCGTGACCCACAAATAGATAGAATTTACGATATAGACTGGAAGGTGCACTTACTATTTTCTATAGATACAAGAATTCCTCCGACCAATGACCTCTTGTCTAGCAAATTCTACACTAGGGAATTCCTTGTGAATTTATCGGGTTCAACGCTCTTGATGCAAGATAATTCAAAAAATATAGACATGAATATTTATGATGGACATCAATTCGGCATCTTGTACACCAAAATTATTCTTGAACTTCTTTCCCTTTCTTGATATCATGTATTTTCAATGTAAGATTGGCAAGCTGCGACTATATTTGCATCATTCTCGCGCCAGTTTCTCCAACCGATGAAGCTTCCAATTGCATAGCAAGCTTAAGAGCTTCGCTCTGGGATATAATCTTCTACTACATCAAAGGAACTTGGATATGCGGTAGCATAGAGGCAATAAACCATTTTTTATGTTGGACATCCGACATTTGGAAACTCACCTTAACCATTAGAATCTTAAATCTATGGTCGAAGTCCCAAATAGACATAGTAAACAATTGCTTAATATCTTTTAATTATTTAATACATTGGGACTCATGCTTTGGTTTCTTGAGTTCTTCAATCAGTCCAACTCATATATGATCCATCGACTTATGAGGAACCCCTGCTAGAACCACATAGAATTTCATATACCAGTCAAGAGAACAACCTCTAAAGGTCGTGATCATTTGAGCTCTCTTTATATCCTCATCTTAGACCCGTCACACTATCCAAACAACTTCACATGGGAACCAGTGTTGCTTAGGGTATTCTAACCTGTTCCCATTGAATATATGTAACTTTATATCACTCCTCGGCATTTTTTTTAGTTGGGGTATCGCTGAATTTGAGTTAAATGTTCCACCAATATGAATTCCTTGACTACTATCTTGACTATTACAGGTACTATGATTTATAAAACCACTCTTTGATGAGCTTTTAGGTCTTACCTTAGTTGTTGTATATGTACATGGGGTCATGGGTATGTCATAATCTTGATCTAGATCTAGTGCTTCCACTTCTTATACAAAAATGAGTCGATATCCTTCCTTTTTGTCACAAGATTCTCCATCAAGGGGTGGTTCCTACTCATAGCCCCTTCTTCCAATCGCACTACAACTTCCTCTTCTTGTCGTAGTCCTTCTTCTCTTTCCTGACCAAAATATTCTTCCACTCCTTAGGAGATTACCCTCTAACTCATTCTCAATATCAACAAAGAACATCTCCACTTACTCTCATCCATCTTATTCCAGTGTTTCTTGCGAAATTACCCATGTCCTCCATGCACACGTATTTACTCATCGGACTCCATCCTTAGGATCCCCTTTTCACAGACCAACATCTTTATCCATGTCTTTAAATATTTCAAGTAACAACCTCGAGGTTCTTAGAATAAATCTCTCTCTTCCTCACTGTATGATATTATCATGTCGACTACAATATCATAATATAGCCTTCCAAAATTCTATCAACCTACAAGTCGACATCCTTAGATATAGGATTATTGACTCTTTCCAATCATCATATCAACTGAGTACACTCAGTGGGTTCTCTGCCTTGAAAATTTTTCCTTTACGTCATTAGCTTTGACAACCATTCATGTAGCAGAATGGGAAATTCACTAAATAAAATCTCATGAATGTCTGAGTAAATATATCTTTCTAACAATTCAGTAGGATTCAATTGTGATCCTTCACTTTCTTCATGTGCAAACTCTCTTTCTTTGTAATCCACCCAATATTGAATTTATGGTTTCATCGGGTACCAAAACATGTCCCCTCCTTAATGATTCAGTAGTCCTAGAAATGAAACCATTTATTGGAGTCTTCTCCACTAAACCAAGTGCATATTTCCTTCTCTATCAAACAAATACCAAGATATCGATCCGACAAAGCGTAAACCCATTAGCAACACCCGCAAAGGTGTTGTCTCACCTGAGATATCTTATTGGGACTGCCATAACCATATTTCTACATTTAAGGAAGGGTATTTCTTCGTGATAACATTAAGACATAGCTCGAACAAAATGGAGGGATGGATTACCTGTGGCACAGACACACAAGAAAGCAAATCGATTCATCGACACATTCACAACAGAAACATATACATATTGAAGAATATTATCTATCATTATTATTGTCATTCCACAACATGAAATCAATGTAAATGTGACAAACACATAAGGACTTACATGTAAGTTACTCAGATATCAAAGACATAGAGGTTTAACACAGAAATCCCTACGGGAAAAAACAAAAAGTGCTCTACAACTTGCATACATCTCTCTGAATCTTCTTTAAAATGGATGGGTTTTCTCTATCTATCTCACGCTCTCATGCTTTATTTTCTTCTCTAAGTCGACCTCTCTGTCGATCCCCTTAAGATTTAGCGATCGTCCGCACACAACTTGGATCGATCCTATATATTCCTTACAATTCTTGTTTCAACCATAAACTAGTTCTCAACTGATATTCGATTGGTTGTTCTAACTACCCCAAATTCCATTACATTTAATAAAGGTGCTAACGAACCAGATTACATTCATGCCCATTCCCAAAGATAGAATGTTAGTCTAACTTAACTCTTTGTTATGTTTTTTATTTTCTCAAAACATGTCGAATACTCGGATTCGATTTACTCTTCTCCTTTTTCGTTGTGGCCTTGCTTTCCTTGCGACTGGATTCATCACTTTTCTGACCAAAATTGGTACATATTTTCCTAGGGACAACATTTGGTCGCAAATGTATTCTATCAAATTTGGTATGCGAAAGAGCAGTATATCTCCTTGAAATCAAGGTGACCATATATTTGCTTGATATATGTTGAAATATAGAATTTGGGACATTTTTTAATATGTTCATAAGATCTTATAGATGAGATATTAATATATCCTTCCAATAAGGGAGCTCATAAAATATGGATTTCATTTTCATTTTGTTTGGCATATCAACTATAACTTGTTCTAGTTCTTCAATTGAAGCACCCTGATTAAAAAAATCATCGTAAGCTTTCAGTTCATCATCTTCATACTTCTTAATCCAATCACCTAGACCCATAACCTTGGGAGGACCTCTATTTTCAATTTTTCCATCAAATTGATTCTTGAGGAAATTTCTAAACTTATGATATGGTGGTAGAAAAACCTTGTTGTTTGCATAAATAATTTTATGTAGATATTTAGAATACCACCCCTCAAATTGTTTTGTGCATCTTGGACATGCAAATATACCCTTTGTTTGAATCCCTACAATTCAATAACAATGTTAATAGCAAAAAAATAATAGTATAATAGTTCGATAAAAGTTTAGCTTAAAATAAATTATGATGTGTATGTAAATAATTTTCTTATCTGAATAAAAAAAAACCAACAACAACAACAATAACAACAAAACAAGTCCTAGGAAATCATGAATATTCCAACATAGTACACTATAAAACATGACAAACCTATTTGATGGAGGACATGATATGTCATACATCCTTATGCAAATCCATAACAATTGTATCTCATTAATAAAAGGTACAATATAGACATCCATTTTTTTTTATGTTTTCCTGGAATAATGAGAATTGGCATAAGGTGCTCCTCTCTAACACTCATCCATGGTGGAATATTGTATACTATCAATTCAACTTGCCAAACACTATAATTTGGGATTATTAAAGAGAAAGGGAACACTCCATCCATTGCAAGAAAAACCCTAATACTATTGGGTTCATCTTGAAATTTCCTGGCAATTTTTCCTCTATGTGTTTCATTTCTTTTGAGTCTGTCAGAATTCAAATGAATCCATCTTTACTCCTATTCTTTGCATATCATTTTATCAATTGTGTAAGTGACTTGCACTGAAACATTCATTGAATTCTAGGTATAATTGACATGTGTCGTAAAACCTTAATGGGAACTATAGGAACTTATACATATGTACAGTATATCTTCTCTTTGCATACATGGCATTCTACCTTGTTTTGACTTTAAGGTCTATATAAATGCAATCATTTTTATATGCCTAAATTTGCTTATATTCAATCCCCAACTTGACCAACAACTGATGTGATTCTCTACAATATGATGGTAATACATTCTCTTCAGAGAATATTGTAGTTTTTACTACCCTATAATATTTCCAAACTTCAAATCATTTGAATATTTGACTTAAGATAAATATATTTGATATGCCATTTACTAGAACTGTTTATATACAATATATCTATTTCAAATCCACTTAAAGAAATATAAATGAAGTGGGTAAATATTTACAATTTAGGTACACAAATTAGCAATGCAAATTAATAAATAGAACTCAAATCACTTTGGTAGGGTAGACCAATCAAATAATGAATTGATTTTAATCATGTTATTGTGCTTGCAAGTTTTGATGTTTTACTTGCACTCGATTTGAACACGAATGTCTTCATTGTTTGCTTGATTGAGTGATTAAGATTATTATCATCAATATTACATTGGAGGTAATTCCCCCCTCTATCATCATTACTGTCAACCATAGGATCATTATCCTCATCATGTTTTCATCCCCAAACAAACTTGTAAGAATTTAAATCAATCCTTCTTCATGCACTGCATTTTCACTATCATCATCATCCTAAAGGCTAGGTGGTGTGTCATCAATGTATGTTAATTTCATCAATTCTTCAAATTCCTCATGCAGTGGTGTTCTCTTCAATGCTACTATTTTTTCCTTTGTATGGTTTAAAGGATGGTTTGGATCATCTCATCCAAATATTAATATTCTAGTTTGATCTTGAGTAATAACGCGTATATCATCAATATCTTCAATATTTCAATCAATAAAACCATTATTTAATGGTATCCAACAATTAAATAAAATATTGTAACCATTTCAAAGAAATATAATAAAATAATTTAAAAATCAATATAAAATGAATGTGTGTGTGTGTAACTTAAATAATGGAACATATTTTTGAACACATGATTTTATACACTAATTTAAAGTTAAACACTATTTTTACAACACATTTAAAAACAAACCACACTCATTTATTATTCTTTAGTTTTCCTCCCTTACGAACATCCTTTGGGAGACCTTTTTCTTCTCTTCTCTTTTGTGTAAAAATGTGTTTTATAAAGGGGTAATTAATCAGTAACTCATCCCCAAGTAAGCTCCATAATAGGCTCAAGCATTATCAATATATCAACCTGTCTTTCCATATCTCCATATTTATCATTTATAACCTCAACAAATTGACAATTTGGTCTTACAGTATGGTCCCTTCCCTTACTACTATTTATAAATTTTTCAATATTTTTATGTGTGTATGCATGACCATCTATATACATAAGATGGCCTTTATTCAATTATTTTTCACTTTCCAATTGGAGATGATGTGTATGCTTATTAGAATTTATACCATATGCTGACATGCTATGCTTGTATTATGTTGGGATCCTCCATTCACTACTGTAATATGATGGACCATAATATGGAATTAATTTCCTAGTGGTTTGTTGTAAAGTGTTTCTATGTTTTGATACCACATAGACATTGTGGACAATAAAGAGGCCTAGATTTTCTCCATGAATATTGGAGGGTCGTATCATGTAACGGTAACCCAAAAATTGAAACACCTCATATACACTAGGTAGTTGTTGATCACTAGGCTAAGCACAGTATAATCAACGATCAAATGTGTATTTGTAAATTGATCTCAAATTCATGGGAAATTCATCATCTCCATCACATTCATTCTCATAGGGTACGTATTCCACCTTCACCTTGTCCTTAATCAATTTATGCATCTTTAAACTGGTTCTTGTTCTATTTCTTGTTTTCATCACTTCCTCATATTTTGATCCAGTGTATGTGCACAATTTATTGTTAGATGTATCATCTGATAAATTTTCATTACCCTCTAGGATTGAACTTGGTCATCCACGAAATTTTAATCCACAAAATTTATCCTGCAAGTAATCATTATGAAAATATTCATTATTCAAATAATATGCAATTGTGAATAAAATATGTATATATTCATTATATCAACTTTGAAAATTACTTACCACAATTCCTATCAGATTCGAATCGATTGTGGGAGGCATACTATCCACTCATTTATGTAATGTCTTTGTACAATTCCCCATTTGAATTATTTCTTTACTTGACATATAGAACACCCACAAACAACAATTGTCTCAATCTATTCATCCCATGTAGTATAGTGATGACCAACCTCTTGTTGAGTGCACTCATTTTCTGTTGTGTACGCATCATTTGTTGCCATATCCTCTTCCACCCACTGTCAACTACGTTATTTAATAGTTTGAGGTCTCTGTCCATGTAAATATTTTCTTGTTTTTCTAGTAGAACACTTAAATTATGTATTTGCTCCAATTGCAATGATATCATCATTTCTCACCTAAAATAATAAAAAACATGCATTAATTTTTTCCAACATTGGATAATACACTATAAAATGTACTTACATTGTGAAAAAAATGGATGGAGCATAAATGTTTTTTAGATCAAAATTTTAAGTTATTTCAAAAGTTGTGCACCTGATCATGTCTTATGTCCTCATTTGAAATAACATGATTTGTGTCCATTTCCTCCTAAGGATCCTATAATATGCAATAATGATAATAAATTTTATTACACTAATTAAATCATTCCAAAGAAGGAGCTAGCCAACATAGGAAATTCAATATAGCCGTATATTCAACATAGTGAATTCATGTTTGGAGTTGAAAATACAATTTTTAATATAAAAAGTATACTTCATGCCAAAATATCAATAAGAAACGAATCCAACATCCAAAAGTGTCCAGTCCCAAGGATTTATACAAATTGGTTCAAATCATGAAATAATATGTAAATATCCTTGAAAGCAATTTTATTAATCAAAATGTATTTATTAGTCAAAACCATGCATTATTCAATGTTATGCAAGTTGTTATGGGGTGTTTTAGTGCAACATGGAGTGGTAAACAATATTGGGTTTTATCCAAGGAAAGAGAAAGAGTGGACAAAAAAAAAATATTGGCATGTATAAATCTACAACCATAGGTGGTCAAACTTATGCATCCCTACTATCATAAGCATATCAATCCAAATTCAAATCCCAAACCCTAATTCCAATGCCATTTTTTCCTTCTTACCATTCTAAACACCACGGACATATATACGTATATATATGTATATGTATATGNATGTATATGTATATATATATATGTATATATATATATGTATATGTATATATATATATATATGTATATGTATATATGTATATATGTATATGTATATATGTATATGTATATATATATATATGTATATATATATGTATATACATATATATATGTATATACATATACATATATATATACATATATGTATATATATATATGTATATGTATATACATATATATATATGTATATGTATATATATACATATATATATACATATATATATACATATATATATATACATACATATATACATACATATATGTGTGTGTGTGTGTGTGTGTGTGTGTGTGTGTGTGTGTGTGTGTGTGTGTGTGTGTGTGTGTGTATATATCGAGAGAGAGAGAGAGAGAGAGAGAGAGAGAGACCCAACTCAACACATTCTTTTGTAAATGCATGAAATTGTTTTAAGCAACTATGAACATAAACCAATGATAAATAAACAATTGTGGCACATTATGGAAATCAATAGTCAAACATATTCCCACACATCCCACAATTTCTTAAAGAATCAGTCAATTTTTCAATTAGTTCTCTTCGCACAAATATGTCATGAATTAGTAGGTGCGGCAATATTTTTCTCAACATGCTCACAGATCTCAGCACCCTTGAAAATAATTTGTAATGTGAACTTAAAAGGTTTGAAATTGGAAGCACCATCCAACCTACCACCAACAATAATATTGAGAGTAATCGAGTAATCATCTTCTGAATATAAAGCACGGTGTGAAACAATATCAACAACCAATAAAGTATAACCCTTATAGGGTTCAAGATATTATCCCAATCATCTTATGGTTTCACATATAATCCACATGTAGTAGGTCAAACACCTCTCCTAGATGCATAACAAATGAAATATCAAACTACCTCTTCACTGAAATACTAATCTCAATCAAATCAACTATGATGCCGTGAAAAAAATTTGAGAACCCTGGCACTAAAACAAAGAGAAAAAATACAAATAAATAGTACAAAGACATTAGTTTACCATAGTTCTTACATATATAACTCTAACATGTGGGTAAAATAGTGAACAACAATGACATAATGGAAAGACTCTTTCCACTTATTTATATGAAAGGTGACAAAGGCCAATAATACAAAATGGACCCAATCTAGTAAATGCAACCTAGCTTTACTAAAAAAAGGCCTACATGTGCACCAATATATTTTTTGGCATTGAACCATCACTGAAAACAAATCAATAATTAAGATCACATATGTGAATACACAATGTTTGGACAACTTGAACACTTCACACACACGTAGACACACACACAAGAAAAGCCTAGGCACCAGCTCCTAGATAGGAAACACTATTGATCAAATTTTTCCATTTCACAAAATATCATCATCAAACTAACATACACACCAACAAGTTATCATTGACACCTATACTTGCATCCCAAAAGTGTACAATACAGTGTCCCTCTATGATCTTCTATGACATCAAGCACTCCAAGTAGCACTAGGGTTTCCAAATGTCACAAAACCCTAATATTCTCTCACCAAAGCTACAAGATCAAGTGCTCCTTTTCTCCTTTAGAATTTATCCCAACCCCTAACCTTTTTTATCTCTTTAAGGAAAATACCTAACCCTAGAATTCCCTTAAATTTACCTAAGAACCATGGCACTCCAAACAAAGAGAAAAAATACAAATAAAGAGTACATTGTTCAATACAAATAAAGAGTTCAAGTGTGTGTGTACAAATAAAGAGTTCAAGTGTACAAATAAAGAGTACATTGTGTGTGTGTGTGTGTGTGTGAAGTACAATTTCATACCTCACCTTATCAAAACGTTGGTACAGATCAATCTCTCCAAACCATAGCAAGGGAAACAATAAGAAAACCCTAGCTAGGAATCACTCTTGACCAAAAACACATTATACAACTTGATGAGAACTATATACTCAAAACAAAAAATCTAGCCATAAAACTCATATTTTTGCGTCAAAAACACAAAAATCAACACCTTAATCGAATAGTGGTGCTACGAGTAGCACTTTTTTTTTAGGGGCTAAAAAATCATAACTTTTTGGAAACCTCAACCGATGTTGATGCAATCAAAACCCTAAATCAACCTTCAAATTGAAAAAATGGTCCTCCTGAATTACCCTCATTTTTATTTAGGGATAAAATTACATCCTATTTAAAACCGTCGTGTTTACATCCAACGATATTGCAACGAAAATGCCAAAATCAATCTCCGAATTGAAAAAGGTGATATCAATGACATCTCTTTCTTTCGTCAAGCTACTATTGTAGGCATTTCAAAACCATGCATGGTCTGAGAATTTTTTTTATTTCTTTAAAAACATCAAAATGATCATTTAAAAAAATAGAAAAAAATGAAAAAAATACTAAAAAAAACACGCAAATTTTTATTATTATAAAACATTTAAAAAACAATAATAATAATAATAATATCTTCTTTTTTTAAAATTAAAAATTTGAAAAGAAAGAAACAATAAACTTAATTTGAAAAATAAAAATAAAACACTCCCCAAAAATTAAAACCAGTTTTAAACCATATTAAAAAGAAAAACTAATTTAACCACTTTTAAACCATATAAAAAAACAAAAATAAATAAATACTTTAAAATTTACAAAATATATAAAAATAAAATAAAATTTAAAAATTATTAAAATTAAAAATACAATGTTAAAAGCCCCCAAGGTTAGGTCTTATTGACGATTCACTTGATATGAAATCATATGTTGTAAAACATAGGTTATTAAAAATAATTTTTTATTAAATATTATTTAAAAATTAAAAATTAAACGAATGAAATTACAGCAAAGCTGCTTATACCCCTCTTTGAAATGTTCTAATTTAATAGTTATACATACTTCAAAATTAAGTAAAAATAGTTATGCAACATTTTCACAATGTCTTGCTTGTGTATAGTTTGAAAGCAAAAAAAAAATGACATATCTTTGAACATTAAAATACACTTGGAGAGATCTAAGTGTTTGCAACTATTGATAAAGTATTGGTGATAGAATATTAGCCCTATTTATAACATAATAGAGTTTTAGTAAAATAGAACAAAATAATAAATATATATAGATAAACCATATTAAAAATTATTTAAAAATAAAAAAGTGAAATTAAGTTAAAATAGTTATGTAACGTTTTAACAATGTATTACTTGTATATAGTTTGAAAGCAAAAAAAAGTGACATGTTTTAATCCATATCTTTGAAAACTGAAATACAATTAGAGACATCTAAGTATTAGCAACTATTGATAAAGTTATTGAAATTGCAGTCGGAGAAACCACAGTATCGAAATGACCGAGTTGACGTTTCGGATCCATATCAGGATCCATCTTCAGGACAATGTCATATTGATAAATTATTAATGATAGCTTATTAGCCCTATTTATAACACTCTAGAGTATCAGAGAAATAGAACAAAATGCTATAATATCCTTTAATCAAACCTTCAAAATTATTATGGCACATCAAGTTATTTTTTGGATGGTAATAGTTATTATTTTGTGAGTGGGTATAGAAAACAAATGTAAATATTAATATAGTGCAAAAAAAGTTATATAAATACGGAATTAAAATTGGATTAACAAATTCCAATACTTTTTCTTTTATATAGAAAATTTTAAATATCTACTAAATAATTTTAACACTCTTCACAATAAATTTTTAACTATATTGTATTACAGTTTTACTTATAATAACTAAAAATATAAAATATGTCAATATTTTTTCAATTATAAAATATGATTTAAAGATTTAAAAACTGCTAAATAACATAAAAATTGTGATGAAAATTTAGAAATTAAAAAATATTAATAAACTTTTAATATATATATAATAGAGAGAAAAACACCTCCTCTATTTATATATAACTGTTTTATAAACTATTAGAAATTACATAGATCAAATTATTTAATAAACCAATACAAATTAATAATTACTCGACATATTTTTACTATTTTTACTTAACGAAATGAGTAGCAAAGTTACAAAATAATTATACAATTGAAATGTTAATAAATATATTTTTTATTATTTTAAATACTACAAATAATAATACTATTAGATTTTAAATATTTTAATAAAATTTATAATATATTTCTTTTAAATTAAAAGTTACACCTAATATATTTTTTTAAATATAATTAAAAGTATACTATTCAAATAAGTTGAAGTAAGGCCTCGACTGTTAACAGGGCAATATTATTAACACAATAAAAAACTGATCACCATTATGAAAATCCCATTCTCAATAGACTTTGGCAGCTTCTCCCCAGGCTTCTCATCTGGAACATTTAGAAGGAAAGAAACAACAGAATCTTTGAAGGAAAAACCAGCCCTATTGACACCATCTGGAATCATATAAGATTGAATATCAAAGAAACCACGATGCTGACCATCTGGTCGGATCAAGATTTTCAAGCCAATCCTCAAGAAAAAAATATCCTCCGCAACTGGCTCATCACCTCCATGGCACAAAGTGATCTCTTAAGGACTCCTCGACTCAGGCCCTGCTCCCCGGACTCTTGGTCCCCCCAACCTCAAGGTTCTTTCAAACTCAACTGTGATGGCGCTTCGAAGGGAAATCCTGGGCAAACAGGCTTTGGAGGAGCTTTCAGAAATAACAGGGGACAAATTCTCAATATCTATTATGGAAAATTAGGGTTGGAAAGAAACAATGCGGCAGAACTAATGGGACTGCTGCAAGGCATCATTAGTGCAAAAAATCAGGGACTCCTCTCCCTCATTGTGGAAGGAGATTCGGCACTCATTCTAAGCATGGCCACCAAACTTGAAAATGGATCAAGCAACAGTAAAGCCAACTCTTTCTCCTGGAAGCTAGAATATGAACTGCAACAACTCACAAACCTCCTCTCAGAACCTATGGCAATTACCTTTCAACATGTCAGGCGTCAAGCAAATTCCCTTGCAGACACTTTGGCAAACAAAGGAGTCCTTTCCCACTCCTTCATCCAGACCTTCAAGCCAAGGGAAATACCAGACAACAGCTTTAAGGAGGAGTGCTTACAAATAGCTGCCAAAGACCACCCCCCGGATGCAGGTGACACGGAGGATAGGACTGTCAGAGATGATGAGGACATGGCAACAGACTCGGATGTGGCTCAGGATGGCGTGGAGGAGGATCAAGATGGGCTGATCAGAAACGTTGTATAGGATGGCGCGGATATGGACGTGGCTCAAAATTATGAGGGTGTGGCCGTGACAGTGGCACAGAATGACGAGGATGACGAAGATGTTGACATGAATATGATTCTGGATGACATGGCCAACCAAATGGACGACGACTGGCAGCATGCAAATAGGCCCCCTCATGGGCCCAACACCTCTCCAGTCCACGACATGAATGGCGATTTCAGTGCCAACAACCGGCAATCGGATAATTCAGACGATGACGCCATAACTCACAGCAATGCCGGTTGTCCCAGTCCCTCGGTAATTAAGGTCAAGCAAGCTGGCTACAGAGCCATTAAGGCTCGCATGGAATTTTTTTAGGCTGGGTGCATTATGGCTCCGTCCCTGTATTTGGGTTTCCATTTCTTTCCTCCCACCTACAGCACACAGAGCATTCCCCGTCTGCTCAACCCTACCTCACCAGAACCTCCCCTACGGCATGTATCAGTCTCGCACTACTCCACAGACTGTTTTAGCCATGAGATCCTTTGTTGCAATCCCCATCTGCTCAACCCTCTTGTCACATGTTTCAGTCACACGCTCTTTGTGAACCATATGCTGCTGAGATGAAGAGCACCTCCCAGAGGAGGGAGAATACCTCCCAGAAGAAGAAGAGGGCGTGGTAGATCTGGTGACCTGGAGGCACCACCCTTCTACCTGAATGCTAACAATAGGAAATCTGAGGCTGAGTTTTCAACTGAGCTAAGATCCCTCATCGAGGATTGGGAAGACAAACTCTTAGGTGCCACCTCTACAGCCACCCACAGAGAAAATTATTGGGTCTTTAAAAATTTGCTAACCA
>LPNX011218147.1:2635-15377 GCA_001517045.1 Pseudotsuga menziesii | reverse complement strand
CCCTACCGCCTCTTGATCCTCTGGTTCTCCCCACTCCTCCCCCTCCTCCTCCACCTCACCAAAGCACTCTCACAGCTCCTCAATGGAAAATTGTAAGGAAGAAAGGACTTGCCACCAAAAAGATGTCACCACAGGCCATCAAGCAACCAACACCTGACTCTAGCAGCTCCATGAACAGTGACTCCATAGGTGACAACAAAAAACTTGAGCAGGAGCGGGAGCAAGTCGCGCAGCAGGTACTCCAATGGGGCACTGACTATTACTGCCCAATCACCGAGGTTCCATATGAGCCACTCTAACGCCAGGTGTTTCACTCCTCCAACTATCCCGAATCCACAATTTTTACGTTTTTGTTGTTCAGTAATTGACATCTGTCTAGTCTCAGTTTGTCTTGTTTTCAAATACTCTGTTACGTATTTTGAACTTGTCTCATTTTCAAATAATCGGTTCCATATTTTTGAACTGTTTAAGATCTGTTTTCCCCTTTATGGGGAGGATCAATTTTTGATACTCGTAGAGTGCCTAGTCTGGCTCGGTTTGGTGTTCTCACAACACACAGACTTGTACCATTATTTGTATTTTATCTGTACTTAATAGATTAGACCTGAACTTACAAAAAAAAAAGTTGAAGTAAGGCCTCAGATGCGGGTGAAACTCACACTAATAACATTGGCCACTTGTCGCAAGGGACACATGGCAATGGCACTAGGATCAAAGTGAAGGGAGGAACACAGGAATTGAATGCTTAGGGTGGCGAGCCGCCAACCAACTCTACGGGAAGTTGGGACGTGTTATTCCTGCTATGGTCATAGAGCCGAAGAGTCCTGGGGCCCAAGACATATTCAATGCACAGTTATCACCTATGCATGCTAGCTTAGGGTTTATTGAAGCCGACCAGAAGCATTATGGAGCCCGTCAACCTCAATATTTTTGGCCTGATCATCTCCCTGATGTTGTTAGTCTTCTCCTCTATCAATAAGGAAAGCAAACAACAAGCAAAAATGCCAGGACAATGAGGCACTTGGAGGGGAGGCCGCTCTGTTCGAGGTGAAGCCAAGAGGAAGGTTAACTTGGGTGCAACAGATGGCTACGCGTCTCAAGTCTCAATGCCGGTAAGGTGCATGATCGACGACTAAGAGTCTCATGTCCTCTTTAAGCATCTGGCTTCTAGGAGAAATGGTGGAAAAATCAACCACTACTGGATGATCAAGAACATGATGGGGATGCTTATAGAATATTTTACAAATAAATGGAGTGGAGAAAGTGATATGGTGCAAATCATAAGGACCTACCTCAACAAGACCAACGAGCATTTGAATGACCTGGAAGCAAAATTCAGTTGGCGGCACTATACCATTACCCGCAACGACGAAGAGATGGTCAATGGTAGAAACGTGGAGCAACATGTCATGGGTGGGGAGATGTTTCCAGCAATAGAAAGGTCCAATGCTTCTGTAATGGAGTACCAGGACAACACCCAGCTAACGACGTCGATGACAACTAGATTCCAATACGCGAAACGTGTCTGTGAGGACCCCAACAGTGTCACATCAACACAACCTCTTTTGGAGTTACAACCAACCAACCAGCCACACCCAATGCATGATGATGAATATGGACCTTGTCCCATTCCGGGAGGAAGCACTGGAAGCAATGGATGGGGAAGCTACCTCCTAAACTCTCAACCGCCATCCCTGGTTCTCTTTGTGACTTTCATTTTTTTGGATTTCTTTGATATACAAATGTTTTGATTTCATGTTAATTCACAGTCTTAATTACCTTCTATGTAATATGTCGGTTGGGGGGTATAGCTCTAGGAAGGGCAGTCTATTATTTTTTTTTAAACCTAACAAGAACTACAACTTTTTTGAAAAATTGGGCGGGTGGCCAAACAGACCCAAGTCCCTGTAACATGATTTTGGTACTCTGTACTCTGTTTTTTTTACCTTTGTTAATATGAAATTACTACTTAAAAAAAAGTTAAAAAAAAGTTATTATTAATTTTTTTATCAACCAATAATGTAATAATTTGATATTAAATAGTATTGTGTTGGGTTTGATATTAAATAGTATTGTGTTGGTTTAATGTTTTGAAATTTGTTAAAGTTTATGTATATAAAAAAAATAACAAAAGTTAATGCATATAAAAAATTATTAATAAATTTAAAAATATTTAAATTATATATTTTAAATATATATTTGAAAATACTTTCATATAAAGTTTCATTATCTTTATGAAATTAATCAAATCAACATCGTTAAGATTTCATATAAAGTCATAAATTAATCAAAGCAATAGGAGTAACATTAGGATTACATATAAATTCATGGTAATTGGACATCATTGAAAATTTGGTTATACGATACCATTAAATAAATAAAAACACATATAATAGAACATCCATAAAATATATAACATTGAAAGTTAAGCCAGGATGACACAACTTCCATCGTTCTTTTTGTTTTTTGCTATTCAAACGTGGAAAACAATTCCAAGAAGAATCTATTTAGAAAAAACACGAATTAGAAAAATAACAGTAATTAACGACTCTCGTGAAACATGTTAATAAGTATTGTTGAAACAGAGATGCTAATGATTTTTTTTTTATAGCTAGGGGAATTGGTAATTGGGGCTGACCTGGAATACGTGTGACACGGGGTTTAGGGATCTGTTCCTGGAATTACTATATTCTTAGGTGCCCCACACCCACCCGCAAGACATGGGACACTGGTAAACCCAGGTCAGATTTGATCTCGTGACCTCCATTTACAACAAGTGACTTCATATCAATCGAACGCCAATGAACCACACCTGTTTGGGCTAGAGATGTCAGTAATATTAATTTATAATACACTTGGAAATATTTTGATATTGTTGACTTTTTTTAAATTATTTAATCACATTTTATTAATTCACAATATATTTAGCAATATTATGTATTTTGTATTTTATTATATTTACGCAGAAGGTGTATATATGTTAGAATTTTGGGATGGACTACCATCTTTGTTTTTTCATCTATAGACGAGAGTGAGACAAGTGCAGGGATAATTGTAGTGGCGAATTTTAGCCCAGTGGGCTATTTTTCCATGTTTTTCTCCCAAAAAACATTCGCCATTTTGCATTTTTGTAAGCGCTGTTTCACCCAATTTTGATGGGTTAAAAGTTTTTCACCCTAAAAATCACCAAATTATTATATAAACGATATAAAATCCTTGGAAATTAAAATATTTTTTGAAAAATATCGCCAATCATTTTATAGTTGGCATTTTAAGAATTGGTAATATTCGCCAACATTTATACACTTTTAAATAAGTATGGTTCCTTAAAATCATCCCTAGACAAGTGTATTGTTTAGATTTATTCTATGGGCGTTGTCCAAGATTAAACGAGAATGAGACAAGTGTACTGTCTAGATTGATTCTATGGTTGTCGTTTAAAATTAATAATTAATAATTTCAAAAAAAAATAGCTTAATTAGCATGTGATAAGTATAGTTGGTGATAGTTGTAAAAATTAAAATTAATCATCAACTATTTGATTATTAGATACAATTACGAGCTTAACTCCATCGATTATTAGATATAACTATTAACTTAAGTCCAATGATTCTAGAACTACTAGCTTGACTTCAACTCTAATCACAGTTATATTGGATAACTATTAGATACACCATTAGTTTAACTCTATTGATACAACTATTAGCTTAACTTCAACTCTAATCACTTAAGGCTTAGTCAAACTGCATTTGGCATCTAATTGGAAAAATCAAACTTCAGCTTTAACTATTCAATTATTAGCTTAAATACATTGATGATACAACTATTAGCTTAACTTCAACTCCAATCATGACTTTTACTTGAATTCCAATTGCCAATATATTAACTTTTAAATTAACTATTAGATACAACTATTAACTTAACTCCAATGATTTTACAATTATTAGTTTAACTTCAACTCTAATCATTGTTATATTGCATAAATATTAAATTAACTCCAATGTTTCTACAACTATTAGCTTAACTTCAACTCTAATTGCGGTTATATTGGATAACTATTAGATTGTTCCAATAGTGATACAACTATTAAAAAAAAATTAGATGAACTCGATCTCTTAGCATGAGAAGTTGACCTTGATTGCTGTGAAACCATGCACCAAGAACAATCACTTAGGTAATGTGCAAATTATGTGACAGTTAAACTCCATATGGAACTTGGTAGTTGAGTTAATGTGCATAAGGCATAGTCTAAACTTTACATTAACTTTTAAATTAACTATTAGATACAACTATTAGCTTGACTCCAATGATGATACCACTATGAGCCTAGCTTCAACTATAAGCTTAACAACCATAAATTAAGTTATTGTTATATTAGCTTAACTATTATATACAAGTAATTGACACATTCTTTGGTAAAAAAAGAATCATCAATATGTCAAATATATACCTTTTGACTTATTCCAAATATATTAATCTTAATAATAAAGTTGATGCGAGTTAATAAATTTGTTTTAAACAAAATAAAAATATTCTAATCACAAAAATAAACCAATCACAAAACAAAAAATTATATTTTAAATAATACAAAATAAAATATTAAAATTAATATATTAATTTAAAAAACTTAAGAACACTTTTGAGCAGTTTGACTTCTTAACTATTACTTCCTTAGGTTTAAAAAACATATGTATTTAAAAAATATTTAAAAAAACAAAAAACAAAAAATAAAAAATAGTAAAAATTAATTATTAAAAATAAAAATAAAATATTAGGCAAATATATAAACATGTATTTAAAAAATATTTTAAATTTATATCAATAAAATTTACTAAATATTTAAAATAATTAAAAAAATATATATTAAAAAACAATTATTGAAAATAAAAATAAATATTAAAAATAAACATTATTAAAAATAAGCAATGTTAAAACAAATAATTTTATTAATTAATTATTATTTAAATAATTTTATTAATTATATGCTCAATTATGCTTCAGTTACCATTAGTTAGATTAGCGCCAATTTGCATGATTCATGGGAGTGTGGGAGCCATTATTCACATACCCTCACCTACCATCATCAATTAATTGATTGTAAACTGATTTGGTTATCCGGAATTAAACTAGTGAGCTCCAACTATTATTATTTCCACACCGAGTTAGCTAACCAGCCAGTTTGAGTTGGTGAATTTGAATCTTATTCACAATAATCAAATTCTATTTATTGTACTACATTTGTATTACTTATTAATTAATGAAGATTAATGTTATGATAATCTAAGCAATACTTGTCCAATTTGTGTGAAATTTATGTCATGAATTCATTGTTCAGTTTACATTGATTTGATAATTCCACTACATACTTCTTTTGAGATAGCTCTCATTTTGGTTTGTAGATCTATGGTTCATGAAATTTAACATGGTATCAGAGCATATGTTCAGGCCAGTAGCAAACCTCAAGAACCTCCATTCTTGCACCAGAAGTAGTTGAGTTTCCACATAATTCCTGGAATCATTGCATTTCTCCCTCTAGATTCCGTCCGGAGAAGTCTATCCAGGTGTGACAGACTCTGAAAAAGTGCACATGTTGAGGTGGAAAGGTTTGAACTAAAAAATGTTTGTGAATTGAAGTTTCTTTTGCAGTGATTTTGCAGGTACCTATGTAGCTCTTGAATATTTGTTGATCAACATACAATGAAATGGAGAATTCAATTCCTATATCACCTATAATCCATACACTTTTCAATTACATTGATTGGAGGGTAGATATGCATATAGCCTTGCGCAACAAAGGCCTATTTAGGATGACAATGGGAAGAGAATTCGATCCCCAACAGTGCATTGAGAAATCTAAGTTTCTAAATAGGCTATAGGAAGCCTTCGACTTCATGTGCATCCACATCTCCAGGGAGTTTTTATTCCACCTTGAGGGACTCATAACTCCGAAGGAAGTATGGGACAAGCTTGAATATTTGTTTGGAAAACAAGATGAGCTAAGAGGCCATATTTTGGAGAATGAGATCATTGCACTCCATCCCAACAACTTTGAGACAATTCAACAGTTCTTCTCAAAATACAAATCCCCAGTCTTGCAATGCAAGCAATGTGGTATAGAGAGAAAGGATGAGCAGCTTGTGTTGTCAATTCTGAGCAAGCTTGGCTTAGAATTCTCAATCTTTGTATCTACATTCCACTCTGAAAGAGTATCCATCCCAAATTATAAAAATGCCTTCTCTAGATGCATTTGCAGAGTCATTAATCTAGGAGCAAGACAAATTGATTCATATGGGAGTGCTCAATGCCTCCAAGAATCAGGGCCTATTAGTTGGAGACTCTGGGAATGCGCAAGCAAAAGGGAAGAAAAGAGGGAAAACGAAAAGAAACACTGAAAGTGAACCTAAATATGATTTTGATCCATCAGATGAAACCTCGGGATCGGGGGTTTCCCATGCAAGTTTTTCCCATTTTCCATGTTTATTAAGCAGTATTTTATTTCATTTGTAATTTATGGGTGACTTTTGGCCCGGTTTCCAGGGCCCAAGTTGTCCAAAGTTAGGATTATTGTGGGATTAATTAATCCCCCCTTTACCCACATCGTCTATTTGATTCATTTATCCTATCTTAGGAGGTCATCATCACCCACTAATGCATGGGGGACACACCTAAGGGTCATCTTCCACTTACTGCACATGATTGCATAATTTTAGGATCCCTAGGGATCACTCCCTACATTATAGGGTCCCACTTTGAGTACCACCAACAGTCACCTTCAGTTTCTTGTGGTAGGTAATCAATCATGCTCAGTTATGCTTCAGTTACCATCATGTTTATCACAATCAGTTAGATTAACACCAGTTTGAATTATTCATGGGAGTGTGGGCGCCATAATTCACTTACCATCATTAGTTAACTGACTGTAGATTGATTTGGTTATCCGGAGTTAAACTAGTGAACTCTAGCTGTGATTATTTCCACACCGAGTTAGTTAATCAGTCAGTTTGAGTTGGTGAATTCGAATCTTATCCACGGTATTCAAATTCTATTTATTGTACTACCATTATATTATTGATTAATTAATGAATATTAATGTTATGATAATGTGAGCAATACTTGTCTGATTTGTGTGAAATTTATGTCATGAATCCATTGTTCAGTTTACATTGATTTGATAATTCCACTGCATACTTCTTTTCAGATAGCTCCCAATTTGGCTTGTAGATCTATGGTTCATGAAATTTAACACAAAGAGTGATTGTTTTTATGGTATTAAAGTACATGGAGGGAGGGTGGATGTTTAAAGGCTTGGGCCCTCCCGATGGAATTGGAAAGGAATGCTCATGGTGGAATATTAACATCCTCTATGGGGGAAGTCTCTTAGGATGAGAAATTGTTTTAACGACTAATTATCTGGATACATTTTGTTTTCCTCATTGTATGGGCGTTTTCCTCAATGAATCATAATTTTAAAGATACAATTATATGTTGTAGCTCTTATGTTTATTCACATGAAGTTCATCTTTACATTGTATGACCTTTGGAGATCAGGGCACTTTCCATACATGTGAAGCTATAGTGATTAATATGCATTGCATAGATGCATAATATCCGCCCCACTTCATCGATCCATTAGGAATTGGCACAAAATTTGACTTCTTGTCATTATATATGTAACGCAAATATGTACATAGATTTCAACATTTTCAACACCCACGAGTACGACTCTGATCATAGACCTTTAATTATAACTCTCAATATTGCGATGCATAATGATCCCAAGGAGGAAAACTACCATTGCCAAAAGCACCTAATCTTCGATAAAAATAAAGTTGACATTTTTCTCCATGATTTAAAAAATTAATTGTTTCCTTTATCTAATATGGAGAATATAGAAAATATCTACCATAATTTTTCTACAACCCTCTCATCGTCCATTAACAAGTTCTCTATTAATGTCTCGACTAAAACAAGCAATAGTAGAACCAACCCTTGGTGTGATCAAGAGTGTAAATATTTGAGAAGAGAAATTAAGAAAGCAACTACATGTTCGATAAAATGGACAAGATAAATCACTGCAAAGCCTTAATTAAAAGAAAAAAAACATTATCTAGGTAAAATGAAGGAAAATCTCCTACACCTCTCCAAGGTGGCTCCTAATAAATTATGGAGTAAAATTCTAACTCGCAAAACAAAAGAAGACAATAAAATTTATTTAAAAGATTGGAATTCCTATCTTTAAAAGCTTTTTGAATCCCCGGATATCAGAGATAACATTCAAACCCTTCTTACAAAAAAAGAATTTCTCTCATTAGAATACATAGATTTCAGAGTTAAGCACTTAGCAAATGGAAAATCCAAAGGCATTGAAGGATACCAAGAAGAAATCTAAAAAATTGGAGGGCCTGTCCTCATCCTGCACATCCACAAAATCTTTAATATAGCGATCAAGCAAGGGTTTCCTACACCTTGGACTCAAAGCCTCATTATTCATATTTTCAAAAGTGGTGATAAAAATGACCCCTTTAATTATCATACTATTATGATTATCCCTCTCTTAGATAAGTTATATGGTATTATCTTAGAAAATAAGATCAATGAATGGCTAGAAATTGAAGGTAAGTGGGCTAAAGGCCAAGCAGGTTTTAGAAGGAAGCATTCAACCACAAACCAGCTCATTATGCTTAGGATCATTGTAAGGGAATGTCATAATAATAAATCATACCTATTTTGTTGCTTTGCGTATTTTAGAGAATCTTTTAATACAGTGCCTAGAAATAACCAGTGGAATAGGCTAGAGGAGCTTAAGGTTCCTTTTGAATTGAGAGTTGTCGTGATAAGGTTATACAAAAATGTCATTGCCAATTTTAAGAATAATGAGGGGTGCACAACATATATAAATTATAATATTGGAGTTAAACAAGGTTTCCCCCTCTCCACTACCCTTTTTGGCATTTACATTGATAAGCTAGAAACGAGTTTAGAAGAAGAATATTGCAATAGTACAATATTAGATGGTATAGTTATCGTCCTCCTAATTTATGCTGCTGATATTGTTCTTATGGAAATGTGTCCTTCTGATATCGATAAGCAATTAAGAATTCTTAAAGACTTTTGCTCTAACATGGGTATGACTGTTAACACCGACAAGACAAAAATCATGATTATAAAATATAAGAAAGACACCTATGTAAATTTTATTTATGATAATAGAAATATAGAGGAAGCGACTTCTTACAAGTATCTCAGAATTGATATTCATTACAAGCTCAATTGAAACTATAGCATTGAAAAAATGATTAATGGAGGGTGGAAAGCTTATTTTGGTCTTGGAAATAACTGTAAATTAGTCAATCTGGTCATGTGGGATAAAAAGAAGCTCCCCTTTGAAACTCTTGTCATCCCTGTTATCTTGTATGGTTGTGAAGTATGGGGGTGCAACATTTCTAGAGAATCTTAGAGGAATATTGACAAAATACATAAGGGATTTATAACTTATAACCTCAAAATTAAAAAGCAATATGCCTTATCATATTCTCCTCATAGGAGTGGGTCTTTCCCCCATCTAGAGAATTGTTATGACTAGGTACCTGACGTACACACATAAGTAAATAACATGGGAAACGAGAGAATTCCTAAAATTTCTTTAAACTCAAGTCAAAACCAACTACGCCTCAAGTGATGTTGGTGTAAAGATACCGTGGCTTGGTTAAACCATTGGGGCATTGATGAAAACAACATTTTGTAGAACATTGATAATGTCAAAAATATTATTACTTCTAAGTTTAAAGAGAAATTATGGTGTGAGGAAAATTTAGCAGTTAAGAGAAAATTAAGATACTATAAGGAGTTTATTAATACTAACTTGGAAGATCGGAAGTATCTCACGGTAGTAACTAGCTCACTGAAGAAAATTAATTTAGCCAAGATTAGAAATAACTCTCATGAACTCCATAGCTAAATAGGGTGTTGGTCTATTCCTAAAACTCCATGGGCGGAAAGGGTTTTCCATCTGTGTGAGTCTATAAGCATTGATGATGAAAATCACTTTCTCTTAGAGTGCCTTGCTTACACCCACATTAAATCTTAGTTTCATAGTATTTGCTACAATAAAAACCTTTATAACCTCCTAACTTGGCCAAAACTATATTGAGCTTCGAAAGCTTTTTTAAAACATGAACAAGATAGGTTCGCCACCACCACCGCCCCCGCTGCGACCATCACCGCCGCTGCCATATATTGCACAAACTTAACAATATATTCATGTTATATGATTTTAACGTAATTATTTATATTACATGAGTTACAAAGTTATTTATAATTTATGTTAAGTTAATTATAATAGTATTTAGATGCTATATGATTTTAAGGTATTTATATTAAAGTTAATTATAATAATATTTATGTTTAGACAAGATTTAATAACTATATAAATGAATTATGGTTAAATATATAAAGATTATATATTTTAATTTTATATTATGTTGTTTGTTTTGTTTTTTATAAGATGATTTGAAAATGTTTTTTATAAGATGGTTTTTTTTTAATTTTTTTAAAAAAAAATTATTGATTTTTTTTATTTAAAAATAAATAATTTTTATTTTTATTTTTTCAATTGTTTCAGTTATTATTTTTTTACAAGTTCAATTGGAACTATAGCATTGAGAAGAGGGTGGAAAGCTGATTTTGGTCTTGAAAATAACTGTAAATCAACCAATCTGGTCATGTGGGATAAAAATAAGTTCCTCTTTGAAACTCTTGCCATCCCTCTTATATTGTATGGTTGTGAAGTATGGGGGTGCAACATTTCTAGAGAATCTTGGTGGAAGATTGAGCAAATCCAAAAACAATTTATAACTTATAATCTCAAAATTAAAAGCAATACGCCTTATCATATTCTCCTCATAGAAGTGGGTCTTTCCCCCATCGAGAGCATGGCTATGACTAGGTACCTGATGTACAACCATAAGATAAATAACATGAGAAACGAGAGGCTTCCTAAAATTTCTTTAAATTCAAGTCAAAACCAACTACGCCTCAAGCGGTGTTGGTGTAAAGATACCATGGCTTGATAAACCATTGGGGCATTGATGAAAACGACATTTTGCATAACATTGATAATGTCAAAAATATTATTACTTCTAAGTTTAAAGAGAAATTCTAGTGTGAGTAAAATTTAGCTTTTAAGAGAAAGTTAAGATACTATAAGGAGGTCATTAATCCTAACTTGGAAGATCCGAATTATCTCATGGTCATAACTAGCTCACGAAAGAAAATCAATATAACCAAGATTAGAACAAACTCTCATGAACTCTATAGTGAAATAGGGCGTTGGTCTATTCCTAAAACTCCATGGGTAAAAGGGTTTTCCATCTGTGTGAGTTTATGAGCATCGAGGATGAAAATCACTTTCTCTTAGAGTGCCTTGCTTACACCCACATTAGATCCAAGTTTCATAGTATTTGCTAGAATACAAACCTTTATAACCTCCTAACTAGAAAAAACTATAGTGAGCTTGGAAAGCTTTTTGAGCACATGAACAAGATTTTAAAGTAAACCAAGTATTATAATTCTTAAGGTCCGGTAGACCAAAGTTGGTCTTAGTGGATGTTAATCGTCGTCATCATCATCATTGTTGTTTTTTACTGTTTTATTTTATTTTGTTTTTAAGTTTATATATATATATATATATATATATATATATATATATATATTGATTTAACGTTATTTAAAAAAAATTAATAAAAACTATCTTTTTTTGTTTTTAAGGTAATTTGAAAAATTGTTTTTCTTGGGATATGCAAGATTTCAAAATGTGTATTATTGTAACTAGATGGAATAAAGAACAGCCATTGATAACACCTCTTTTCAATTTCGGGGTTGATTTTGGCACTTTTTTGTTGCAATGATGTTGGTTGTGAAGGCCACGATTTCAAACAGGATGTGATTTTAACCACGAATAAAAACAAGGGTGATTTTGAACAACCACTTTTTCCATTCAAGAGTTGATTTATGGTTCTGATTACAATGTCAATGACCAAGGTTTCCAAAAAGTTGTAATTTTATCCCTAAAAAAAGGGTGAGCTACTAGTAGCACCACTTTTCATTTATGGGTAAAAATTACCACTTAATTTAGCCTATAAAAAAAAAGAACCCTTGAAGGTTCTCATCAGGTTGTATAATGTGTTAAGCGATAAATTTCACCAAAGATCACCATCAAACTAACATACACGCCAACAAGTTCTCATTAACACTTACACTTGCATCTCACAAGTGTACAATACAGTTTACCTCTATGATCTTCTCCACATCAAGCAATCCAAGTAACACTAGGGTTTCCAAACGTTGTAAAACCCTTTTCTCTTTTTACCAAAGCTACAAGATCAAGTCCTCCTTTACACCTTTAGGGTTATCTGAAAACCTTCTTTATGCCCTTAAGGAAAATATCTAACCATGTCCTTCCCAAAAATTTCATCAAGAACCCTTGCACTCAATAAAAAGAGTGAAAATACAAAATAAATAGTATAAATACATTAGTTCACACTAGTTATTACATCTCTAACTCAAACACATGGGTACAATAGTGAATAAAAATGAAGTGATGACAATACTATTTCTTCTGATTTATATGAAAGGTGAAAAAGGCCAATAATACAAAATGGACCCAATCTATTACAAGCATCCTAACTTTACTCAAGATAGGCCCACATGTGCATTGTGATCTTTTTGGGAATTGAACCAACAC
>LPNX011218121.1:2864-17065 GCA_001517045.1 Pseudotsuga menziesii | reverse complement strand
TCTTCCCAAATCATTGTTCAATGTGTGATTGAATCTCTGTTTATGATCATATGATGATGTTATTCATATTATTATTTCAGATTTATTTGATTATCATTTCTTTATATATGGTCATAATGGTTTGAGGAAGGTATAACTTGTTTTGCAGGTCCCTTGGAGCGAAAGGAGCAAGAAGAGGATTGAAGAGAAAGCTTGGACCAGCCTTCAGTTAATCACGTGTGGATATTTCTCATATCTGAAACTTGCTGTTATATGCTTGCTGAACATTGTGCATCTCTCTTTCAACCCCAGTACGTTGATGGCCTCTTAAACCCTAGCCATAGGACACTTTCCTTTACAACAGAACTGGCGACTCCGCTCGGGATAGCCTTGTCTGTTTGGGGTTTTTCTCGTGATTTCTTTCAGCTTTGTGCATTATTTCAGGTCCTTCTTGCCACTTAGGAACATTTTTTAAGTTTGATTGCACTCCTCCCCTGCCTTCTGAAGGCAATTTTTTTACCTTTATTTGTGATTTTTACACCTATACGCGTGTTGTCCTTCTGGACAGTCGTGCATACAAGTTTGCATGCGCGGGTTGTTCTACTGAACAGTCGCGTATCATTCGCGACATGCCCTTATACACAGTCGCGCATATACCTGTTAGTTAGGGTTTTTAAGAAGTGTTTTGCTTGTTTCCTTTCTTCAGGTAATCCCTGTTTTTGAGTGGTTTATCTTTATGAATGCTGTGTAACTTGTCTGAAGACTTGTGGTGATCACCGTGCCTGTTTTTCCAAAAGCCTTTGAGTCTTTTTGCTTGGAGTAATTCTTGCTTGCCTGCTTTATTTTGATCCAAGTCTGCTCAAAGCACAGTGCATTTTAGGTGCATGGTGGGTCTGTTAATGTCTTCTGTGGGTGTTTGAATCCAGGGAGTTTGTGTCTTTCTTTTTATTGTTCTTTATCTAGGTGGTAAGCCCCTTTATAGCATTAGGATTTACTCTTTTCTCTTTCACCTGTTTCCTTTGCTTGGTCTGATTTTTGGCCTATGTTTCTGATCAGCCTCTGTTAGTGGCCTTTGTTTGATTTCAGAAGCTTATTGGTGCTGGTTCCCTTCTTCTTTTGTTGGTTACCTTTACTTTGCCAAAGTTGTTGACTTGTCTCTTATACAAGCCTTTCTTCCAAGTAGGGTTTATGATGACTTTAGTTGGTTATAGAGTTTGTTGGGTGGTTGCATAGCAGGGTTCCTTTTGTTTTGTTCTTTTTATCTGCATGCTTTGCTTTGTAGGTAGTTTTTCTTTTGCACTTATAAAAGAAAATTAAAAAAGAACTTTTATTTCTTGCTTTTCCCCCTACTTCTTTCTTTGGTTTGACCTTGTTAGAAAAGGTACTGAGCAGCCTTTGTTTGTAGGTTAGATTGATGCTTGGGACTTCTTGACCTTTGTTTATGTCAGTCTTTATGCTCAGTATTTTAATTCCAAAGTGTTGGCTTGTTTACTTTTGTAAGCTTTCCTTTTAAAAGAGGTTTATATTCAACTTTAGGGAAACCTAGGGTTTGTTTTAGGGGTATAAAGTAGTTGTCTATTTTCTTTGCTTTCAGTACTTGTTTGCATAAGTAGATAGGCTGATTTTTCTTTTGCATTTATAAAAGAAAAATACAAAAACATATGGTTGCTTTATGTGCATGTAGATTAGGTTGTTAGTCTAGATTGCATAGCATAGCATTGTTTTTGAAAAATTTAAAAAATTTAAAAAGATTTGATCTTTTTTTGGCTTTCAAGTTATTTGAAAATATAAAGAGAATAGCTATTTGCTTTTTTGCATTTCATTTCTCTTTGCTTAGTCATTTTGTTTTCATTTTTTGAGTCAAAACACCACCAGTTTACCATTCCATTTACCCTCTGAGTAAGAAATAGCCCATAAAATAAACGACATAATTTTAAAAATTTACTAGTAAGTTTTTATTTTTAGGGCCTTCCACCTACTAGCTTAGGCTAGGCTTGTGGGCTAGGGAGTGTAAACTTCCCGCAAGCTATAAAATCAGACGTAGTGGACCTTTCACTAGATAAATCCTTGGTTCTACCGCTGTATGTGGGAAGCTCCTCTGAAACGGGAGTTAAGCACGAGGTCGTGTGGAGGCTTGGACAGAGGGGATAACCCCCCAAATCCTTGTCAAAGCGTAACTCAAGAATTTTGCGCATCTGGGGATTCTGTCTAGGCAGAATTTTGGGCTCAGCTACCCTGCCCATGCGTACAAGTTCGGCTTGCGACTGTCCCCCCAGACAGTAGGTATTATCAAGGTAGCCTTTAGTCTCTTGTCTTTTAGGGCTCATACACAGGTAAAATGGAAGGTTATTTCTGGTTCACCTCGGACAGCCTTGGAAGGTAACCCTTGTGGAAAGTGCAGGAGGGTGGTGGGTGATTCCTCTGCTTGTGCCTGAGAACCCCTTAAGGACACCAAGTAACTGTTCATCATCCTTCTTCTGGAAGGTATATCTTTATAGCCTGTTTAGATTGCTTGAGACTCTAGGATCTTTTTAGTGAGTGCTGTGTGGTTTGTCTGTACTTAGTGGGCCTTTAGGTGTCTTCTTTGTAATTTTGGTTGATCATCAACCTCAGACTTTGTCTCTTGTTTTGAAACTATGGCTAACACCCCTTTGAACACCAACCAAGATCTCCCTTCAATGGGAACTCCTTGTCATATTCCTCTCACAGGGAATGTTGGTGTTCCCTTGATGGCCACCTTGAATCTTCCGGGATTCACCATAGGGATACCGGTGTGGTTGTTTTCCACTCCAACTGTCCTGAATGCTCCTGATGATTCTCAAGTAAGCACCTTATATCAACGGCATCAAAACACTGTCTCCCCTTCACTTGTAGTTAGTTCTCCTCCTCCTTCTACCTCATGCGGTGAAAGTACTGATACTAGTAACCGGCAGTCTAAAAGGAGTAAAACAAGGAGGAATAGGAAGAAATCACATAAGCAAGGGGGCACCCGTTCAACCTCTGCAAGTCAAGTTGAACCTCACCACCCAGCCTCAGTTGTTCAGGCTGGGGGCACCCATCCAACCTCTGCAGGTCATGTTGGATCTAGGCACTCAACCTCTGGTGTTCACGTTGAGTGCACCCGTTCAACCTCTGGTTTTCAAGTTGAACCATCCTATCCAACCTCTGTTGTTCAAGTTAAAGCTATCCATCTAGCCTCTAGTGATCAAGCTGGTGGGATCCTTCCAACCTTTTCAGGTCATGTCGGATCCTGTCACTCAACCTCTGGTGTTCAAGCTGAGTGCATCCGTTCAACCGCTGGTTTTCAAGTTGAACCTTCCCATCCAACCTCTGTTGTTCAAGTTGGAGCTATCCATCCAGCCTCTGGTGATCAAGCTGGTGGGATCCTTCCAACCTTTTCAGGTCATGTCGGATCATGTCACTCAACCTCTGTTGTTCAAGCTGAGTGCATCTGTTCAACCGCTGGTTTTCAAGTTGAACCTTCCCATCCAACCTCTGTTGTTCAAGTTGGATCCATCCATCCAGCCTCTGGTGTTCACGCTGGTGGGATCCTTCAAACCTTTCCAGGTCATGTCGGATCCTGTCACTCAGCCTCTGGTGTTCACGTTGAGTGCACTCGTTCAACCTCTGGTGTTCAAGTTGAACCTCCCCATCCAACCTCTGGTGTTCACGTTGGATCCGTTCACCTAGCCTCTATTGCTCAAGCTGGGGGCACACACTCAACTGCTGCAAAGCATGTTGATTTTAACCATTCAACCTCTGTTGTTCATGTTGATGGTGCCCGTCCTACCTCTGCAAGTCAAGTTGGACCTAGTCTCTCAGCCTCTACCAGGCACGCTGGGGGCAGTCTTTCAGCCTTTGTGTTTCAAGCTGAGGACAACCCGTCAACCACTGCGAGTCATGTTGACACTGTTGAGAAGTCTACCCATTCAAAACACAAGCTCAAGTTTCCTTGTAAGCTTTGTGAGGGAGACCACCTTACTTATAAATGCCCTTCTGTTGAGGAGGTGCGAAGAGTTTGGATTCATGGTCATCCCGTTTTTGAACATTATGGAGTCTCTCAACAACCAGCCTCTCTTTGCGAGGTTGGACCCAGTCACCCAGCCTCTGTTGTTCACGCTGGGGGAAGACTCTCATCCTCTGCTAGTCATGTTGACAGAAAATAGTCATCCACTGCTAGTCATGTTGACTCAGTTGAGAAAACTGGTCGTTCGAAGCATCATCTTAAGTTCCCTTGTGTGCTATGCAAGGGATATCACCTTACTCATCTATGCCCTGCTATCCCAGAGGTGCAAAGAGTGTGGTCCAAGACTCATGGATTTCGGTGTTCTGAACACCCTATAGTTTCTCAACATCCTACTCAACCTTTGGTTGATCAAGTGGTCGAACAAATCTCAGATTTAATCGATCCCACTCTTCTTTAGGAGAGTGTTCCTCATGTGATTGAACCAATGTCATCTTTGGTCAATCCCACTCTCCCTTTGGAGAGTGACTTTCACCAAGCGGTTGAATTGATTCCAGTATCGATCAACCCCACTCTTCCTTTGGAGAGTGAAGTGTCTACTAGTCACATTTTCTTCACTGCCAGTTCAGAACTTACTCAACAAGGGGGCACTGAACTTGCTTTGGATCAACCCCCACCAAGCTCTCGGATTGCTTCCTTTGATTGGGATAGCCTAGTTGAGCCGCGTCTTCCTTCCCATGCGCCTTTCCAGATAAAGGTCAACGTTGAACCCTATACAATTGCTCGTTGCATTGTTGATGAAGGAGCCTCAGTTAGTATTTTGTCTGCTCGTACTTGGCGAGGTATGGGATCTCCCAGCCTTGTGTCGACTGCTAGTCAGTTACTGGCATTTGATAGAAGAACTTGTATAGCCTTGGGAATTCTTGCTCAAACACCTGTTACTTTGGGTGGGAAGACCGTCTTAGTTGACTTCATGGTAATAGAAGACCCCTTGGACTTTAATATGCTCCTTGGACGTGATTATGTCTATGCCATGCAAGCTGTGGTGTCAACATTCTTTCGTGTGATGTACTTTAATCATGGCAAAGAAATTGTCACTATAGATCAGTTGGATTTTATTGATCCGTCTCCTGACCCAACTAGAGACCAAGTTTTTCCTTTTTTGATTCCTAGTGTTTCTGTAGACACTACCCCGCCACAGGTGAACTATGTGGCTTCTTGTCATTTGTGTTCAATTGCTACTGAGAAGCAGCCTCTGTTTTCATGCTTACCTTCTCAGGACTTGGTCCCAGCAGTTGATCGGGTGAGTCATCCTATACAGATTGTAGAGACTTCTCTCCACTCTATCCATCCATTTGAAAGTTCAGATATGTGTCCTATCTCGGATGATTTCTTCCTTTTGGATGAAGTCTTCCTGGAGTCTTTGATACAGTCTGACCTTGTTTTTCAGTTGTGATTAAGTCTAACCCTGATTTGCTTAGTAAGCCTTCCCTTTTTCTTATGTTGGTTTTTGTTGAGTCTTTTGATTCTTCATTTGAAAAGCAAGTCAGTAATCCTGATGAGTTTGATTTTTTCTTATGAATTTCTCAGCTCCTGTGATATTGAGTTTGTTCCTGCAGGCTCTATCTCCCTTGTTGATTTTCGCTTCTCTTCTGAGGTTGATCTTATTGATTATAAACCCTCGATCCTTGGTGCTATAGAATATTCTTCGGTTGATTCTTCCTTGACTTTTCCTTTTGTAGAGGATAGCAAAGTCACAAGTGTTTCTGCCAAAGTAACCCGCATCGGATCGTTTATTTTGATGTTGTTGTTTCTTGGAGACAGGATTATTAGTTGGATTCACAACTGTTGATGGGCCTCACCTTGTTGTTCAAGCTGTAATTGCATTTGCACATGCCTTGCTTGCGCTTATGAGCCTGATGCCAGCTTCCACACTTTTAGCTCGTTGTATAAGACCTCATCTTTGTTCTCATTGCCGCTAAGCCTTGTATCATTTTGCCTTTGCAACTTGACACCCTTTACCCCTGAGGAGACCTTCCCCGAGTGTCCTTATCTTGCTCGCTTTCCTTGAATTATGCATAGGTTTGTTCCTTACGCTTGGAACTAGTTTCGCCTGCCTTATGACACTCGTCTCCTCGCATTTAGAGCATTCTTTCTGCTCTCCTTCGAGCTCGTTAAAAACAGTAAGGAGGTCGTGAGTTGACTTTTCCGGACTCGTTAAAACTTCACGGGAAATATTATGAGTTTCTTTAGGCCCAAGTCTGACTCCTCAAAATAGACTTGACTGCCGAGTAAACTTGTTCGTTCAGGCTCGTTAAGAATATGTGAATGGGCATCCACATTGGTGGTAGGTTATCTCTTTCTCGGACCATGTGGAATAATACAAGAAAGGATCACTCTCTTTTCTACTGAATTGAGAAGAGTATTCTCAGGCATAGGTTTATCTCTTTTCCGGAACTGAGGGACTAAACTTACAGAAAAGGAACCCCTGGTATGAGCTTAGTTTTCTCTTTTTCGTGCTCTGGACCAAAACATGAAAAAGATTTCGAGTGTACTTTATGTCTTTGTCATGCTCGTTAAACCCTAAAGAACAAAGCATCGAGTTTATTGTTGTAAGCTCCATTTCTCGTAATCAAATGGATATTTCCAAGTGATCTTGCCTTCCTTCACACTCGTAAAACTCAGGCTTTATATGCTGCTTTTGAAGGAGCATCGGGTAGGTGGTAATTTAACCTTTTTCGGACCTTCCTGATTAATTATGAAAAAGGTGCGCCTTTTGTTCTTCGGAAGTTAAGAGAGTTCTTCTGTTGTTTGTTTTATACTTTTTCAGCCTTAGGAGACTAAATTGTACGAAAAAGGACCCCCCTGGAGTCTTCTTTGGAGTTTTCAGACTCTCTAAACTATGAAAACACCATCGAGCATGTACTAGTTCCGGCTCGTAAAATCCACGAATCAGTGCCTTATCAAGCATTCTTCTTTCTTTTCTTCGAGCTTGTAAAAAATGAAGATGGTCCTGAGTTTTATTTCTTGGACTCGTTAAACCTTTACAAGAAAGAAGGGAAGGGGAATGTTTATTTCCATGTCTTTTTATATCTTGGTAGCAAGTCTTGTTTCCTTGAACAAAGCACCAGTTTTGAGTCTATCAGCAGTTGGGTCCTAGTCTTTTGACCCTATCCTGATTCAGAGTTTCTTACTCCTCCAGTTGGTCTCTTTTCCAATTCTATGGGGAATCTGTCAATGTCTCCTACATTGCAGATTTTTTTCGTTGGTCCTATTTTGTGTCAAAAGCTGCCTAAGTCACTTTTGTGTCGTGCTCGCTGTTCAAGGATTAAACCTTTTTTGTCCATTCTACAGTTTCCTTGACCTTTTGTGTCGGCCATTCCCTCGTATCAGTTCATTACATCATGTCTTCAGCGGTCCTTTTTGTGAAATTCAGTACCAATTCCAGATCCAATTAGTCTTTGAGCTACCTCATGTTGGATGATGAAGGATGCCTTAATGCCTTCCTTCCAACGGATCTCTTCCTATCGACTGCAACACATCTTGCTCTGGGGATGAGATTTAGAGTTTTATGATAGTTCCTTGGGAATTGTTGTCCTCAATGGAAATTTCCCTCGCTATTGGGTAGTGGGGATACCTTAATGTCTCCTACTCGATAGATTCTTCAAGTGTTCGACTTCAGGTCCTTGTAATCACACTTGTTAGAATGTACTAGGTACCTTGGGAACCATTTTCATTAATGGTGGTTTCCCTCGCGTTTGTTAACGGTTTTCATCATTGACCGGTAATCAAACGGTTTCCTCCATGTTCGACTTCAGCTCCTTTATTCGCATGGTTAGGATTCATACCTTTTGTGGGAGGTTTGGATTGAAGACCTTGGGGCTGACAGTAGCGTCATCATTTTGCTATTTCCCAAGTTGCGCAAGACCTTGTTATCTTTATATGACATTTTGCTGAGACATAGATCCACCTTGTATTTTTGTGGCTATGATCGATTGTTGAGCATGGATCCACCTTGTTCATTTGTGGCCATGGCTCCTTTAGATTTGATATGGCGCCTCTTTGCATATTGAGCGACCATTATAGTTTCATTAGTTATACATATGTTGGATCCGCCTGTATATTTATGGCGATGTCTTGTATATGGACGTGTATGTTCCAGAGATCAGTTATCTAACATTTATCTCTCTTACAGGTACCTTCACTCGAGCTTTTTGATCTTGGTTTCTCTGCTCTCTCCATACTCAGCTTTATAATGTATTTCAACTATCGTATTCCCCTCTAACCTTACACATTAGGGGGCATATGTTATAGCCCAAAATGACAGATCTCTGCCTGTGACCACTTTCCCATGATTTCGTCGCATGTTGGCACTTCATGAAAGTCACTGAAAAAACACCTGTCTTGGAGGACCCATATCTTGATTTCTGTAACTCCTTTTGACCTCATATATACACCGTTGGAAAGGTATTTCAGTTAGCTAAAAATTTCTAGAAGACATCCAAGTCTGCAAATGCCCAAAAATACCCTAAAAATGCGTTTTTTGTACATTCACGATTTTCCTTAAGGCAAACCCACGAATGTGCCTCTTAGCATTTAAAAATTAAAACACGAGTTAATTGGAGATTAGTTAATTCATTTAACTTAATTTAATTAACTGCTGTAACTTCTCCAACCTACAAAACTACCTTATTTCACCCATATAAATAGAGGTAGGGAGGTCCATGAGAGGTGACTTGGAATTTCTGCATTGTTATGCTGGAGGAATCGGGACTCTCTTTGCCCACACCTTTGCCCTGGAGGTCTTCCCCTTGTGTTGCAGAGCTTGGAGGCTGAGTTCATTGGAGAAGAGAAACAGCAGAACCAGATCAAGGTTTCATGAGGTGCCAAACTTGAAGAGAAGGTATATTTGTACTTGTTTTCAAGATTAATAAAGATGTGATGTCCTTCTTATTCCCAAATCATTGTTCATTGTGTGATTGAATCTTTGTTTATGATAATATGATGATGTTATTCAGATTATTATTTCAGATTTATTTGATTATCATTTCTTTATATATGGTCATAATGGTTTGAGGAAGGTATAACTTGTTTTACAGGTCCCTTGGAGCGAGAGGAGCAAGAAGAGGATTGAAGAGAAAGCTTGGACCAGCGTTCAGTTAATCAGGTGTGGATCTTTCTCATCTCTGAAACTTGCTATTATATGCTTGCTGAACATTGTGCATCTCTCTTTCAACCCCAGTACGTTGATGGCCTCTTAAACCCTAGCCATAGGACACTTTCCTTTACAACAACTAGGTAGGAAAGAAGGGGGGAGATTGGATAGAACCCACGATTTATCATACTCAGGGTCTTGCCTGCTGTCTGGGAAGAGCACTTAGCTCACAATGGGAGAACGAGCCTATCTTTTGTTTGTTTTCTACTTTCTTGATCATAGCTTGATGTGCCTGCCCTTTGGGGTTTCATTCCGGTACGCATTTTTGTCTTGGGTTTTTTTTTGGGGGACTGGATCTAAGACACCTTAAGCTAGGATCACAGTTTAAATCGAAAAACTATTGAGATGGTTCACTGTCACTTAGATTTTGAATAAGACTCTGGTGTTGTATATCGGTTTTCCAAACAGTCGTGTAATATGGGTGGAGCATATTATTTTTCCTGGCAAATAGTTCGGATCAAGATCTAGAATTGTCTTGTATTCTAGATACTTTTGAAGCACTTGTTAATGGTACATTTCAATAAATGTCTATTACCGATGACTCCTGCTAAGGCGCAGGTTTAAGCCATAGATACGATTCACTGTGATACTTGAATTTTAGCACTTCCTAGGTTTTGGGATACATCGGTGTTGAAATAACCTAGGTGATGGTGTTTTCAAATCGCTGTGTATTTTTACTATATGACCCTATTTTATTTATCCTCCAAGCGTTGAAAGGCAGTCGCCATGCATTTTGATCCATTTTTGATAAATCACCTTCAGCCTTGGTCTCTCCTCGTAAAATGGAGGTAAGTCATTGCTTGGAAACTAGCATATTATGTATGAGTTACAACATCCAGTGTAGATGAAAGAACCAATCAACCTTAGGATTGGTAGTTCTTGTTCTAAACACCCATGATCAAAATTTTGTGTAGTCTTCAATAGAGTTCCATTGTCGATTCTTTCCTTGAGTTTTCGAGCTGCTGTATATGGCTACCACATGTTCTGATATTGATATTTTGTGTCGTTATTTAGTTTGCTATCAGCAAATATAACGTTAAGGAATGATCTCCACGCTTTAATATTCTAGGCTTTGAAAAGGGTTTAGGGTTTTGATAGTCTGAGGGAGAATATAGAAATCGATTTTAGTAGTGCCAATTTCTTTCCTCTTTATATGTTAGACATGGATTCCTTAGGGGAGATTAATAACCATTGAGCACGGGAATATAAATAGTATTATATACTGGGAAAACATGCATTCAGATCTGAATAGTAGTGTTTACGGCTGTAACATTAAGTTTATGTAGCCATGTGGCTACTTATTATGCAGAGCGCCTCACCCTATTTTGTTGTAGTGGATAAAGGTTAGATGGAGGCATTATTTTCTTCTAGATGCAAACCAATTTTTTTTTATGCAAATTGTTTTAGTAATCCAACATCACATCTGCGGTCTCTTATTAAATCGATGGTATTTTAACTGTAAAATTAAAGGAGGGTCGTAGACCCCAGTTATGTGTTCTTTTTCTTACCTGGAAAAACCCCATGAAGTTATGTTGGTAGCTTTGCTTGTCTCAAGATGGCCTGGCGATAAGGAGAGTTAGCAAGGTTTGGCTCATTCTCCATGTGAGAGAGATTTTTGTTGAGATGTTGCAGTATTGGAACTGCAGTTTTGTAACCTTGTTTGAATACTTAAATAAAAATAATAAAAAAAACCCAGACGGTTTGGTCTGGACTATCTTTGGTGGACGTAACCCCAAGGTTGGGGTGAACCACGTGAAATTGGTTGTCTCATTTGTATTACCATGTTGTGCTGGTTTATTTCTTTTGTTTTACATAATGATGATATGGATGCAGTGTAAATGCTTTAATTGGTGAGAAGATTACTAAATTAAATTTTATTTTGCAGACTTCTTAATTGTTTTGTTGCTTTAAGGTATTAGGGGTACTTTACATATGGTATCAGAGCGAGGTTGAAACGCTCGAGCCTATTGGGATCAAAATGCTCGAGCATGTTTTGTTTTAACTAACGATTGAGTTTTTCTCTGTGAAACAGAAAACCCACAAATTCTCACTGTTCGTCCAAACCAGGTTAAGTTGTACCCAACACACATGTTTGTCGACCTTGTAGTTGTGCAGGAGAAGGAGGAACCTCTATGGATTCTTGCGAAGAAAGTCAATTTGGAGATTCTTGCCCAAAAGTTCCAGGAGAGGCATCCCAAGGGGTGGCACCGTTTCTTCATCTAAAAGAACAAAAGGGAATCTCGCCACTGTGACTTGTTCTACACTTCATTCTTTCCCTTATTATGGTGAATAAAAAATGGTGAAACCCAAATGGCAGGCTTTTAAAATGCCCTTTGTGTGTTTATCTATTAATGCCCCAGCCGTAGAAATAAAAATAATAGATTTGATTTTGCCTGTATTTAGTTGACATTGCATTAAGTTCCAAATGGCGTTGGGTAGAGGGATGACTGAGTTTTTATACGAGTGGTGTGTATTGTAAAGTTATATTCTGACAATTTCGATTGCTCCATTCCCTTGATATTTTGATTTGAGATCAACCTAGATTATTATTAGTATAGATGTGTTACCATCTTGGATAATTATGTTTTCTGGATGTGTTGGGAAAACTTTGAAAGTGTGATTAATTGCAATATAAATGTTATCTACATATTGCTTTTACTTTTGAGGAGATCTAAGAGGAGTGATGACTAAAGGTCACAAGTAAGGCTTCTTTGAATTAATAAATAATAAGTTAGATCCAACATATATCCTAAAATTAGGTATCACGTGAGTCTTGAAGGTGTTACATATCAGATCTTTCTCCATGCCTGTTGGATGGGCAGAATCAGAAGATCCATGTCCGTTGGATGGTGGAATCAACAACCAGACATATCATGCATTCTGAAAAATAAAATTCGTTACTTCTCTCTGTTTTTTTTACGGCAGTCGTTATACCGTTCCATGTTTGATTAGGGTTTCTGCATGCATCTCGGATGAAGAGCTTTGGAGGTGAGAAGAAAATGGATGTTGGCTCGAGAGGAGGATTTACATTACTCTAGGAAATGGAGAAACATAATATAGAGCGAGAACTCCTCAACCGCAGGCTTGCGATCTCATATCGAATACGTTTAAGGTATGAACCTCACCTTTAAAATAGTGCAGGATTGTTTGAAGTAGCACTTTCTTTTTCTAAAGATTCGATGTTGAGTAGGGTCGGCTACATTCATATAACCTAGATGAGTCTTATCGTTAAGGTCTGAGCTGGATCAGTGTCAGCTAGATAAAACCCCTCGATTGTATGGTCAATGTGTGAACCAGCACGAAATTAGCATTTGGTTTGCATTCGCATATTCTATATGTTTATAATATAGATCCAAAAAATTAATCCAGATAGGATGCAACATGTATAACTAAAATGTTGCTCATCATTATGAATCTGAGACTACCAACTCGTTCCAAGTGTTTAGATTAGTATAACCTAGACGTCTCATCTAAAATCGATATGATGTAGCGACTTCCAAGATTTACACTGAACCTAGTTGCATTTATCAAATAGATCTCAAATTAGTCTTCTTTTACAAACATATAATCTCCAGTTATATATATTTCCAACCGCAATATGGAATCACGCTAGTAGAGTAAGATGAAATGTCGATTTATATCTTTTACCCTAATCTGGAATGTTAAAGCCGACAATCTGCTCAACCTGTCACCTCGGGTTCCTTCTTTAGTGCATTGGATCTATTTTTGGTTTTGAATATTCTTCCCCAAATGCTTCGGATCAAAGAACTGTGCTTCTTAATACTTACTAAACCCCAAGCTGCCAGTCTAGTCTCTGAGATGCTAAAGATGGTAGGGTATGTGGTGTTTGTTGATATTTTACCGATCCTTGGAAGTCCAATTTCTATCCCAGCCCAGGATTTTCTTGTTGGAGTTTCAATGTGTAGAAAACCTTGTTTAAATTGCCAATAGATTTGCCACGATCTCCTTGGCATGTATGATATAGACCTGCCCATGTCTCCCTTGATTGGGATTTTGTTTTATATTCAGCATTGTTGAAAATGCCTACAGATTTGCCCATGATCTCTTTTATTGGTTTTGATTCAGAGAAAGAATTGTTAAAAACTGACAGACCTTCCCACAATCTCCTTAATCGGTTCTCCATTCATAGAGAGCATTGCTCAGTATGATTTTCATTGGTCTGTAATTGTGATGTATGCAATTTTGTCCAGACTGCATTTTGCATGCCTTCCTATGTAACCAGTTGGTCCTAGTATGAGCATTGATTGATTTTGTGGCAGACCTATCACTTGTGTTCTGATAAATTCTTGTAGAGGTGAGGTATGCTAGACCCTTTCTCTGCTGGTTGATTTTTTTAAATCCTTTATCGGGGGTTTTGATCTTAGTTTAGTTATGTAGGAAGGGTATGCATATTTTATTTTAATTAAATGTGTTGTGGATCTGGAGGTGAATAGCCTCCATTTAGATAGTGAAAAATGTTTGCATGTTTTGTTTTATATGCTATGTGGATCTGGAGCAGAATAGTTTTCTCAATGTTAAGCTATTGTTAGCTAAATGATATATGTTGTTAAGACTATGGTAAGTCATTTCTAATCAGATCAAAATGTTTTGTTAAGGATCGGAAGTGGAAGGTTCATCATCTATTGACGTTTCTAACTTGAAGGATTTCATCCCCTATAATTGACCACTCGAGATGGTTTATACGATTCCTAATTGGTTTGTGTCATTGTGTTGAGCCTTGAGCTCATTGATGGTTTCTAATATTTGTAAATCGGTTATAAGACTAAATGACTTCCTCGTGGAAATATGGGAGGAAAGAAAAATAAATGGTGTCCAAATTATGCTATTAGTATGCAAGCTGATAGTATTACCAGACACCAACTTCATGAAGACAACTCTCCTGTTGAAGTTTTCTTACAACCGGTGATGCCCACGATTATATCAAGGTTTGTTTTGAAATTATTTTTTTATGGATATTGTATAAGGGACAGTTTTAGCTAAGATAGTTGTTAAATTGGTCCTTTTGATTGGTATTTTCTAACC
>LPNX011218114.1:0-17505 GCA_001517045.1 Pseudotsuga menziesii | reverse complement strand
AAAATTGTATTGCTGGTCAAACTTCTCACCATGCTTCTCCTTCAATGGTTGGCACTGTATGGTCAGCACTAATGCTTATATACTGAAAGATAAGTTATATGAAACACCCCTCCTTTACCATATAGTTACGAGAAGATGCCTATCTGGATTCTAGTATCTGGGATCCTCTCACACATAAGCTCGGATCATTTCATAACCTAGCAGGATTTTTATTACCTTGACATGTAGTAAATACTTGTAAGACATCACACACACACATTAAAATCCCAAGCAAATGTCTCACCAATAAGAGTAGAAAATATACACACATATAACTAGAGCTAAATATTTCCACAAAGTATTTTGTGATGTAACCTTTCTGGTCTTCACCATGATCATGCTGTGTTCAGAATTCTCTCCAACTTAATACATCATCCTAAGGTATAATTTCCTATGGCTTATCATGATGAAATACCATGTAACAACCAGTATAGTATAATTATGGGCACAACTGAATAGTTGTGTACCATTTTTAAATAACCATGTACCATGAGTAAGCATGTTCCAATGTTCTATTTGTAATTGAAAACTATAAAGATTTGTTAACCATGCATTTAAAACCTTATTTTCAAAAATGTTCTCTCTTAAAATAAAAAATTCAGAAGATAAATAGAGTGAATGTATTGCAAAGAACCTCATTTCTATAATGAAAATAAGAATTCTAAAAACAAGGATTCAGAAAATAAGAAGAAACCAAGAACAACCAACAACTAGCTAATACCTAAAAATCTTTCAGGGGAATTTCATCTCTTTGGGGACTGCATATCTTGAAGGGGTGAAAGTTTGTTACAGATATGTACTAGAGGATTTCTATAAAGCTAGAATTATCCTTGTGCATCCTTGTAGTAAATGAGAACCTAAATTCATGAAAGAGAAAATTTGATGCAAAAAATTGGCTAACTTAAATATATAAGTGTGATGCTGATGAATCTATAATGGGCTTATGAGGTGCAAGACCACATTAAAACTCAACATAGGCTATTCTACAATAGATCAGTATGGAAACCTCAACAAGGTACAAATACAGCTAGGGTTCAAGTAGGTCTAATTTTCTCACATCATCAAGTGACTTATTCATTTATGACACACTTCTTTAGTTCTATGGAAACTTGGAAATTGCTATTATTTTGAACTTTCAAATTTCCAAGTTCAGGAGGAATTGCACCAGTGAGAAAAGTGCTACATTCACTTTTCTTTGAATTATCTTTGTTGGTGAATTTCTTGAAAGTTTCTCTAAATTATCTTTGCTAGTTGACAATTTTGGAAAAATTCGACCTTTTTCATTCTTGACTCTGGCCTGCAGTTCACCATATTCCTTGTCACCAACATGGGGATGTTTCTTTCCCAAAACTTATAATTTTTTTGTCTCTACTACTGCTGTGACTTACTTTTACTAATTTTAGGGCTGCAACAAACCAAGCATCCTTAGAACATGCCCATATTCACTTTACATTAAAGAGCTCTCAGTGCTATTGCTATGGGCTACCAAAGAAAAATACAAGCCATCCATTCCTACCATTAACAAGTTTCAACTGCACCCTTCATTAAATAAATGGATGTTGTGTTAGGCATGAAGTAGGATCCATTGAATCTCTCCCGCATGATTTCACTTAACTTTCTGCCCAAATGTAGCAAATGTACATTGTTCCACGGCCTTTCTTGTCACTAGATTGTCTTCCCCAATGTAGCAATGTACATGCTTCCAAGGGTACGTAGCAATGGGTAGCATGTATCATAAGCATGAGAAGGCATGACATACCTTATAAAATGGTCCCTCCTCCAATGATACAAATACCTTCACAAGCCTCCTTCTTCTGTAGTTTAGGGGGGTTCAATTTCAATTCATTCCACCATGAGAGCTTCCTTGTTATGTCTAAGAAGATCTCCTACTAGAATGAACTAGGTTCTTCCAACCTACTTGCAGGTTGTAGCAAGGCCATCTGTTTGTGATTCTGTTAAACATGGTCTTATTGATATATCCAGGCCATCTGGTAACTAGGAATCCCTGTCTTTGTGGCTTACTATCACGATGTCCAACAAGCATAGGCTACTATATACTGCATCGGGAAAATAGCTTAACAATAATAGTTAGACAGTCGGCTGAGGATGACACACCGGTATGCCATTGTTTCAATTTCTTCTGCTAGATATTATATTGAACAAGCCTGAAAGTTGGGATTGCTTTAGTGGATCTACATATTTATGTCTATGCTTGGTTTTTTTGTTTCTAATGGTTACTTATTTCATTTTTTTGTTGTGATCGGCTAGTTTGATGATACTGAAACAAGGGAAGTGAGATATGCATACCAGATGGAGTTTTTAGCAGAAACATCGTACAAAGTAGCCTCCTATTACATATTATCAGATGACCATGGTCTCCAGATCTCAGAGACTAATCTAGAAGAGGTTTTCTTCCCTAAAACATTGTAATCTATAGTAAATCTATCTCACCCTTAGTTGTTGAAAATGGTTGTGGATGATGTTTTCACTGTTGATATCTTTGGTCTTGGTTGTTGGCCAGTTCATAATGGTTCTTTTTCTATAAACAGGTTGACAAAGAATTTGCACTAAAAATATACAGTGACATGGTGAGTGTTCGAGTTATGGATACCATATTTTATGAAGCACAGAGACAAGGCAGGATTTTGTTTTATTTGACCTCCATCGGAGAGGAGGCTATTGGCGTTGGATCTGTTGTAGCTCTGAGTATTGAGGATGTTTTATTTTCCCAAGTAAATATTTGTCCTCAATACATAGGATTTCATTAGTATGCAGTACCTTCAAGGTTCTACATATGTGTATCTGTAATGTATGCATAGGGTCTCATTAGTATGCAATAACTTTGAGGCTCTGTAATGTGTGCAGTATAGAGATACTGGAGTACTCTTTTGGTGAGGTTTTACCTTGCAAGACTTTGCAAATCAATGTTTTGGAAACCGAGATGAACTTGGAAAGGGAAGACAGATGCCTGTACATTATGGATCCAGTGCTTTGAATTACTTCACCATTTCATTTCCTCTGGTGTAATAATTCTCATTCTTGCTCTCAATATGTGGTTTCATTTGTTTGACGTTTATGATAGGATTGATTATTCCTACAGGACATTCTTAATTAAAAGCTTCAGGGTGCATTCCTGTGACATTTTGATACAGAGATGGTTGTAGCTATGCATTTTTAGGAAGCCATTGGGCATAGGAATTAACTAAAATTTTCATATATTTGAAGTAATAGTTCTAATGATAAAATAAGCAACAAAGTTACATATTTTAGGAGTAAGTTATCTCACACTGAAAGGAGTTTCTTGAAGGGATTCTCAACAAACTAATGAATCATGAATAGCTAGGTAAGTGGGTAAAGTGTGAGAGGGTTCAATATGCCCCTTGTTCCTTTCCATTAATAATTAGCAAAGTTACATATTTTAGGAGTAGGTTATCTTGCACCAAAAGGAGTTTCTTGAAGGGATTTTAAATAAACTAATGAATCATGAATAGCTGGCTAAGTGGGTAAAGTGTGAGAGGGTTCAATATGCACCTTGTTTCTTTCCATTAATGGGTTTTAATAGGTTTCTTCTGAGACTTTAGTGGTCATTAATGGGTTTTAATAGGTTTCTTCTGAGACTTTAGTGGTCATATTGTATGGAGAGGGTTTAACAGAGTGGAAGAGATATGCCTATGGATTTGAAGGAGTGAAGAAGGCTTCAAGAACCAACACTGTCTTTTGTTTGGGAGATCCATGAAGGCAATGTCCTCTGAGGAATGAAGTGCTTAGTATGGGATGTTTATTCCACTCTGTTAAATTGTCCATAGCATGGATCTCGTGAAGAAAGGAGACAAATCTAAATAAGATTGCAAGGAGTAAGGGATGGGTGCTAAACTCAGGTTGGACACAGACTCAGGGAATTCTGTCTGCAATAAATCATATGCTTTAACATGATGGATTTGTCATTGGAGCATGATATGTCGAGAATAGAATCTAAAATTCTCAATAAAAGGTTTTGTGTCTTTCCTCTCACCTATAAGATTAGTTCAACTCTTCTCACCTTGCTCCACCTCTGGGATGCATAACATTTGGTAAATATATAGGGGCAATTTTATTATTATTCACTAGTGTGGAAAATTTAACATTTCCTTTAGGAAAAATTCATGACATCAACATGTACCCAACCATGCTTAGTCAAAATATGTGTATTCCTAGCAATACTAGAGAGCAAATGCTTTCAGTAGTTCTTCAGGATATCTCATCCAAAGTATTACTCTGTAATTCCATTATTAAACCTACAATGTGATTCATTTTAGAGTATTTTGGACCAATGCTTGAGTATTATACTTTTAAGTACATCTAACAATTGATCTCATGGTCTGAATTACATGCTAGGACAACTGAGAGTTTGTATTAACTGGCTGAGAGTGGAGTCAGAGTGATAAATTTGTTGTGATCAAGGAAAATGCAAACTTTTCTTGTTGGAGCTTAGATGTAGAGATAACATAGAACTTCATCTTCAGATGTCCAGTGTATTATGACATCAGAGAGACTTGATATTGCTTCTTTCAGCATTCCTTCCTTAGATATGAGATTCTGAAACATGTAGCTTATTTGTTAGAGAGATTTTCATCTGGAGACACTGCCTATTGACTAATGATAGTACAATGGATGATGTGTTCTACTGTATCACTTTAACTGCCACCACCTTGTCACCCTGGTAGGGAAAAAGAAGCAGTCAAGATTTATTGATACTAAAAAGTCTATAGTATCTAATAGCTCCTTTTCAATGGCTTCGAGATGACACAACTTACCTCGGAGCACAATTGGATGCTGACAGGAACAAGTCTTAGATTGCCAAAAAAACACCTTATCATTGTAGTTGAGATATTTATTTTTCCCTTGTCATACATATTTCTCTCAAATGATAGGATAGGTATTTCATCTACCTCAACTACCTCTTTGCACTTCCATGACACTCTTTCAACTTCTTTGTTATTGTCTCATCTATTTAGATGACACTAGTTGATAGATTCTAGGAGTTCATAGTGGTTGGTAATTAGGTGTAGACCTTTCATTGGTGGAAAGATCTCTTTTTTATTTATATTTACTTTGCATTTTTGTTAGATATGAGAATAATTTGAAAAAGGTTGTACATACATTTGAAAAACACAAGAAGAAAACTACATGCATGCCTACCATAGAAACATAAGTTAGAGGATTGGAAAGTCCATTTGAAGGAAATTTTATCTAAAGGGCATTATAAAGAAACAACTAATAAGGCAATTGGGGCATTCTGTAAACAATGTTAATACCATAATGGATATGCAAAATGCTGCAATATTTAGTGTCCTTCTAACTTCTAAATTAGTTTATCGGTAGTTACAAGCCATATACAGTTACAATACTCCCATTTACAAGCCCTAAATTAGTTTATAGGGAGTTACGATACTCCCATCAACTGCAAGTCTAGAATCAATCTCAGCATCATCCTTCATCAAGGCATCACACCTCCCCTCCAATGACAACTAGAAGTCTCACAGAAATGCAATGAGAGTATTTCACATCCTCATCAACATGAGATGCAGTTACAGTATCTACAATTGATGTTGTACTTGTTCAACAGTTGCTTTGGTTTGAATTCATATTTTTCAGGGTCCTTGAGGGTGACAGTTTTTTGTTGAGGGCCCACCATTTCTAAAAATAAATATTTGAACATATTATCTACCCTTTCAACCCATTCTAGAAGGAGAAATGGTGCTCTAATTACGAAAAATGTGTAATCTAACATCCCGACATACTCATTTTCCATTGTCATGTCAATACAAACATTATTCTGGTGTTGTTGAAAAAGTTTTTTTTTTCTTCCTCGCTTGTGGTGGTTGCTATTATCTCCTATACAATTGAGTATTATGTCATAGTATTCATCCCAACTGTACTCTGTCAAGGATTGTTTTCTTAAAGCACTTGTGAAAAATCCTTGGAAATTTTTTAGCAATGCAGAAATATATTTTTCTTCCAAACTTCGCTATTGCCATTTTCTACTACTGCTCAATGAAAGCAGTCACACTCGATTTTTCATGTATTGTTGGTATTTTTTTGAAAGCAGTCACACTCGACATCTCATCTATCAATTTTGTTTCCCTTTTGACAATGTTCAAGTTAATGAAATGAATGTAAGTACACAATTTAATTAGATTTTGGATTTCATTAATAAATATTGGTTTTCCTTTGTATTTTTGAACTCTTGAAATGTATGTTTTTTCCATTGTATTTCTGAACTCATTGATTTGTAATTACTACTACTGTTATTGATTGTCCTTGGATGCTTCAACTTTAACACAGGGACCTCTAGGAGTGTTAAGTTGAAATAAATGACCTTCCTTAATGATGATGATAAAACTTAGAATTATTATACAGAACACATATGGACTATACCTTTAGAGAGAAGATAAAAGTTTTACCCTTCGTCTTGTGGGTAAAATGGTTGTTTCCCCACCTTGATTGTACACATCGCTCTTGTGGGTATTGTGTGTGGGTCTTATGGGTCTTGTTTATCAAATAGAATTTCTTATCCCTTGGATTTAGGCATGTCTACAAGGAGCACAATATGAGTGCAGACCGCTTATCCAAGGAAGCACTTGATATGAAGCCTGGTCTTCTCTCCTTCTTAGAACTCCAGGAAGGAGAAATTATTGAGGAAGGATTGATACAACTCTTTTAAGAGTTTTTTTTAGTATTTGTGGCATACTCATGTTTTTCCCTTTTCAAGTATGGGACTCTTTATCCTATCCTCTTGTATTATCTAGGGATATATTATTGTTTTGATTCCCCTAGGGTGTGTTTGTTCCACCCAAGAGGCCTCCTGGATAAGCTGTTTGGGATCATTTTGTTCTCCTTGTGGTAATGCTTTTTCTGTCTTTCTTTGAGATTTTGAGTTTTGTGGATGGAGAGCTCTTGGGTCGAGAGTTGGGTTGATAACTACTGCAAATGCAAATAGATTTTTTTGTTTTTTAATATGTTTTTTGAGGTTGACAGTATTGATACATGACCTTGTGGACTGTATTTGTCTCACTCTGACCTAAATGAGTCATAGCATCAACTGAATGGATATTTAGTTTTGACATTGAGGAATCATGCACATTGTTTTCTATAAGGTGTTCACTTAATTTTTCATGAGGGTTTATGGGTTGGTTTTTTATTTTTCTGGGCAAGTCTAAAGTATGATGTTGTCTTTTTCTTAGTTGTAAAATGAATTCCGGGAAATCCATGCCACTTGTGGACAATGAAAGGAAATGAAAAACCCATGTACCTCATTTTTGGGCAGTTTTGGGCCCTATAACAGCAAGTTACAACAATAATTAAGCCAATACGTGTATTTTTTTGAACATTATTGGGTGTGTTTCACCTTCTAGCAGCGTTGGCATTCAATTTGGGCCCTTTTCGTGGATGTGAGGCAGTTATGGGCACAAGTTAGGACTATCCATGATGTCCTCTTAGAGTAGACAATGACAATATCTGAGGGATGGAAAAGCTAAGAGAAGAAATCCTTGCTGCACTGAGTGGAGTTTGGACCTCAAGCCCCAAGCCATGAGGCAATAAGTGTAGTTGTTAAAAATTTAGTCTAGTTCGGTGTAGTTGTTTGTGTCCAGAAAGGCCTAAAAAAAATAACTGAATCTGGTTTGAATCTCATCAAGTTGGGTGTAGAACCTCGATTAGGGATTTGGAGTTTCGTGGGTGGAGAGCTGTTGAGTCGACAGCTGCTGAAAATGCAAATAGATTTTTTTATTTTTTATATATGTTTTGAGGTTGACAGTATTGATCTGTGACCTTGTGGTCTATATTTGTCTCACTATGCCCTACAACTACCTATCTATCTATCTCTCAGGTATGTCCCTTTTTTTGTTAGTGACTTGTCTCCAAAGAGACAAAGTGTGCTCGTATTATAAATATGAGTATAGAAATTAAGGAAGGTCTAAACCACATTGTTTTCTTCTATTTGTCCATTTATAATATGTTTGCATGTGCTTGACTAATTATGTTCATACATATCCTAGGTAACTGTAATTAATGGATGTACATAGTGCTGATATGAAGTAATCCTGGCTTGGTTTGGATCAAAATGGGTCATAGCATCAACTGAATGGATATTTAGTTTTGACATTGAGGAATCATGCAAAAAAGAGGAAACATAGATCTGTAATTGAATCACATATCTTGAATCACATAGACTTGGAGAAGGCTCAATTGGGTCTTGGGCATAGCTACAACAGAGCCAACATGAAATTCAATGTCAATAGAGTGGATAACACGGTTATACATGCTATTAGTCTTCTCGATACCTTGGACAAGGACATCAACACCTTCTACATGAGAGTAAGGTATTGCAAGTTTAAACTTAGTATTGTTTTTACTTTTTTTGGGGTTTTATATGAAACAACATTTAAGATAGTTCAGTCAGGGTCAATTCTAACAGCTGTTGAGTTGAGGTCAATTTCCCATAAGTGGATTTTAATTCTTTAGTTAGGACTCATGAATCATATTTATACTGAAAGGTAAAAGGATTTGTTTATTAACTTAGATTTTTGAATGCTTATCATTCCATTGGATTGTTTATAGCTAGTATTATCTCGTTAACATTTGAAATAAGTATATTCAGTTGAAAAGGAAAACTGCAATTATTTTGGTAAATGAAAAAAACTTAATTAAAGTGCATATTTAAAATATAATATTCAAACAGAGAACAACTGTGATGGTAGTTATACATTGAATCAGTTCCATGTCACAAAATAGGTTACCTATCATGAACTAGTTCTAGTTACCTTTACAACTAATACCTGATGGGTTAGTTTGTGGGGTATCTTTCATCAAATGATAAATATTTGATTACCAATATGCTTTTCTATTTCCATTGATTCACATGAATATCATTTCAAGTAATGTTCATTTGCAACTCTCCAATGCTTGCCTCACCATCCTATTTATCTTCATGTAATGCCAACCTCTTAAACATTCATGAGGGGAAATTATTGGCTAAGCTCACAAGGTGATTCTATTTTTAGTTGTTGATAAGATAGCTGATAATAACAAATTTATATCTCTGGTTCAGTTTCCTCTTAATTCTTGGCACTTCATAAGATAGCTGATAATAATGGATTTATGTCTCTGGTTCAAGTTCCTCTTCATACTTGTCACTTACTAACTTTACAATAGTCTGATGAGGTAGTTAAGGCCTTGATTATCCTTGTTCTTGTAATAAGTACATGGTTATACATGCTATTAGTCTTCTCGATGCCTTGGACAAGGACATCAACACCTTCTGCATGAGAGTAAGGTATTGCAATTTTAAACTTAGTATTGTTTTTACTTTTTTTTGGGTTTTATATGAAATAACATTTAATATAGTTCAGTCAGGGTCAATTCTAACACCAGTCAAGTTGAGGTCAATTTCCCATAAGTGTCTTTTAATTCTTTAGGCAGGACTCATGTCTTAGAAATTGAATCAGTGCTATGGAACAAAATGGGTTACCAATCATGAACTAGTTCTAATTACCTTTACAACTAATACCTGATGGGTTAGTTTGTGGGGTATGTTTCATCAAATGATAAATATTTGATTACCAATATGCTTTTCTATTTCCATTGATTCACATGGATACACATTTCAAGTAAGGCTCATTTGCATCTCTCTAATGCTTTCCTCACCATCCTTTTTATCATCATGTAAGAAATAGAAGACTCGAAGGAGAATGCAAAAACTCTTACTGTTGAATCCTAGAGAGCCTGAAATATCAAAATGAGTGAGGGTTCAAGGGACTTCAAGGAAGATTCCCAATACCAACAACGTGGTCTATTGTCAACTATTCTAATATACAAGGGTATGCTCAAGGGTGCTTTGAGGTTCTTTCTATCCATTGTTTGTGTGACTCGAAGCCTACACTACATAATAGAACTAGTATTGGAGGTTTATTTATAATGCCTCTTATGATTGGAGCTATCTAGAGGTTGTAAGTAAGAAATGATGAGCTTTGAGTTAGTAATGCAGGGAGTTCTATCTATGAAATTTTTCTGCTAGAAGTGAAGTATCTCCTAAAGAAGCAAGGAGATACATCTCTTGTCCTCCTACTATATGAAAATATTTAAGGAGCTATTACAGTCTTTGAACAAGTAGTGATATCTAAAACTGATTTCATAGAAGACAAGATGTCTAAAGATTAAATGTTCTAGTTTAGGTTCCTGTATACAGTGTACAAGTGCAATAATCCCTTTGAAGAGGATGCTCTGTCTTTGTGTAGTTGATGGGAATGAGCTTGAAGCTAGGCTAAAGGAACACTAAGGCTTTCCACAAACTGATGGTGTTCACAATACTTGGCCAATAAGCTATATTTTGATTCTTTGTTTCTAATTACTTTATAATTTCCAATAAGCATGTCAAGGTAAGAGAATGTGTTATTTATGATTGGGAATTTCATAGTGGGTGAAGGCCTAGATTGTGTTTTAGATTAAGATATTGGTATGTTTATAATACTCTTTGAACTATTTTGGAAATTCCCATCATGGAGAAAATTTGCTTGATATTTCATGGAAAGCAATGTTTTGTGTTAATCTGAAAGTGGGTAGTGATGGTCCCTATAGATGCTGTATGCTTTTTAACATGATATCTAAATTTTGTTTTACTAGTTTTCTGAACTTGCACGTGCTCATTAGAAACTATACATTTTGTTTTTGAAAGTTTGAAACTTTGAATTGATGGGACTTCACAATTAATAGATACTTGTACAAGGAGAAAACTTAGTTATGTTTGATGTATGATTACTGAAAAGGAAAAATCTCAGAATAATGGTGAGGTACCATTACTGGATTTTATACTTCAAGTAGGTTTAGCGTTATACTTCTGTGTCACGGACATTTATTAATATTCATTGGTCAACATATCAGAGGTCCCCACATGATTAATTTAATTTAGATGTGAAAGTCCATTAGTGGCCAAAAATGGCAAATAGTACTGTAAAATTACAAGTAGTAATCATTGAGAGTGCTAAGGCAACTCCATAAGAGCTGAAAACGAAATAGAAGACTACAACGATAATGCAAAAACTCTTACTGTTAAATCCTAGAGATCCCGGAAGATCAAAATGAGTGAGGGTTGAATGGAATTCAAGGAAGAATCCCAATACCAACAACGATGTCTATTGTCAACTATTCTAATATCCAAGGCTACGCTCAAGGGTGTTTTGAGGTTCTTTCTATCCATTGGTTGTGTGACTCGAAGCCTACACTGCCTGATAGAACTAGTATTGGAGGTTTATTTATAATGCCTCTTGTGACTGGAGCTATCTAGAGGTTGCTTGGAGTCGTGTGCAGAGGCAAACATTCGCTACCTTATAACCCAAACAACATTTTGATTTGATGCATGGAAACTCATAAACCAAAGTTTTGATAAACCATCATGCAATAACAACCCTAGAATCCATCATAAACCATCATCATCTTCAAGCCATTTTTTTGACAATTCCTGAAGCTGGAGTCATTGAAAAATGCTGAGACAAGATGTGCCTCAAACTTCCTCCTGTTGCATCGCTTTGCATAGGTGAAAGTTGCATTGTTGTCTATGGTGAGTGAGATTTAGTCTTTTTGGAGATACTCAAATTCAAAGAGGAGTGCTGTGTAGACTGGTGATTGATGGGAAGTGGTGGATCAAGATTGAATTTTGCTAAAATTCACAACACCAACATTTGAGTTTCTTTGAAATGCAGACACTGCAAGCTTTTTTTGGGAGAGATTTATATATGTTTTGAGGTTGACAGTATTGATCTGTGACCTTGTGGTCTATATTTGTCTCACTATGCCCTACAACTACCTATCTATCTATCTCTCAGGTATGTCCCTTCTTTTTTTAGTGACTTGTCTCCAAAGAGACAAAGTGTGCTCGTATTATAAATCTGAGTATAGCAATTAAGGAAGGTCTAAACCACATTGTTTTCTTCTATTTGTCCATTTATAATATGTTTGCATGTGCTTGACTAATTATGTTCATACATATCCTAGGTAACTGTAATTGGTGGATGTACATAGTGCTGATATGAAGTAATCCTGGCTTGGTTTGGATCAAAATGGGTCATAGCATCAACTGAATGGATATTTAGTTTTGACATTGAGGAATCATGCAAAAAAGAGTAAACAGAGATCTGTAATTGAATCACATATCTTGAATCACATAGACTTGGAGAAGGCTCAATTGGGTCTTGGGCATAGCTACAACAGAGCCAATGTGAAATTCAATGTCAATAGAGTGGATAACATGGTTATACAGGCTATTAGTCTTCTCGATACCTTGGACAAGGACATCAACACCTTCTGCATGAGAGTAAGGTATTGCAAGTTTAAACTTAGTATTGTTTTCACTTTTTTTTGGGTTTTATATGAAACAACATTAAAGATAGTTCAGTCAGGGTCAATTCTTACAGCTGTCGAGTTGAGGTCAATTTCCCATAAGTGTCTTTTAATTATTTAGTTAGGACTCATGAATCATATTTATACTGAAAGGTAAAAGGATTTGTTTATTAACTTAGATTTTTGAATGCTTATCATCCCATTGGATTGTTTATAGCTAGTATTATCTCGTTAACATTTGAAATAAGTATATTCAGTTGAAAAGGAAAACTGCAATTATTTTGGTAAATGAAAAAAACTTAATTAAAGTGCATATTTAAAATATAAGATTCAAATAGAGAACAACTGCGATGGTAGTTATAAATTGAATCAGTGCCATGTCACAAAATAGGTTACCGATCATGAACTAGTTCTAGTTACCTTTACAACTAATACCTGATGGGTTAGTTTGTGGGGTATCTTTCATCAAATGATAAATATTTGATTACCAATATGCTTTTCTATTTCCATTGATTCACATGAATAAAATTTCAAGTAATGTTCATTTGCAACTCTCCAATGCTTGCCTCACCATCCTTTTTATATTCATGTAATGCCAACCTCTTAAACATTCAGGAGGAGAAATTATTGGCTAAGATCACAAGGTGATTCCATTTTTAGTTGTTGATAAGATAGCTGATAATAAGAAATTTATATCTCTGCTTCAGTTTCCTCTTAATTCTTGGCACTTCATAAGATAGCTGATAATAATGGATTTATGTCTCTGGTTCAAGTTCCTCTTCATACTTGTCACTTACTAACTTTACAATAGTCTGATGAGGTAGTTAAGGCCTTGATTATCCATGTTCTTGTAGTAAGTACTACCTAGATTCTAGGATAAAACCATGTGGGGGTAAAATCTTGATAATTGGCATTCTAGGACTAGTAATTGTCCAAAAACAGGGTATAGACTGTAGTGTAATGTGTAGTCATGTGCATCTCCATGAGGTAGATCACTTCAGTTATTTTAACCAATTACATAGTTAAACCAATTTTTCTCTGTATCTTTATTTATGTAAAGAGTCTTCATTTTTTTGGAGGGTTATGTTTGTTTTGCTCTTATTGTAATCCATTAAGTGTAGACATTCATAAAAAGGGTTTGTATAATTGTCTCTAGTGGTCAGGAATGTATGGGTATTTTTGTCATCTGGAGCTTTCATAATAGGGACCCACAAAAATTGTATTTGTTGCTTGTAGGCTAGTAGGATAAGGTGTTTCTTTGGTCAATATAGATACTGTGGATGGATGTGTATTTTTATAGTTAATCATCCCATTCCTTCTTGTTGCATGCCCTATTTGATGATTCTCTAGCTTCAGCATTAATTAATTAGTAATTTATCTACGGGGAATGGTATATGTGGAATTTTCCTAAGTTGGTTAAGATTATTAATGACAACTATATATATGCACGGGTGGCAAAGTTTGTGAAGGATAAGTCTACTTTATCAGCTGACTCTTTACCTGAATTAATAGAAATAACTGGAGATGAAGACAAAGCCAAGGATATCATAGAAGCTGCCAAAGATTCCATGGGTAGACACTCTAATCAGATAGATACTTGTTTATTGAAATGAAATAATGTTTATTTCAGTTGTAATTTAATCACATATCCTGAATCACATAGACTTGGAGAAGGCTCAATTGGGTCTTGGGCATAGCTATAGCGGAGCCAATGTGAAATTCCATGTCAATAGAGTGGATAACATGGTTATACATGCTATTAGTCTTCTTGATACCTTGGACAAGGACATCAACACCTTCTGCATGAGAGTAAGGTATTGCAAGTTTAAACTTATTATTGTTTTTACTTTTTTTGGGGTTTTATATGAAATAACATTTAAGATAGTTCAGTCAGGGTCAATTCTAACACCTGTCAAGTTGAGGTCAATTTCCCATAAGTGTCTTTTAATTCTTTAGGCAGGACTCATGTCTTATAAATTGAATCAGTGCTATGGAACAAACTGGGTTACCAATCATGAACTAGTTCTAATTACCTTTACAACTAATACCTGATGGGTTAGTTTGTGGGGTATGTTTCATCAAATGATAAATATTTGATTACCAATATGCTTTTCTATTTCCATTGATTCACATGGATACACATTTCAAGTAAGGTTCATTTGCATCTCTCTAATGCTTTCCTCACCATCCTTTTTATCATCATGTAAGAAATAGAATACTGGAAGGAGAATGCAAAAACTCTTACTGTTGAATCCTAGAGAGCCTGAAAGATCAAAATGAGTGATGGTTCAAGGGACTTCAAGGAAGAATCGCAATACCAACAACGTGGTCTATTTTCAACTATTCTAATATCCAAGGGTATTCTTAAGGGTTCTTTGAGGTTCTTTCTATCCATTGGTTGTGTGACTCGAAGCCTACACTACTTGATAGAACTAGTATTGGAGGTTTATTTATAATTCCTCTTGTGATTGGAGCTATCTAGAGGCTGTAAGTAAGAAATGACGAGCTTTGAGTTAGTAATGCAGGGAGTTATATCTATGAAATTTTTCTGCTAGAAGTGAAGTATCTCCTGAAGAAGCAAGGTGATACATCTCTTGTCCTCCTACTACATGAAAATATTTAAGGAGCTATTACAGTCTTTGAACAAGTAGTGATATCTAAAACTGATTTCATAGAAGACAAGATGTCTAAAGATTAAATGTTCTAGTTTAGGTTCCTGTATACAGTGTACAAGTGCAATAATCCCTTTGAAGAGGATGCTCTGTCTTTGTGTAGTTGATGGGAATGAGCTTGAAGCTAGGCTAAAGGAACACTAAGGCTTTCCACAAACTGATGGTGTTCACAATACTTGGCCAATAAGCTATATTTTGATTCTTTGTTTTTAATTACTTTATAATTTCCAATAAGCATGTCAAGGTAAGAGATTGTGTTATTTATGATTGGGAATTTCATAGTAGTTGAAGGTCTAGATTGTGTTTTAGATTAAGATATTGGTATGTTTATAATACTCTTTGAACTATTTTGGGAAATTCCATCATGGAGAAAATTTGCTTGATATTTCATGGAAAGCAATGTTTTTTGTTAATCTGAAAGTGGGTAGTGATGGTCCCTATAGATGCTGTTTGCTTTTTAACATGATATCTAAATTTTGTTTTACTAGTTTTCTGAACTTGCACGTACTCATTAGAAACTATACATTTTGTTTCTGAAAGTTTGAAACTTTGAACTAATGGGACTTCACAATTAATAGATACTTGTACAAGGAGAAAACTTAGTTATGTTTGATGTATGATTACTGAAAAGGAAAAATATCAGAATAATGGTGAGGTACCATTACTGGATTTTATACTTCAAGTAGGTTTAGGGTTATACTTCTGTGTCATGGAAATTTATTAATATTCATTGGTCAACATATGAGAGGTCGCCACATGATTAATTTAATTTAGATGTGAAAGTCCATTAGTGGCCAAAAATGGCAAATAGTACTGTAAAAATTACAAGTAGTAATCATTGAGAGTGCTAAGGCAACTCCATAAGAGCTGAAAATGAAATAGAAGACTACAAGGATAACGCAAAAACTCTTACTGTTGAATCCTAGAGATCCTGGAAGATCAAAATGAGTGAGGGTTCAATGGAATTAAAGGAGGAATCCCAATACGAACAACGCTGTCTATTGTCAACTATTCTAATATCCAAGGCTATGCTCAAGGGTGTTTCGAGGTTCTTTCTATCCATTGGTTGTGTGACTCAAAGCCTACACTGCCTGATAGAACTAGTATTGGAGGTTTATTTATAATGCCTCTTGTGACTAGAGCTATCTAGAGGTTGCTTGGAGTCATGTGCAGAGGAAAACATTCGCTACCTTATAACCCAAACAACATTTTGATTTGATGCATGGAAACTCATAAACCAAAGTTTTGATAAACCATCATGCAATAACAACCCTAGAATCATCATAAACCATCATCATCTTGAAGCCATTTTTTTGACAATTCTTGAAGCTGGAGTCATTGAAAGTTGTTGAGACAAGATGTGCCTCAAACTTCCTCCTGTTGCATCGCTTTGCATAGGTGAAAGTTACGTTGTTGTCTATGGTGAGTGAGATTTAGTCTTTTTGTAGATAGTCAAATTCAAAGAGGAGTGCTGTGTAGACTGGTGATTGATGGGAATTGGTGGATCAAGATTGACTTTTGCTAAAATTCACAACACCAACATTTGAGTTTCTTTGAAATGCAGACACTGCAAGCCTTTTTTGGGACAGATTTATGATGGCATGGATACCATGGATGAGAAATCTATGGAAACCATTTGACAGGAGGATTCCTGTGCTTTTATTTTTTGATGTAGATTTGTAGAGGTTGTGTTGACAATCATTAATATATATTTTGTGTTGTGATGGAAATCATTGTTGACATGTGGAACCAATTCAACACCCCTTTGCACACTTTATCCCATGCTTTGAATCCTATATCTATGTGACAATGACCTGATTGATTGAAGCAATGGTAAGAGGAAGGCCCCACGTGGATGGGGTTGGCTGTTGTAGTGAAGAAAGACTTCAAGATATCATTTGGGGGAAAATTTTGTAAACTTTGTTGGAGGAAATTGGAATGGACAAATTTTCAGACATCAGCCTTGGCTACTTTGTATATCTGTACACTAGTTTTGGGATGTAATATTTAGTGTATTGTTGCCCTAGTTATCTCTTTTAGTTCATTTTTAAACATTCGACATAATATTCTTATTAATATATTTATACTAATTTAGAAAGTTTTCTTTATTGGGCTAAGTTGTTTTAAAAAATATTTCACATTTAGCTTTTATGATTTTTATTTTCTATGTCCTATTTTTCTAGCAGCAAAACTCACAAGTTCTATGATGTTACAAATCCTTCACAGCAACACTAGGGACTTTGTTTACCTCCACTAGTGGGAGATGTTTCCTTGCTTGTATGAGCTTCTTCAAGTAAATTGAGCAAATTACTGGCTCATGTAAGTGACTTTAGTATTTTAGTATATTGTACTTATGTCCAATTATCTTTAGCATTTGTTATTGATATCTGTGCAGACAACTTTTTCTATGCTTCCATATTAG
>LPNX011218100.1:29034-67891 GCA_001517045.1 Pseudotsuga menziesii | reverse complement strand
CAGCTACCACTTTGAGTTTTCTGACTCCTCCTCTTGTCCATTATACCTGGGGAATCTGATCATGTCTCCTACATGACAGATAAGTCTAGTTGTCCTATCTATTTGTTTTACGCTGCCTTGGGTCATCTCTGTGTCGTGCTTACTGTTCAAGGATTCTTCTCACTATCTGATTTATAGCCTGATCCAATCATCGTTATATCTGTTATCCTTTTCCTTGTGTCTACCTTCTTTTGCCCAGTTCCTAGTCACTCTTGTGATCCGTTGGAGGATCTATTGCCTTCCCTATCACAGTATGGTTCAGTTTCAGCACTTCCTGATGATGAAGACCTAGAGTTTGACGGTAGTACCTCTGGATTCACTTTCATCAGTGGTGAATTCCTTTGCTTCAGTTGTCAATTATCATCTATTGGTTGACAAACTGTTGAATCCTCTCCATGTTCTACTTTAGCTTACCCTTATTCACATGGCTTGGATTGTACTTGGTTCTTTGGGATCTTGTATGAAGACCTTAGTTCCTCACTTATGAACTAAGTTGCGCAAGACTATGTTTCGTTTCTATATCCAGCTTCCAGATCTTTGAAGACTCATCATCGTTATATTGTGGCTTTGATCCACCTTTGTACATACGTGGTTTTACCCGTATTATATGATGTACTCTCATATTGTAAAGGAGCTAGTGTTCCAGTAAATTGAACATAGCATCCTTAGATATAGCTTCGTATATGACATTATTATGTATTGGTTTCAGGTACTCCTTCTGCTCCACTGGACTTCTGAGTTTCTCCAGAGTTAGTATTATAATGTATTTCGGCCATCGTTCCCCTCTGACCTCACACATTAGGGGGCATCTTTTATACAGCTGATTGGCACCTCTCCGTCCGAGTGCTGGCATCCCTCAGGTCGGCACACAAAAGGACACTTATGGATTGAGTTTTGTCCAGTTTCATTATACCTTGGTTGATGATGAAATACATTACCTATATGCCCAGCTAGTTACTTTGCTATTTTGATATTTTGAGTGCATGCGCGACTATCCCTATTGACATGTCGCGCATATGCGCGAGTGTTATGTTCAGCAGGTCACGCATACATCTATGCACGGGTTGCCCTTATACAGAGTCGTGCATGATGCGCGGGTTGCCTTACTAAAGACCTGCGCATATCTTCCTCAAAATTAGTTTTTTAAAACACGCGTTAATGGGAGATTAGTTGTTTCATTTACCTTAATCCCATTAACTGTTGCAACCTCCCTAACCTTCGAGAACTGCCTCATTTCCTTCAGATAAATAGAGGCCTTGGGGAGGGTTTTGGAGATTCATACTTGGAGAGCAAAGTTATGCTGGTGGATTTTCTACAGAACCTTTGGAGCAGAGAAACTCAGAGTCCTTTGGTGACAGAGGAGTCCCTTGTTCAGACATTGGGTTGTAACCTAAACTCCCTCTATTATTGTTAATAAAGCAGATTACTTCTTCCATATTGTGTTTCATGTGTTGTGGCTTGGTAAATGTTTATATTTTATTATGATATGTGATTTGCCTAACTTGCATCTTTATATATGAATCATACTGTATATTGGAAGAATCTTTGTTAACAGGTTGAAGGAGGAACTATCCTGGAGATTGTAGAGGTGAACCAAAAAGGAAGGAGTTAGCTTGGATCAACCTTCGTTCATTACAAGTAAGTTCCTGCTACTTCCCTATTTCCTATTTGTGCTTTTATAATCAAATTGTCTGCAAGGTCATAGTATGTTGGTAACCCCCAGACCTAGGTTATTAAGTGAATTATCCATTACAATAGAGGGTATTAAGGGATGATACTTGGAGAGCAAAGTTATGCTGGTGGTGTCTATTCAGAAGTATTTGGAGCAGCGAAACTAAGAATCCTTTGGTTGCAGAGGAGTCCTTGTCTCAGGTGTTGGGTTGTAATCTGAACTCATTCACTATTGTTAATAAAGAGAATCCTTCTTCCACATGTGTTTTGAATGTCTTTCATGTATCATGGTTTGATGAATACTTATGATTAAGCACTATATATATGATTTATTTAACTTGTTCTATATACATGTATAAGCTTGCACTTGGAGGATTTTCTCTTTACAGCTGAAGGAGAAACATCCCTGAAGGCTTTGGAGGACAAGCAGAGCGGAAGAGGACAAAGCTAGGATCAACCATCATGAATCGGGTGAGTCTATTCTATCCTTGTGTTTCCTTTCTGTACTCTAAAGTCAATTGCTTGCAAGTTTTATGAGTATGTTGGTAACCCCAGACCTTCGGTTATAAGGTGTTTATTCTTGTACAACAAAATGATGTGTAAGCATGTCAGAAATACTTCCAAAATTTTTTATCATCATTGAACACATAATTTTTACCTTGAACAATAGATGTAATATGGAAAATAATAAATTCTTCTTGGAACAAAAGGGAATAGCAATAGTCTACTTCCCTACAACCAACAATGTCTTGGAAAAGTGTTCCTAGATTCTTTTTTTCCTCCTCTGGTGCCTTAACTTTCCTCTCTCCCTTTTTGAGCTCTCCCTTGTGCTCTTTCCATTGTCCTTTCTCCATCTTATACAGGGAAAAATATATGGTATAGCCTTGCTCCAAATCTTGAATCTTCTATAGATGCTCTTGGAGAGTTGTCTATCTCTTATGGTAGGACTCTACTAGATAGTTTCATTTGTCCATCTCATCCTGTGAAGGTATAACAAATTTGATGGAAACCCCATATTCCTTAGTCTCAATCTTTGTTTGGGTGGACACTTTTTTGCATCCAGTATCAACTTAATTTTGAGTGGATATAGTCCTGAATGATTTATCCATAGGCCTATATTCATCCTCTTGTAAGATCTCCTCTTCATCATCCCAAGGATCTTCTTTCACCTGATTGGGTGATTTTTTCCTTCAAACAATATTCTTCTCCAATGTACTTGTAGCTTTAGCAAGGGTACCCAACCTTGAATCCTTGGAAAGTTTTATAATCTAATTCTTTAATTTCTTGATTTTATGTCTTAACTTTAAATGATTTATTTTCAACCTTTGGACTTGCTTTTCCAGGGAACTAGACTTTCTTTCTTACTAAATGTGCCAGGTTCCCCTTTCTTGGCCTTGACTTTAGATCGATTGAAAGTAGTAGGTCCTGTATTGCTCTATGATTTTGCACCAAGTGCTTGTGTCTCAGGTTTTACATCAGTTGGGGCTTCAACAATGACTCCTTGTGTAGCTTGAGCCTAGTTGTGTCGTTTCCAAATTCTTGTGGGGCTATGATGGTATCCTCTATAGCAAATCATGGAAGAGAAGTATCATGGACCTCTTTAGTCATAGTCTCACCCCATTCCATTATTTTTTCAATTGGTTGTTGTGTAACAATTGTGTGGTTTATTGTTTTTGGATCAAAGGTCACAACAGGACGAATTTTCTTCTTAGGTTGGCTCATACCCGCTTCTACTTTAGTGCTACCCATTATAGTTGGTTATTGTGTAACAAGTATAGGGAATATGATGGGTATCTCTATAGCTACTCTCTCCAAACCCATTGATGTTGTTCTACACGTAGGAAAAACTGCCACAAACTCTACAACTGACCTTTTTCAACCCCTTGGTGTGGTGGGTGTTTTTGGTGTGGAAGGCACTGATGGATGCTCTTATTTGAATGGGAAAGTCTTCTAGTCTTATTTTGGTGAGTTCTACTCAATTATATCCACATTACCTTCTAAGAGTGTCAGCATGGAGTGACCCTTTGTTTGTTCATTTCTATCCTCTTTGGGTTCATTTTTCAAATTGACCTCATCGGATCCATGTAATACCCCTGCTTTAACCTCATCCAATTGTTCCTTTTGTTGAGTTTCCTACATCGGATCTTCTACCCTATTTTTATTCTTCGTCATATCCTCATCCTCCTATGCCTCATGACCCTATTGTTCCTCCATGTTTTTTCTCAAGTGGGCCCAAAAATTTATTCCAAGGCATTTGAGGATCCTCAAGAGAATCAAGAATAAGGAGCTTGACTGACCATGTTTTCTAAGTGCTTCTAAGGGGAATTTTCCAGCCTTTAGGGACCATGCCATTAATTGTAATGACCCCGAGAGATAATAAGGAACTCTCAATCACTCAACATGGATCATGTTATAGTCCCTGAGACGTTTTGAGGATGATTTAAGAATTGTGCTAGGGAATCAGTAAATTTAAGTTTGAAAAATTGGTCCTTCCTTCTACAACAGGTAGAATATTCTTGAAATTATCTCAATTCCTTTTTAGATTCTAACTAGCTTGGTTATTACATGTAACCAGAAAAAGTGGCATTGATGTCCATCATTCTAACAATACATATATTAGAGAATGGAATTATGAATGTATGTTGATGAGAGAAGAAGTACTTTTTACAATATACTTATTCCCCATAAAACATGGAATGTGTACTGAGCTAAACATAATTGAGTAGATTAAACACAATGTAATGCAACTATATAAATATAAGAGTTAGAGACAACAACCTTAAATTATTTGATAATTTCATGAATACTTCATAAACATGTCATGAGAATAAAATATTCACCACAAAATTTGTACCAATTTGAGAGTGAATAGCTTCCTCTTAATCTTTGTATTATAATTTCTGTAATAATACATAGAAAATGGTAGGTATGGAGATACAAAAACAACATATGACATTCTGCATAGTCAAAACTCAGAATCCTTCAATGTTGGGTTACAAAACCAATGTTGCATTACAATTTCAAATCTTGCATCAAATATCATTATGAGAAGTCATGATTTACTAAAAAATAATGTTAACCCTTGGTCTAGATCTTATATCCTGATTTATAGATTTTAAAAAGAATAACATAATTGTGTTTGATAAAGAGAATATAGTTACAATACAACATGTCATAATAGTATTTAACAAAAAGGTGAAACGTCTTCACACTAACTTCATGGATGGTAATCAGACTTACATGGAGCTTGAGGATACCTGTGAGGCAACTGAATTGTCTGTTGATGAGGCTGAGAGGAGGAAGTTCCAATAGAAAATCATGGAACTGGAACTTTAGCTTGTTGTCTGAGCTGTAGAATGCGTGTGCCAATTTTCCAATCCTTCTCCATAGGATATTTAATATCTCATTTCATTATCAACTATATTGAGCTTTGTGTAATGCTCGTAGGATGACCTGTAAAACTTGGAAAATATTGCTTGTAGTTTCATTAAAATTTAAAATTCAACATGTAACTTATCAAATAGTACTTCGAGTTCAATCTCCCTCAGGACATCAGCTATAGAAGATTCATAATTTCTTACATCTATGATAATCAATGTATATTTCTCCTAAGGATATAGGTCTCTATTTCCATCCCATGGGGACAATATCCTTAATGAATCAATTGATCAGATAGGGATTTGAATTATCCAACATCATGATATTTTTTTTTAAGTAAGAAAGGTCCCTTCTATTACTGCAATAAACTGAAAATATTTACAAACCTTGCTCTTGGACTGCTCTTGGAAACAAGGAGCTAGGCATCGGTCAGAGATCTAAAATGGGAAAAGGAAGAGAATATCCCATATAGAGAGATGAAGGAGCATGAGAGATACCCATCCTTTAAGCTTTGGCGCTCGATCACACTTACCAACAGAACATAATTTAAGCCGACGGACTATGGATGAAGAAAAAACAAAAAGAGAGACCCAACCAGCAAAGAGCCAAATCAAACCATCAAAGAGCCCTATCCTGGGCTTCTGTGAGATGACTTGGCCTCATCCTATGTGTATTTGTTTCTTTGACCCTCGTTGATGCCCACATGACTGGAATCCTCCATATTCACCTCCCCTTCTTTCAGAATGTGTTGAAAGGGTGGCCCCGAGAGACAAAGTAGGCTACGCATGTGGTCGAGGTTTTCTCCGCTTCATATTTTAACTTACCCACTGTGATGTAGATGAGATCCACATAGCTCTCCCGTTCATTCATAGATCTCAAAAGGATGAACTCTAGTCACCAGTAGTGCGACATGACCACCCCCTCTCCCAGCTTCACTTGAAATTCACCAAAGATCTCCTCTTCCATGGATGCAATGGGTTGTCGGATGTGATCTGACATCTCCTCGATGAACAATAGCTCCCATTGATCTTCCTCATTTCCCCCTTCACTAGCTACCATATCTCTCTTCATTTTTTTTCTCCTGTGCACTCTGCCAACATGCAACTATTTTGCCCAGTATTTCCCTCTGTACGAGTGTTTAACCCAAACATGATCTACAATTTCCATGGTGATGGAATCCCATTGTTCCCTGGTTAAATAGTGTGATGGAACCCAGCAGGATCGTTTGGAAATGCACACCCAGGTACTTGAATCATCCCTGTAGGATGGCAAGCATATTTCCCTGTCAAAACCATATCCTTCAGTTGCGATGAAATCTATATTCCCTAGAGTCCTTCCATGATCACTGTTCTTGTCCTCTGATTCTTGGCTATGCGGAGGGTTCAGTCCTCCCATGTGAGGCCCTTGCATCTATTTATTCTAACGTGACCTGATCCCAAGCCATACATGCCATACAAACACTTGCAACATGTCCTTGGTTCCTTGGCTCAGTGATCGATGCCTCTTCCCGTGTCAGCCTGCCGTTGCTGCAGCTGGATGCATCTCCATGTGATTCATCACCTGCATCCGGGGAAACATCATGATATAATTATGATGCAAGATTCAAAACATTTTGGGTCAAATCCTTCTTTGTGACTACATTATTGGATTCAACTACTAGCTCTGTTCTATCCCTTATAACTAAATTATGAAGTTCTTGATGATATTTTTCATTTATAATTTAAATCATGGTTTGGGATATGTCGCGTCTTTTATATAGTTGATTCAATATATCTTGAGTATCCTTGATAGCAGAAATGACTATCTCCATTTCATCTTGAGATATTACAAAATGCCACCAACATGAAGACATGTGTATCACAATTTGGTCCCATATCATTTGATGCGAAACCTTAAACAATGGATTTATGCTTAGCTTCTTGGACAGTGATTGAATCTCTTTCTGCATATTGTATTTTTATTGATTGATATCTAAGAGAACTAAGTTATTCTTTGATAATTCTTCACTCAAATTTCTAACTTCATCATGTTTCTATCTTAATTCTATCTGAAATTTATCTAGATATGTTTCCTTAATACTCATGTCAGATAAAGTATTATCTAATTGATTAGTGGGATGTTCTATAGAAGAAGCCTACAAAACAATAGTTTTAGATAGAGAAATCACGTTGTTTTACTTATGCAATGGTTTTAATTTATTGTCCATGGCCACGATTCTTTCTTTATGACTTTGATTTTCAACATTTATCTTATCCATTTCTTATTGTACTATCAATAGTTCACCCATCTGAGGATGCTCACTTACTGGTATATTCAACTTCTTTTTCAAGGCAGAGATCTTCTCTTTTTACTTGAGAAGATTTTGTAAATAGATCTTATGATTGGGATCATTTGCTAACTTGGAAATTTTCTTTTCCAATTCTCCAATATTTATCTTCTTGTCCTTAGTTTCATCTTTTCATCTTTATATAAATGATTGAAACGGGTGACACTACCTTGAAATTTACTTTTTCTTGATGTGTATTTCCTTACATTCCTAAACATGCCTTCACTAGTCTACCTATGTAGTTCCATTATATCATGAGAGTGGAATTCATCCAGGTTGACAATGACGTGTATTTTTGTAATTTGAAGGGTCCTTCATTTCTCCTAGTACAATGGGATATAGAATATCCAACTTTTAGGGTTTCTTTTCAAACATAAATAGCAAAGAGCATCCTATATTGCTGAGCTATATCAATATATTTTTAGGAAAGAAGGTTTTCTTCATATCAACATTTTCTTCCTTGATTTGTGCATATAGTCCAAATAAGCCAACTTTAACTAGAGAGGTTTGAGTAGTTGACAAAGATCCTTTTTGAGAGGACGTGCCTATCCATTGAGGCCAAAATGCAAATGGAAAATTCTCCAAGACTACATAATCCAGAGTAGTCAGTGTAGGTATCTAGTCAATAACCAAATCTTACTTCTTTTCTTATTTGGATTTTTAGATATAGACATTGAGCTCTTAGAATCTTTGCCTTTGGATCCAGAAATTGATTCTGAAATTGGTGTTTTTCCCAAAGTATCAATTTGAAGAGGTGTTGGGATCACCTGATATATGGCTTGTTGATTTGGATACAATACCCTCTCAACATCCTATCAATTGTCTAAGTTTGCAATCTTTTCCAGCTCATGACGAGGTTCATGAACATAGGATTTTAGTCTAAAATCTCTCCTTTTATTTTATAAAATACCTTTAGGATCATACTTCCATAAAAAGTTGGTTGGAAGATTTAATCTTGCTGATATCCCCTCATCTATAGCTTGAGCTGGTATATCTTTAACATTGAGTGGGTCCACTTCTTGAGGTACCTTGAACTGACAAGTAACATTGTTTGACACAAAATGAATATCATCAACATTAAACATTTTCCTGGTGAATTCCGAAGAAAACAACCTGGGAGTCAAAAATAATGCAAGATGATAGAGAGCTAACTTTGACCCATAGATTCAAATTTCGGTATGATTTTTATAGAGTAACCAATCCCTTATAGGATCAAAAGGGTTTGAATGCAACATAATTTTACATTCAGGGAGTGTTCTTGGAGGATTTTGGTCAAACTTTAAGGCATATAACTTAGGAAAGACTACATTTACAAACTCTAAAAACCCTTCATCATCAAATTGGACTAGTGAGATTTTTAAGTCAGACTTGTCGAAGAACTCTTTGTTATGATATAAGATCATAATAAAAATATAGGATTGATATCTTAAGAATTTAAGGGATATGAAATTATTTAGTTGGCCATGAATCATCTCAACTAGAAAAGAAACAATATCCAACTTGATGGGAGACTCTTGACTTATCATGTTTGACATAAAAAGGAAACCTAAAATAATATCATCTACGACTGTGCTAAGATTATATAATAGTACTTGACAGACCCTAGCAATTGTTTCTTTGGCTGATTCAAAGAAAATGTCAAGTTGGTATGGTGGTAAACCAAAGGGGCTCTTAGATTCTAGAGGAATCAATGTCTTTATAAAATAAATTCGACTATCGGAGGATAGATCCATCATAATTTCACCAAGAGTGTCTTCATAAAAAATTAATCACTCGGGATCATCTTCGATTTCCAACAATTCTTCAAGAAAATAATTATTACTTGGGAAAATTACATTATTCAACCTGGAGACAATAACTATTTATTCTGGGACATAGTGCTCTACACATCACTTGATGAATTTAGGGAAGGGTCGTGTTCTATGTAGAATAAATTTTTCAAGCCCCAAATTCTAGAGATTCATAATGTTTGTACCATTCTTTGATTGTTCAAGAAAGTTACCAACTGTCAAGTTTAATTTTGGGATGGATAATATTGGGTCGTATATATCAAATTGATTGTCAATTAGGTTCTCTTTGATGCTAGAATAATTAATCATAGAGGAAGATGAAAATATTTCTACTACATATTCCATGGTCTCTCACTGTGAGGTTAATGAGAGATGACTTACACAGAAGGGACAACAAATATTTGGTTTGTAGAAGCATTAGAAAACAACAACAAAGATGAAGCACAATGCGGGATTTTATAGACGTGGGACTCGAATTTCCTAAAATAAACAAGGATTACAAGTGTCAATAAGTTATTGGCAGAGTATTTTAGGCATGAGATGCATTTATTGGTGGGGATTGTTGGTCTCTAAGATGGATGTGCACAACGTCATTGGGTAAAATAGGGACGCAAGGCCCAAGTGAGAAAAAGTGATGGGAAAAGTGGTTTTATGGTCATGCATAGGAAGTTTTAGGAGGCTACTTTTGCCTCCCTAAACTACTCCCAAACATACACTTGGTATGGTAGCTTCAGCTTCAGGGTCTGGCACCAAGAATAACTACCCTTCAACTTTTGGAACCTGAAAGCATATTAGGTGTCAATTAACTTTTAACAATTTAGTAAAGCTTTGATTTCATTTAACTCTTGAGACAATGATTCTTTCTCTTTCTCCAGAATTGTCAATTCAGATGCTTGAATCAACTGGGTGGATGGAATTTTTAGTTTCTTCTTCATTAGTTGGATATTGTTTTCTTTATCAGCTAAGATCTTCTTTGTAGATTCTCCTCTGTCTGGCTCACTGCCCATAACTAGAAAATCGCCTTGAAGCTTCTTAATTTGTTACTGATATGTCTTATTCTCAATTTTCTCTTACTTAAGTTGGTTCTCTAAACTTGATACTACAGATTCCAATTTAGAAACCTTTAATGTAGCTTTCAATAAATTAGTATAGATCACTTTTCCAGTCTGCATATGTAAATGGATTTTTTCTGGAACTGGAATTTTCTGTAAATTGAGTATCATTTTTGAAACTCTATCCTCAATAGCCACTGTTAAATTAAGGTATTTTCACATGATCCTTTATAGTGGCCAGGGAAATTTCCTTGTCTGAAATATCCCTTACCTTAGGAAAAAGATTCAAATATTTTTCTGAAGAAAACATTTTATCTTGACCATATCTAGTATACAAGTCATTTATGGACTTGTACCTATCACTAGAACCACTCTTTTGTACCTCTACAAAACTATGTTCTTGTACTTGCACAACTTGTACTAACAACTCTTCTTTTCATTTGTTGCTAAACTATGAGACTAGTAAAGGGGAAAGAAGGGCAGAAGTCTACATTCAGATTGTGGAAAACAACTGAGAATGGAGGTTTAAACATTTTCAAGGTTATGGAGATTCAAATTTTATCATAGACTGGGCTAATCATCTGTCCAACATTGAGAATCTGGGCCTGCATGAGCCAAGTTCAAGAGGTCAAAAATTGTTTTGAAACCATAATAATAATTTTTTTTTGACACATTTACCAAGATTTCAACTCAATGGCAGACAAGCTTTCTAAATATACTTTGTTGTTACAGAAGGGTACCTAAACCAAACAAGAATTTAGAAAAGTCACTTCCTATGTGATTCAGAAAAGACTTGTACTAACAACCAATTAATGGCAGATTAGCTTGGAGTCATAGCTGAGGGATGTAGACACTGGTTATGCTCATCTTGTTGTATTGCTGGTTTAGATATTAGGACTCTTTTGATGATTCTGTATTGATGACAAATAGAGTATCCTAGAGAATACGTAAGGAATACTTTTAATAGTTTTCTTAAATTTCTTTGTTTTTGAATGATGGACAACAAAACAGTATCCAACACACTTGAGTCCTCACAGGACTAGTCAAATGCATATTTTTATTTATTCCTTGGGAATATCAAATATAGTGATTTTAAAACACATCTCAGAGAACAAAGAAATCATGGATCTGATATAAATCTTGACCCTTAATTGAAGTTTCATGATCTTAATCAACAATCGTATTTCATTTAAACAAAAAAACATGTGTATTCATTCACCTATTTGTCTTAACAAGCAATAAACTTGCATAAATTTAGCAGATCATGTTTTTAGCTACAAGGTTCCCCTATAAAATATCTCTATTTGGTATAGGATACACAAAAATACTAGTCATCTTATCATTTGATTATGCAACTTGAGGGTAAAAAGGAAATAACTTCCATAAATAAACAAGTGCATATGTGAGAGCTCCCGTGTTTACTACCGGAGTTCATAAATGATTTGGCCCTGCTTATTTAGACTGAATTCTGATCGAAACTTTCAGCAATTTTCAAAGATGTGAAACTCAAATCAGTGATTCTCGGCATGGAAGATCTTGCTGGATATACATATTTTTGGTTTCTATCAGATCAAGGACTTTATTGTTTTGGTGATATGGCTGTAAACCTGTGTATGGGATTTTGGGACCACATATGGGACAAACTGTTTGAGCTGAAAAGAAGTATTTTGAAAAGGCTTAGAAACAAACCTCTTCTGCAGAATGTATTTTTGTTGTCTATTAATAAAATTAAGGTTTTTTCACTGGAAAAAGAGAGTTCGCACATTTAAATTCCACACAAATAAAAACCAACACTTCCACATTTTAGATAAAACTATAGCCTAACATGCATCAGCTAAAGCTATGCTCAGGAATCAGAGAAAATTGACATGGGAGTCTTTTGTCACAGATACATTTTCTTGCATTTCATGTATGACAAGGTAGCCTTTTTCCACCAAAAAATATCATTTCAGGTATGACAATGGAGCTACAAGGTTCCCAAGGTTTTCATTTCTGGATTTTTACATCTAATTAGCAAGCTTGGTTCATTAAGTTGCATTCAGTTTTTTGCCCAAACTCAATGATTTTTTGCATTTACTTCCATTCATTTTTCAGCCATTAAATTATCTATTAGCTCATCGGTTTTTCAGCCATTAAATCATCTATTAAATCGTCGGTTTTGTATTGATTTTCGTGCATTTTTCAGCTATGAAATCATCTATTAGCTCGCCATTTTTTCATAGATTTTTAGGACAATAATTTGTATTTAAGTATAATGAATTATTGGTCTTTTTGTTCGATTATTAGTTGACCTCTAAAGTCACTAGGATTTTCCCCAATGTTTAGCAAGCACTAACCCAAAGAGAAGGAGATAGTATCATAATACTTTGTGATAGTGCATTGTTTCCAATGGCCTTGGAACCAGATGGTTTCATGTGTTAACAAAAATTTTTAAATAAATTTTGGTCTTGTTTTATAACTCCACATTTTTTAATATTCTTTTGATGTCCCCTCAATCTATGTGGCAACAGTTTCAGCCGTCCCTAAGGGCCAAAACCCATCCACCCCATCCCAAAAGCTTGCATCACATAGACTATTTATACTGACAAAGCAAGAAATGTAAGTAGTAGAAAATAATACCTGTTCCTTCATCTTATCTTGAAAAGTGGATGGTAGCATGTTGGGAAATAATTTGATAAAAGCTGACAACAAAAATTCCATGAATGGAACTATGATGAATACTGCAAATGGTACAAGCTTGAAAATATCTGTTGTTGTTCTAGTTAGCTGCTGCCTCTCTCTCCGTGAAATATTCTTTCCACTTGCAAGCTTCAGTAAAAGCCTGAAAGATATTGTAATGTCATCCCAAAGAAGTTTAGTTCCAATCTGATAATGTTGCACTGCTTCCAATAAATCATGTTTCCACTAATGAAGTTTCCTGGCCCAATCTTCCCTACTTGTGATATAAATCAGAAAAGCAATTAGATGTGAACACGTTTACAAGGGATTTGCACCAAAGATTTATGTGAGTGTGCAGTAAAAAAAAAAGATTGAGGTAACCTCAAAAGTCTAATATGAACACACTGTGCTAACTTTATTGAATGGTTGACATTACCAGATTTCTAAACCTTTGCAAATTAGCAAAAAATTTCCAAGACATTAGCAAATTTTCTATAATGTACTAAAAGGGACTATATTTGCCACAACTTAAACAAAAAAATAGTATATTAACATTTGTTCTAGATTATTTATGTACAGACATGTTTCTTATTTCATAAGACAGAAAAAATTGCCATCTAAACTAAAAACTTATGTAAAATAGTTTCATTTCCTAGGGTTTTCCTTGATGAGAGACTGCCATGAAACACAAGAATAGAAAATCCTCCAAATTATTCTATTTAATTTCTTCCCCCAATTTCCATCACTAAATATGTTTTTGATCGGTTGTATTTTAAAGCTAAAAGAAGTTAAATGCCATTCAAGTAATAAAACTTGCCTGCTCATAGATGCGACCACTTTTAGTGCAGATCCAATCTCAAGCATTGTAGCCCAATTTTTTTTACAAAGGCCTCATCTTTCTTGGGAAATTCCTGCACTTGTTTTGCCTTGGCTTTTACTAAGCTCGGCCCTTCTACTGCCTAGTCACATTCTTTTGGTGATGCTTCAATCTTTCTTTGCTTTGAAACTTTCTCTTCATTGCCATCCTCTTCATCCTCAATAGTGCATTGTTTTGCTGCTGCAGTGGAAGAAGTCCTGGTGAAGTGAGATATCAATCTGACTCCTTTAAATGAGACTCCCTGTCCCCTAAGAACGAGCAGAGAAGCATCTCTTGGAAGCAACATGTCTGAGTGTTTTAGCCACTGTTTCATGGACACATCTAAGATAATGTTTCGTTTCTGACAGTTCTCTCCATCCCTAACTTTATTAGATTTCTGGAAGGGGCGATCAGCAGGTAACTTTGAGAGTGACCCCAATATATACCACTCTGCTAAACTCAGAATGTGGGTTTCATTTGAAGAGCAATGTGAGAATCCACATAGAGAAAAAGGAGCTCTCTTCGATGATTGTAGGACTTTTTTTGTAACAATTAGCTGACGAATTGATATTTTCCTGAAGGCCATTTGTCAATAATTGCATCTGGAAAATCAAAGAACTAGTGTGGAGTGAAAATAACCAAAAACCTGTTGGCATGATTGACTCTATTGTACCAACGCTGAGAATTTAAGACTTAAGACACCCAACTAACTTCTTTGAAAAGCCAATGGTTAAGAATTGAGACCTTTTCAACATGAAACATTCCATTCCAGACATCAAACCACTTATGGATAATGCCACTAAATACTATTAGGTTCCTATGAATAGTAGAAGCCTATAATAACAATCATATGAGAAAGATTAGGAGATAAGTGATAAGCCATGCATCCAATTTGAGAGGGTACATATGTGATTATATATGCAAATTTATATTATGGACATGAAATTTGAGAAAGTTCAAAAAGTTCACAATTTCAGGATCTCAATCTCATTAATATGATAATGTATACAAGTGTAATGCATTACTTCAAAATTCAAATGTAATTCAACATGGAAAGTAAGATTCGAATTATGCAAAGTATAGGTAGGAGGTTGGTAAAATAGGTGCAGGTAAGAGATAATGGGAGCTTATAAACATCTGGATGCAACCTATAGACAACGATATAAGAGAATCATTCATGTTTAGCTACTATTACTATTTAAATACCATTGGAATTCAAGGCTCATAGTTGCAAGACCAATCTAGCCTATTTCAAATCGGCATGTAGTAGTAAAAATGGGAACCAACAAAGTCAGCAAAAACATTCCCAACAAAAATTGAAAAGAAAAATATAGGACAAGATAGTAACCACAGCTGATTATGGTAGTCATGCATTTATGTAGCACCCTTTATTAAGCTCAGACATTGTTTCATATAAAATTGTGATCAAACTGTGTATTCTTGAAGGTGGAAAATAATTTATGCTTATTAAAATTGTCAACCCGAAGAATCTACCCAATCACAAAATATTCAATACTTGGAAACAACATTGTTGATTCCTTGCTCAACATTCTTTGTTATTAATTACACCTTGGATTGTGCTCTAAGTACACACAATGAATATAGTTTGTTCAACAATGTCATCTCAAGTACATACAAAGAAGATAGTTTGTTCAACAATATGTTACATCTCTTAACTGAATTTCTAACGTCAAACATCTATTTGGTATGTTATGTTTCATCTTGTTAACATAGAATTTTTGATAGCCAGAATGAGTTTTATCATATCTCTTGTGCTTCTAATGTATAATAAAAATCAAATCATGCATAAGGTAGGTCTAGAAATAGTATTTACAATAGAAGTTCATTACCTTGTCTATCTTCAACTTTGTAAACATGTCCTGCAGAATTTTGTAATTCTGGATCATGTCATACTTTGTTTTTGCATCGAAATTTACCTACAATATAGCAAATTTCAAAGGGTTGTAAAAATATTCAATCCATGAATCACCAGGCTTGGAATTTAATATTCAAACTATCCATCATTGAGTATTCCATGGATTAACTACTGGAAGAGAAGGTCTGTTCATAAAATTTGAAATGCATGCATATCTAAATTCCCTCAAATTTCAGCAAAAGTGGACTAAAGCTAAATGCACTGAGAGTTGCAAGGCACATTCTACAGCACCGGTGAGGTGGGGTGGGGTAATCCATCAACTCTTTGTATGTATACCAATGTTTTTAACTATACATTGAATCTAGACAGTGCATTCCCATCATTGAATATGAACACTAGCATAGCACAAACCCTCTAAACTTCAGTCTAATATCAACCTAGAGCTTGTCAAAACTCGAATACCAAGTTCAGTTGTGTAAACTCGATATATTCATCAGTTAAAGGAGTGCCTTGTGTGCCACGATTAATGGAATAATTTAGGTCGACAAATACCCCTGTCTACAACATTATTTTCAAATGCATTTACAGCATGACTGTTGAATTTTGTTGCTCTAGTCTTCTTACATCTTTGGTAGCCTGTAGACCTTTGGCAGCTTGGCAGTAAAGGAGGTTTAACTCCCCATTATTCACCTAATTCATCCTACAACAAAACAGTATTCCAGATTCATCAAAGGCTAGTGATCCACATGGAGGAGGGTTTGTAACTTTGTACTCATGTCTAGGCTCATTTTGGTGAGACGTTACTAGTTAGAGCTTCTAACCCTAGATCAAGGGTATGGAATTGCTATTTTGATGGAGCGATCACCTTATTGACCCCATTTCTTGTCAAATTTAGAGGAGAATTCCATCATTTCAGGTTGCTGGTGCACTTGTTCATGCCTTTGGAGAATCCATCCCACTTGGGAGAGATTTAGATTAATTATTAATGGAACAATCAAGGTCTGCAAATACCCCTCTCTACAACATTATTTTCAAATGCACTTACAACATAATTGCTGAATTTTGATGCTGAAGTCTTCTTACATCTTTGGAATCATGTAGACCTACCCTTATAAAGGGCCCAAAATCACAGCTTCCTTATATTTTCCAAAACCCTAAGAAAAAACTACCAAGTACGGGATGTGCTGGTGAAGATAAGGGTAAAAACCCTTAAAACTCAGATGTTGTACAAGAAATAGGATGTTGATAATTATAATTTCAAATCTTAGAAAACTTAAAGAGATTTGGATAGAGGAAGAAAAATCCACACTCGGTCTAATACCATGTTATAAAGCATGAGATATAGGATCTATGAGACTCGCTCTGGGTGCATTTGCAACAACGAGGCTTATATCCAAGGGTGGACTGATTCTAAGAAATTATGGGCACAAGTAGGACAAATATAGGCATGTTTAGGTATTTAAACACCCCTAATTAACAAGTGTTCTTAATCCTGGGTCTGAAATGATACCTTTTTCTTGAGGGAGCAGCCATCCAAGCAAAGAAACAACTTAGATTTTGTATGAAGAGTATGATTAACTAGGGAGGTTTGTAACTTGTTTTATTATTGATTACACTTTTAAAGGATAAATAAGGTTCAAAAATTTCATACTTTCCTCTTATTTGTACATAGTACAAAGCATATATGTTTGCATCACTAATACCATTCATTTCAGAGACAAGTTGGGTGCAATGAAGAACAACTTCCTCGGTAACAAGGTGAGGGTAATGTTAACCGAAAAAATCCCTCACTTAGCTCTACATGGACTACACCACCCAAGGACACCCATTCACGACCCTCCATTAGATCCCCACACCCTCAAAAAAGCTTAAGGATGAAGAAAAGGGCTTAAAACCCCCAAAAAGGAGCCTAAATAACTCTCACAGGGGCTAAAACCTCCAAAAAGGGGCTAAAACCCCTCAAAGGAGCCTAAAACCCTAAAAGGAGCTAAAGTTAGGGCGAAAGGGGCTAAAATCCCAAAAAAGGGGCTAAAGCCCGGACCAAAGGCTTAAAACCCTAAAACCCCAAAAAAGCTATAAAAGGAGGGTGGGGGGTCACTCTCAAAGACACACCTCTCTTACATATTGTTATGCTGCCCATGGATGCCTTCAGACACCTTTGCCCCTCAAGCCACCCACATCCCTCTCTCCTCCATCCATTCTCCCCATTGAGCCATATCTCCTTATCCATTGTTGAGTGAGATAGGGAGGTGCTTCCTTCCAGCGAGGGAATGGTGGCCCATTCCACCCAAAGAGAAGGTATAGCTTGTTATTTTCTGTATTTGTTTAGTAATTTATTTACTTTCTAATCCATGGTTTATTTGCAGCTTTATTTCCTAACTTGTTTTGCAGGTATTTCGGTTTCTAACATGTTGTTTACAGGTAGTTGGAGCTAAACCCTAACCGTGTTTGCAGAGGGGTTTCCAACCATTTCTCCTCTTTCTGTTCTTTATTTTATTTCTTTCCATTCCACTTTCTTTTCAATATTTTCACACGTAGGAACCTACCCTTCCATCCTATAGACAGAAGGGAGCCATTCCTACCCCTGTAGCAACGAGAAATCCCTGCTACAGAACTTGCCCCATGATGTGTGAGGGTAGGAGCTCATCGTATGGTCGACGAACATCATAGGAATTTGATGCGGAGAGGTGGTGCTTCCGGGGCTGGGGCATGGTGGATTTTGGTTTTTGTATTAATATTGTTCCCATAAATGGGTGAGATACAAATAATGTGTGACATGTATGTGGACAAGGTGGGCATCCCCATGCTCATGACAATGTCAAAAGAATAATTTGATATATGCTCTAAAATACAACTTGAGATGATCATCTACAACTGATGATACAATTATGGTTGCCTCACTTAGAGGTTGAATATAATGCTGGTCTGGTAATTGGACCCATGTCATTCTTATGGAATGCTATATCTTCATGACTGATGGTGTGTTGGATCTGGAATGGTACATAGCTGTATGGACTTGCTGATTGAGAGTCAGAGTCTTTGTGGTACAAGTATGTTGCATTAATCATAAATCTATATAGAAGCACTGCTGAGGCTTCTGAACACTATCTCTAATGCAACCCAAAAATCACAAGGGAAATGACCTATTTAGGTGCCTCGAAAAGACTCATCAATGTGCTAGAGTTAGATGACATCCAAGGTCTTCGACCAAGTACTGTGCGGACCAAACCCTGTACGAATATCAATGGTGCGATGATGTAGTTGGAGTCGAGCACGTGAGAAACAACAATCTCGAGAGGTAATAAGGAATCCTCTCAAGTGGTCCAAGGAACTCATCAATGAGGTTAATGAAACTAGGATACAGGGACCTCTAGGTCTATCCTCTGGAATATGTGTGTTGTCGTCGACAGAGGGAGACCTGCCCCTAGTCAAGGAAATGGTGTTTCGTTGACCAGAAGCGCGAGGGAGATAACCGAAAGGTGTGAGACAATCAACAGACTGACCCATTGAATGGGGTGGGGGAGGGGGAGGGGAGGAATTGAACAGGGGCAGGGGGAGTGTGGTAGACTCAAACTTCCTTTGTTCAAAGTATGACGGCAGGGCAGACCAGGCAGCAAATGAAACTTGACTCATGGGAATGGGATCATAACTGTAATACTGGGAATGTTACTGCATATGGGAAATACTTGGAGGAGGTAGACGCTTTTGATATTGATGGGATCCAAGGAAGACACGTTGCAGAGTACTATGAACAAAGGCGACCCAATGTGTGAATGCTGCCAAACTATTTTTTGTGGGGTGGTGTCTAGGGACATTGTTGTGGTACAATCTCGTGGATTTTTGGCGAGCCCTAAAAGTAAACGCTCCATGGTGCTTTCAATTTTAGAGAGTCTGAAAGCATGAAGAAGACTCTAGTGGGGGATCTTTTTCATTGGTAGTCTCCTGTTCCTGAAAAAGGATAAAAGTATACATAGGAGAGCTCGCCCATCCTATAGGGGATGAGAGACTTCTTTACTGTTGGTAGTCCAATCAGGCCAGGAAAGGTTAAACCTATACTGACTGGACGGTCATTCAGATACTTTTATGAGCATGAACGAAACCAATTTTGCTCAGCAATATTTTCTTGATGAGAAGGCTAGAAAAGAGCTTAACGACAACCCGTGGTGAGCTTTTTCATAAAGTGCAGCCCCTCTGCCCAAGAAAGCATAAAAATGTGGAGGGGAACGATCTTGGCTTGAATATGCCAAGGTGTTCCTTTTAATTTAATGGTCTACATGGTCCGTAAAAGGAGGTAAACGAGACGATGTAGATGCCCTTTCCTATACTTTAGCGAGTGGGAAACGAACCAGCTACACTGGACTATATTTTCATTGTTTTTATGAGTCAGAAAAGAGCTTAAACGAAACTCCAGTATGGTCAACCGATTGCGGTGGTACAGGCGGTGCCCCATGTCGGGATAGTGGATAGTGGTCCAAAGATCATCCATGTAGTATGGACAAAGCAGAAGGCTCTCAAACATACCAATACATGTGCAGGATAGATTGTGACAGAGGCTCGCGAGTCGGTGCGGCAGAGGCACGCAAACTGAGGTGGCTCTCGGATAGAGGTCAAGAGAGTGTGTGTGTGTGTTGTGGTGGACAGACTTCACTACATGTGATGCGAGGGAAAGTTTGAGGGCAGTTCTATGCTAAATACATGCAAGAAAAATAATTTGTTTTGTGGACAATGGTCCAAAGATCCGCGTAAGGTGCGGTGAACAAAATAAAAGTAAAAATGGAATTCATTAGCGGGTGGTGGCCCGATAACTCGCATGAGTAGTGGTAGGGGAGTGTGATACAAGTACAGGTACATAGACACTCGCATCATCATGTCATGGCTTGTAAATCAAGGTGACTTGTAGGAAATGGTCCCAAAATTAATTTATTAAACATGAGATGATGGTCTCATAAAGAGATATAAATTTGAGCCCGGAGGTGTGAGGGGTGTCTCGAACTGATTCCGGGTGACTTTGGAGTAGCAGCTAATGGTACTACCCTTGATTTGTGGTAAAAAAAGTTGAAAAGGAAGAAAAGAAAATGAAGTGAGTCATTGGTGATGTTAATCATAAAATTTCTTCAGGTAGAGCCCGTTGTGGGGGTTCTCCAAGAGTTTTCCATCAGAGTTAATGAGGGTGCATGCCCCTTTTCTGAGGAAATGATGGATGACGTATGGGCCATACCACATTGACTTGAACTTGCCTTTTCCCAACTTATCGTTGGGTTGGTCGTAGACTAGAACCATATCTCCTTTGGTGAAGGTGCGAGGGTGGACAAGGGAGTCATAGTGGACCTTTGACCATGTTTTGGCTGCTTCAATGGCTTGGAGGGCAGCTCGACAATCTTCTATGGTTTTCTTGAGTTGGAGTCATTCTTATAAAGGTGAAGTGTTAGGGAGAAGTTCTACTGCGAGGCAGAGAGATGGGATTTGGCACTCTATAGGGAGCATTGATTCAATGCCATGTACTAGGCTGAAAGGGGTGAAACCGGTTGTAGTTTTTGTGGATGTGCGATAAGCTTATAGGGAAGAGAATAGCATGTGATGCTAGTTGGTTTTATCATTTCCTACCATCCTTTGGAGCATTGTTTTGATGATTTTATTGACTGCTTCAACTTGGCCGTTGCCCTGGGGGTAGTAGGACAATGAGTACTGGTGCTCGAATTTCAACATGGTTGATAGTTCATCCCATACGGCGTCATGACAGTGTGCTCCATGGTCTGAGACTAATTGTTTAGGAACACCAAATTGTGAAATAACATGGTTAAAGAAGAAGCGTGTTGCGGTTTCAGCTTTGCAATCGAATGTGGGCATGTCCTTTTCCCACTTAGTGAAGTAATCGATTGCCATAATGATGTATTTATGACCATTAGCTAAAACGGGGTTGATTGTCATGAAGTCGATTGCCCATTTGCAAAAGGGGCCAATTATGACTACGGGGTGTAATGGTGTAGGGGGGGTTCTTTCCTTTGGGGCAAAGAGCTGACAGATGCGGCAATGCTTGACTGCCTCTATGCAATCAGCAAAGATGGAGGGCCAAAAATAGCCAGCGCGTAGAATGTTCTGGGCGGTTTCCAGGCCTGAAAGGTGGCCACCACACGCTGCACTATGACAGTCGTTGAGGATGGTTTCGGCCTCGTCATGGGTGAGGTAATGACGTAGGATGCTATCAATGCCTCGACAATACAGAACATCTCCGATCAGCAAGTGGCAAATGGCTTGATGTCAGATGTGTCGCCTATCCTCATGGTTTAAGTGCACTGCGAACTTCTGTGTTCGTAAACAAAGAAGGATGTCCCCATACCATGGGTCATCCGTGGATATGATGAATAGGAAATCATCCTTGGGGGGTGATGAGGTAGTTAGTGGGGGTAGATCGGTCATGAGTGTGGCCAGCGCGAGTGCCTTTGTGCTTTTCAGGGAAATGAACACTAAGTCAAATTATTGGAGGACGACTACCCACTTAGCTGCTTGACCTTGTAGAAGGCGACGACTTAAGAGGTACCGCATTGGGTTTGAATCAGCCACTACACGAGTATGGTTTGCGATGATGTAGTGGCGCAACTTCTAAGCCGAGAAGACGACGGTGAGGGCCAATTTCTCCTCGGGTGCATATCGTAGTGGAGGTCCCGTTAGCTTTTGACTGATGTAGTAAATCACGTGCTCATGGCAAGCATCGTCTTCTTGGACCAAGACTCCAGCAATGGCGTTGTCCGGGGCTGACACATAGAGAATGAAGTCTCGGGTGAAATCTAGTGCTGAAATTAATGGTGTAGAAGCCAGGGCTTGTTTGAGTGCATCAAATGATTCTTGTGCTTGTTGATCCCACACAAAGGGGATTTTTGTGCGGAGCAAGAGAATGAATCCATAAGCTTTTGTTTCATACTCTGGTACAAAGCGGCGAAGGAAGTTGGCCTTGCCTTGGAGGCTCTATAGTTGGTGTTGAGTTTTTGGGGAAGGAAGGTCAAGGATAGACTGAAATTTGAGGGGATCTACCGTTATCCCTTTGTGAGATACGATGAATCCGAGTAGATGGCCTGCTGGGACACAAAAAATGCACTTGAGGGGATTGAGGTGAATTTTGTACTTGTAGCAACATAAAAAGACTTTCCGCAAGTCGTCTATATGTTGTGATTGTTTTGGTGATCGAGCGGTAAGGCCGTCCAGGTAGACAAGGATGATGTGAATTAAATCATGGAAACAATATGTCATGGTGCACTGGAAGGTGACTCCAACATTTTTTAGGCCAAAGGGCATGACTCGATACGCGAATGTGCCCCATGGGCTTGTGAATGTTGTCTTATAACGGTCTTCTTTCCGGATTTGGATTTGGTTATATCCAGAAAAACCGTCCATGAAGGAAAATGCTTCATGTCAGGTGCATGCATCAATGATCTGATCGATGAAGGGTGTGGGGAAGTTGTCTTTGGGACATGCCCCATTGAGGTCGCGGAAGTCTGTGCAAACGCGAATGGTACCTTGTTTTTTATTCACGAGAATAGGATTAGAAACCCAAGTGGTGTATGCAATGGGGTAGATGAATCTGACAATGCACAGCTTCTCTATCTTGGCTTTAACTGCGGCCACTTTGGAAGGGTGAATGGGTCATTTCTTTTGGCATACGGGTGCCACATCGAGCCATGTGTCAATTTCATGTTCCATGATGGATGGATCTAAGCCGGGAATTTCAATGTATGACTAGGCAAAGATGTCACGGAATTCTTGGAAGAGAGCTTTGTAGGAAGCGACCTCTTCTGGGGAGCAAGATGCCCCCAGCATGATTTCTTCAACAATCTCATAATTGGTTGAGATGTTGATTTTGATGGTGGGTGAAATGTTGGCCATGTTGCCTTCTTCGAAGGCGTCTAGTGCTGGGATGGGGTTCTTGAACCAGTTGACTTTCCCATGGATGAAATCTTTGGTCTCCACGAAAAACTAGTCAGACTGCGACACAAGTTCTTCGGGGAGGAAGAACGAGCGATGGTGCATGTCGCCCCATGGGTTTTTTGGGGCGGTCAGAGCTTCAAGTATCTCCTCATCGTTGCTGAAGCAAAAAAGAGACAGGTCTGATGGACCATCATTGGAGGTGGAGATAAGTGGGTTAGTTGAAATAGACATCATGTAGATGGACATGGTGTCTGAAGAAGGCGGTGGGGGGTGCACTTCTTCGATCAAGGTGATTTCAGACTCAAGGGAATGTTGACGGAGGTTAGCTAGAGACATTCGAAATTCGGGCAGGTCTTGGCAATGGTGAGAGTAATGTCCATACAAACCGCAAAGGGCGCAAGCATGGTTTGTTCTCAATGCCTTGTTCCTGACTATTGATGCGGTTGGGAGTTCAACCACGGGGATGTTTCTGTTTGTATCCATGGCATCCAAATGCACACGGATCATGGGGATTTCAGGGAAATTCTGAGTTGGATGGCCCTGTTGCTCATAGATGGCATAAAGTAGGACTTGTCATAGTTTTGCGATTGCTTTGGAAGTCTTTCCCCTGGCCCTTTTTGGGTGGGGCGGTGCGGGTGTGGGTGCAGCGGTTGGATTTTGCAGATCGGGTGGAGGGTGAGACTTGACCGCGATGGGTTTCACCGGGGTTAAAAAAACTAGGGAATTGCTGGTTGAGCTGGTGGATCAAGATACCACATTGAAATTCCCAATGTAAAGTTGGGTAGGCTTAAGGTGACCATTACTGGCTTGCTCATGACACCAGGAGGGGGCAAGAGGAAGGGGATTGTATGGATTGGAGATGAGCCAAGATAACTCCCTGATGGTTGCATGTGGGGATGTGGTTGTGGTTGCGGCTGTGCAAAATGTTGCTATTGCGGGTGATGTTGCGGTGACTGTTGGTGTTGCGGCTGCAGACGATGTTGTGGTTGTGGTTGGGGCTGCGGCTGCGATGGTTATTTGGGTGCAGCGGTGCTGGATGAGACTATCCACAAGTATGCAGTGTCATTTTGTGTCGATGGCAGTGACATAGAGGGGAAAGGAGTTGTCATGGTGGGATTGACAAGCAACCGAGGGCCCACATTCAATAATGGGTAGGCTGTTGTGTTTTCAACCATGGTGTTGATTGCAGGCATGACATTGGCGTGTGTAGTCGTCCTTTGTGGCTCAACGGTGGTGATGGTAGGGATAACGTTGGTGGGTGTCGTTAACCCTTGTGGATCATGATAAGTGAGTTGATCAACCGTCACAATCTTCCCTTCGTGAGGGAACATCATGAGACAGAAGATAGTTGACGTGACCACTCTCATGGCATACATATAACTTCTTCTGAGGAGAAGGTTATAGTCTAGTTGAGCATTGATGACTTCTATGTCGATCAACACTGTCTTCCCAGCTAATGTGATGGTGACATGGGGGAGGATTCCTTGGGCTTTAGTGGGTTGTCTATCATAAGCCCTCAAAGTCGTGGAAGATGGTTGCAAAATTGGTGATCCGAGTTTCTGCCAAACTAGGGTGGACATAACGCACGTGGATGCCCCCTCATCCACTATGCACCGGTGCACAACCAGGTTCTAGATAAACACCGAAATTTGGAAGGCGATGGTGGATGGCATGCATGGTTATCTGTTCTCCATGTTGAATGTGATCAACTTGGATTCGGAGGGGTCTACTGCCCCAAGGGCGGCTAGTAAGGATTTTCGCTGCATTGGGCATGTTTTAAGTACCTCAAGAGTGAACATGGCAGTTGGCATTTGGGCCAAATCATCCACAATGCTATAGCTAACTACAACTCTAGCGTGGTGTTATTGGCAATCCTGCGTATGGGGGGACGTGTGAATGGGGGTAACTGAAGAGGTAGGTTGACTGTTTTGGATGTTGATGTCGGTGATGTGTTAGTGGGTTCGGTGGTGGTACCGTACTGATTTCATCTAGTTTGCATGTTGACCTCTTTAGTCATCATGGTTAGCAGGTGGTGAACACCTGTTTCGGCCGTGGGAGGTGCCCCTAGAGCGTTGGGATTGGGTTGGGGAGGGGATGCAGTTGCCACTAACCCTTGGACTAGTAGCGGGTTTTGAAGCACCATAGGAGGAGGTCCTTGTGGTGATGGGTTGGGTTGGGCTTGATTTGCAGCGTTGGCAGCTTGTTGAAGCTTGTTTTGAATGGCCCGCTTAGCACTACCCATGAGGGGACACTCAAATGTGTAGTGCCCATAGACCTCATAGAGTGTGCATGGTTGGTTTGTGCACAACTGAGTGTTGTGTCTAGGATCATTTGGTCATGGGTGGTTTTGGGCGGGTCGGTTCACTACGGCATTGTTGGGATGATTTGGTTGTTGACCGCCTCCCTATGGTTTGTTATTGGCTTGGGTCTGGGGTCGATTATTTTGGGATTTCCCTTGTTGGTTGTTGGGGACAAGCTAATTGGGACGATTTTGTTGTGCGAACACTTGTCCCAATGGAGTGGGTGGAGCGGGGGCGGGATCTTGAACCGCTTGCACTAGGGGTGCATTGTAGATTTGAGTGGGAGGTGGAGCCACAAATGTGGGAATTTTCCCTGCATACTGCTGTGTAGGCCAAGCCATGGCCTGATCCTGTTGCGGTGGTGCAGGTTGTGTGTAGGAAGTTGTTGCTCTGTACTGGGACATCATTCTAGCGTAGTCGAGAGCTTGGTTTTTGTAAGCAAAATTAGCAGTGTTGCTTGGTTGTGATGGAACTACACGTTGTGTCGATCGGTGTTGTGGTTGTTGGGAGACTAATCCTATGATGCCATCTGCAGCATGGGATGCCCCCAGTGCATTGTGGTAAGAGGTGCCTACATAGGGAGCATCTGGGATGACGGTGTACAGGTATCCAGACTGAGCGTAGATCAAGTCAAATGGTTGGGTTTCAGTATGGCCTCTTCTTCAGATTGAGGACATTCGGATGCAATGTCCTTTGCTATGGGTGGGAGAAAGGTCTTAAGGAACCAATCCAAGAAGATCCTTTTGTCAAGTTGGATTTTACATAAGCTGCGGCGTCACTGCCACTCATGGATGTGGTTAGTTATATGAGTGGCGGTGTTCTGACGGCATGATAGCAGGATCTCCACCCCCTCGTCATATCTGATGGGGAGTTGGAAATACCGTAGGAACATGAAAGCTAGGGAGTTGAAATCAGGGTACTTGGCTTGTGGCAGCTCAATGTGCCATTTGGCCGCAGCACCTGTGAGGGTGCGTTGGAATAGCCTCAGTCTGATGGAATCGTCTACGATGCTGTTTGACGAGCACCATAGATGGAATGTCATTATGTGGTTTTGGGGACATTCCCCTTCTTTGCCTTCAAACTTGGGAATGTCTGATGGTAGCTTGGTTGGCATGGGTGGCCATAAATATTGGTGGCGGATGGGGTCGTTCGCTAACCGTGCCAAATCAGGCAAGTTAAGATGAGCCATGAAAGGCAGGTTTGACCCCAGTTTGATGTGGGATGGAGCTGCAATGGTGGTGGGATTTGTAGGTGCATAATGCATCTACACACCTGGGGGTACTTGCGGTGGCACCATTATGGATGGGCCAATTCCCCCAAGTGTTCTGGGGGGGATAGTTTATGTGGCAGGGATATTGCGCCCCTGTATGACAGTAGGGGAAACGTAAGTGGAAGGTCCACTTCCCCCTTGTGTGGCCGGAGGGGCTGTGTGTGTGGAGGGGACACTGCCCCCATGTGTTGCAAGTGGGCCAGCTTGGTTGGTCACTGTAGGTGGTGGCAGCTGACTGATGACAGTTTGCATGACTGTGCTTGGGCCACCTACTAGGTTGTGGGTGACAAGTTGTGATGTGGACATGGGTCCACTAGCTATGGCTATGCTGGAAAATGGATCTAGATTTGCACTAGCCATGGGGCTTGATGGTGTTGTGTGAAGGTCTGGTTCAGACTAATATGGGTTTGAATCTGAATCAGAGGCTATGTGGCCTTCTGATGGTGTGCGAGGTCATCGAGAATAGGCTTGATGGTGTTGGTTCAATGTCCTGAATGGTGGTGGTTCTCCTATTAAGCATGAGGGATAAATTGTGTTAGATGTTTATCAAACTGGTGGGAATGACGTTTGGACCCCAGTTTCAATGGCTTCCTACTGGCTGTAGGTAGTCACTCGACCACCAAGACTGCCAGAAGACAACGCTTGGCTTTTTCCTCATGGGCATTTCTACTCAATCAGTGGGGGTCATTGTCCGTTTCGCTTGGCAATTCCTCTCAGCGGCCAGCTACTTTGGGGTTCCCGTGGTACTCCTCACAATGAGTTTCTGGGAAAATCCCAAGTACTTCCCATGGTTGAAGCAGTCAGGGACTTATGTCCTCAAATACTGTAGATTGTTTGAACTTAGTGTAAATTGATAAATTTTAAGGCTCTCTCAGCGTCATGAACTGAGTTCGGGTTGATTACTTGGTATGGTGTATTTTTTTTTCTGTATTTATGGTATCAGGTGGCTGCAAATGGTTTATGAATTCATCATATTGTAGAAGATTTCATATCATTGTTGTGCATGCAATGAATAATCAGAAATTTGTAAACAAATACAGTTTTTAACCCTGAATTTTTATGGCCTAACTAGATGACTACCTCACATTGATATTCCTCTTCAACCAAGATAAGGTACTGGAATCTCAACACAATGGGACTAAGCCCATCCGTAGATCCATAGGTCACCTTCCAGATGCAAGGTTGGTCAACAGAGAGAACGCTTAGCACCATGAGAAGCCCTCCTTCTCTACCCACTCTACCTTCCAGGTCATCCGGTTTTAATGGTTTAGAACAATATTCAATGAAGGGCCTAGGAATATACGAGCTTACCCTTCGTCATATCCTAGAATACCCTGAAGGATGATGACTGGGTAGAGGAGGAAGGGTAAGCAATACTGTTAATTTTACTATCAATTTTAGTTAAGCTACATTCATTAAGTCATTAAAATTTGTTTGGAATTTACACATTGTTTGATCATGAATTTACAGTAAATTAAAACAGAAACTGAAATTGAACTAATATGTTGGATAGAGGCAGTTGAGACACACTGAGAGTCCCTATTAAACTGAAATTTAACGTCTGATTGAGAGACCACACATTTCTGATCAGATTTGGTGAGGGGGTTGCAAAAATATTTCAGAAACAGGCGAGGGGGTCGTAAAAATTTCACAGATAGAAGTGGTATGTGTTTTTGAGTGAAGTCACACCTTTTGGGGGTTTAAGGGTGACCTAGTCACCCCTGTTAGGCCAACAAGAGCGACTCCATCCCCTGTTCAGGCCTGATAAGTGCGACCTGCCCCAAATTTGGGGTTTTTCTGATCCTGAGTTAGATCCGGTCGACAGTAACCTGTATTGTGGCCAAACAGACATGGATTTTCCTTGCAGAGAATTTGGCAACAATAAAAATAGGAAATAAACTATATTTAAGCTAGATCTGACAGGAAATTTTAAAAATTAGGGCATAAATGGAAAAAACTTGAAATTTTAAAAATCTGGACCAGGGATCCTGTGGGATCGACCTGGTATGGTTGCCAGTTCTGTAGAAGAGATTTCTCCTTGCTACATGGGCAAGAATGGCTCCCTTCTATCTAGGGTTTTAGGCTCCTTAGCCCCTTTCACCCTAACTTTAGCTCCGTTTAGAGTTTTAGGCTCCTTTGAGGGGTTTTAGCCCCTTTTTGGAGGTTTTAACCCCTAGGAGAGCTATTTAGGCTCCTTTTTGGGGTTTTAAAGCCCTTTTCTTCATCCTTAAGCTTTTTTGAGGGTGTGGGCATCTAATGGAGGGTCATGAATGGGTGTCCTTGGGTGGTGTAGGCAATGTAGAGCTTAGTGAGGGATTTGATTTTAGAAATTGGGAGATTTCATCCTAATGAGGACACTCCTTTGAGAAATGATCACCTCCACATAGCAGACAGGGATATTTTGCCTTTCTTTTTCCTTTATCATTATCATTGTTGGTAAGTCTTGGAGTCTGCTCTTGGCTTCCAAGTTTTTTCTTCCTATTTTTACCCTTCTTTTTATTGCTCGAGGTTTGAGTACTTTAAATAGAATTGACCTCAGCAGAAACCTTACGAGTCGAAGGAGTAGGGTTGGTAGTTTGGGGTTTCTTGGTAGGTTTCACTGTTGGTGGGGACTATATTGAACCAACAACCCCATCAACAGGTACTTCTGCTGGTGGCTTGGAAGGATCAGTGCTGGGTCGAGGAGCTTGAGGAATCAGGTCATACAGAGTTCCATACTGGGAATAAACCAAGTCTAGGTACTGAGCCCAACTAGTAGCCTGCTCTTCAGTCACGGCACCACCCATAGCCACATCTCAGGAAATAGGAGGCAACAAATATTTGGTAAACCAATCAGCTAATAACTAATCTAGAATAGGGGCCTTAATAATCCTTCTCTACCTTCTCCATTCATGAATATGGTCAGATATATGGGTGGAGGTGTTCTGTCAGAGAAGTTAAGAGATCAGTACCCATTTCATAATGAATAGGGAGATGAAAGTGTGTAAGAAACACAGTTTCCAACGAGCCAAAATCCACAAACGAATGTTGTGGGAGTTCAATGTACCACTTAGCGACTGTATCAGTCAAAGTTCGTTGAAAAAGTCGTAACCGAAATGAATCATCCATGAGGGAGTTACAATAACACCACAAATGGAATGTCATAACATGGTTTTTTGGATCATCTCCCTGCTTCCCATTGAATTTGGGGATGTTCGATGGTAACTTTATCGGAATAGGAGGCCATGAGGGATTGTGTTGATTGGGGTCATTAATCAACTTGGACAATTCAGGTAAGTCCAGAGTTGCTAGGAAAGGTAACTGATGGTTGGGTTGTACATACTGGTAATATTGATATGGCATATGATTACCAGTAGGACCATAAGTGGACTGAAAGACAGGTTGCTGTGATGAAGAACTAACGGAAAATCTAACCACAGGGGGTTGATTCCTAGGATCAAGACTGCTAGGACCGCTAGAGCCACCAGGAGGAGGACCTCCAGGGCCTCTGGGACCACCAGGACCACTAGGAGGCAGACCACTAGACCATCTAGGACCACCAGGAAGTAAACCTCTAGAGTCTCTGGAACCACTAGGAGGAGGGCCACTAGACCCTCCAAGGCCATTAGGAGGAAAGCCACCAGGCACCCCAGGACCACTAGGACCATTAGGACCATAAGAAGGAAATTTTCTAGATCCTCCAAGACCATTAGGCCCCCCAGGGGGAGGACCTCCATAAGGCGGTCCTTCGGCACCTCCCGCAGTATGTATAGGTGTCCCCCTCGTAGCTGGCATGTAAGACCAGTTGGTTTTCCCCCATGGCGTAAAAGTATTACTAGGGTATGGAATTCCAACATAAGGCATTCCTGTAAGATTAGGTGGATGATTAATGTTACCTACAGGTATTTGATAACCATAACCTCCAGAAGATTGTATGGTTATAGGTTGTGCCCCTAAGGGCTGACCTGAACTAGATGGGGGATTAACCACATTAGTATGGGTGGGAGGGACATAAAATGTAGATGGTTCTATATTGGAGATATTCCCTTGACTAGGTACAATTCTGGTGCCATATAATGTAGGTCGTTCCGGGGGTTTCCCCCCGCCACTAGAAGGTACTGACGAGATGAGAATTGAAGGTTGGGCCCCAGGTGTAGAAGACCTAGGAGGATTTGGAACAGACATAACATGGGAGGTGGTGGGGGTGTGTTGAGGCCTGGAAATTCGTAGGCAACAACAGAAAGGGATTCTCCCCAGTCAACATTCCCAATTAGCTCGTGACTGTTTGGTGTAGGGAATCCGTTCCGTTTGCGGTTCGGCTACCGTAGGTCAAGTACAAAACAAAGGGCTTTACCGGTTGCGGCCCGGTCTACCGAATTTTTTGTATTTTGACTTAAATTATGAAATGCACATGCCTAATTAACAATGCAGAGTGATAAAAATGCAAAGAGCATTCACAATGTGATGCGCAGGTTCTTACCTCTCGTCTTAGAACTCACAAGCATCTAAATCATACAAACAGTAACAAAATAAAAATAACTAAACTATCTCTAGAGAGCTGGATTAATTCATGAGTAATGCAATACTGTTCAGGTGCTATGGCAAATCACAGATAGCTATTCTTATAACCAAACATATAAACAGAAGTAAAAGTATACATGACAAGATAGCTCATCAACAATTAAAACATCCCATTACTCATAGTGGAAGAACACCATAAAAATACTGAAGAATCTTCAGACAAGAACATAGGTTCAAGAAATTAGAACACTCTTACAGTTAATGAGACACAGCTGAAAATGAAATAGGTCACATTCAACATTGCTCATTTAACGCATTGATCCATTCCACATAGCACTTTCTCCAACAGGTAAAATTTTCACTTTCTGGTTTGTAAAATGAAATAGTTCCTCTTACAAGCAAAAGGTTTACAAGTTTGCCAGGGAAAAAGCCCCTATAACTTCTAACTTTCAAGTATTTAAACAAAATAGTAAATCGTTTCGGTTTCCCCCAAATGTGTGACTTTTCCCTTCCTTCAAAACACTTCTCATCTTATTTTTTGTATGCGTTCATGATCTTATTAGTAACGGATAGATCTTTTGGGTCTATGCCTTTCTCGCCATCCATTTTGTCTTTTCCTTAGCTTGTCTTTCTCGCGATCCTGATGGCTACAGTTCAACCTTTCCCAAAACTGCCTTGCTATGCCTTTACGCCGTGGTAGTTTGAAGACGTCCTTTGAGTCCACCTGCGATTCAATAAAGTGTATCATTCATCGGGACCATATTATAAAACAAAGCATAACATTATACCAACTGAAATAGCCAATCCAAAATAAATGGCCAGGTGCACCACTTGTTCAACGCCGACACCACTACCTCGACCACCTCCAGGCTCGACAAACATCACCAATGACGGAAAATGGGAAACTCACTGGCAGCTCAAAATACCAACATCGGAAGGGTAGACCAATCCGTAGGCGGGAATACTTTAAATCGACAATCGGAGGATATTGACATCGGAGGATAAATGGCTTTCCCAGCCACAACGGCGGAAGAGACATAGGTTACGGACAAGTGATCGAAAGGCGGGAAAATTCCCAATCGAAAATCGGAAGGGTAACCACATCAGAAGCCAAACGACTTTCCCAGCCGCAACGGTGGAAGAGAAAAACTACGGGTCCGTGACGAAAAGGGTCAACACGCATCGGAAGTCGGAGCTTTTTATGCTTCGGACACTAAGCCGCTTTGGGAGCCGCAACGACGGAAGGGAGAAGGACAAAAGCAGCCGATTTAACATAGTGTGATGCCCGATTTAACAGAAAAATTAAGTGTTTGAAAGCTTTTTTAAAAATAAAATCAGTAAAGGTTAAAAACCAATTTTACTTCCGAAACCGCGGACTCAAAGAAAAAGATCTGACTTATCATTGGCTAGTAAACCAAACTCACATCTACGATCAATCACAAAATTTAAACACAGGCAACCCTTGAAACCGGCTGAAAATCAGTCTGCACAATCATTCGAAATTAAAACCCCACCAATAAGTTCCAGTATCCTATGATTTAAGAACAACGCTAAATCATGAGGAGGGGCCCAAAATTTAAGAAATTTGGGGAGAACGGTTGCAGCTGCAACAATTGGTGATTACCTGGTGAACTTAGATCTTTAAGAGATTTTTTTTGAGTGGCAGACTATTTAACAACAAATGCATTTATCTTCCAGCTATCTGGATTTCTCAAATGACGGAAGTGTGTACCTTTAATCATTGATGATAGTCCAATTTGGGAGAGTGGAAACCAATATTTTCAAGTTCAGATAACTCTGTTGAGGCCAGAGGATGAGTTTCATTATTACTTTTGTCTTCAGGTAGTAGATAGCTTAGACTCCACAGGGTTGTAGCATATGGTAAACAGAAATATTCGTTTGTTCCTCATTCCCATGCCACTTTAGCACTTTTTGTTCTTTTGGGCTTTTGTCCCTTTTCATATGAGTCCTATTGCATGCCTCTCTTACTGAATTTTAATTCAGGATCCTCTATCCCATAGTGTCCTTTTGTGTGAGTGGTGTACTTCATGTTTCAGCTCATGGACGGAGAGGATATTCCGGCAATTTAGTGCTTATGATTCAGCATCTACTTTGATGTATGATCCTTTCATAGGAGTTTTTTGACTCTTATTTTCCTTTTGGCATTCGTTTCCTGGCATGGGATCATTTATATTTAATATACTGTTCACCTTGCTCCTTTCCATGGGTCCTCTGCTGTCGCTTCTTAGAACATTTTAAGTGTGACGTGGATGGAGCCTCAACATAGTACTCCAGACTCTTCGAATCCGGTTTATTTCACAGGGGTTAAGCGGGACTTCAATGCACACAGAGATTATTCGAGAAAAATGCTAAACTGGAAGAAGTTCTTTTAGCAACACACAGTCTGAGACCCAAAAATGTTGATCATTCCCAAACATTTTGATGTTCTCCATGCAACCACGGGTTCGTTCCCTTTATTGGAATCAAGAAAAATCAAACTAAAGCAAACTGAAAAAACATGACTCAAAAGACAGCCAAACAGATTATTTATATACAAGATAGAAGAACTCAACAAAACTTAGGAAAAATAAGGCTTGAGAACCAAACCATTCACTGGTAAGTTCTCTTCCCCATTAGAGGAAATTTCAACTCAAAATGGGCCTCCTAAAATGAACTAATAAAATAATAGTTAAAATAATAAAATAATATTTATTAATTTTGGATGAAGAAAAGAAAAAAACTACTTTTTTTGTTTGTATTTTTGACATATCTCCCCGTGTTTTTACTCAAATTTCAATCGGGAGAGCTTGTTGGATGCGGAATTAAATTCCGCATCCAACGAGTACCCACTCGACATACTTTTGACGGACCCTGCTACCCCAAAAACACGAAATACCTGAAAAAATGGAATGATGATGTCATCATTTCATTTTTTCAGGTATTTCATGTTTTTGGGGTAGCAGGGTCCATCAAAAGTATGTCGAGTGGGTACTCGTTGGATGCAGAATTAAACTCCACATCCAACGAGCTCTCCTGATTGAAATTTGAGTAAAAACATGGGGAGATATGTCAAAAATACAAACAAAAAAAGTAGTTTTTTTTATGATACCTATCCCCAAATTTATATTAAAAAAGTGTTTAAGACCTATACGGTATTTCAAATTTAAAGCAATTTCATTGGCTAACACATGATGACATGGAATTTGAATAAAAGTTAAAAGGCCCATTTTGAGTTGAAATTTCCTCTAATGTGACCCCTGTAGATCTTGCAACTTATAAGTAGAAAGGCCAAGCTTTGCTGCAATCTGAAAAGGGCCTACCCACAACTACTGGAATTTATTGTGCTTTCCTTTCTCATCATGGGGGTGATCCCATTTGAGGACTAAGTCTCCTACTTCAAAGTCTTTTGTTCCAGCTTTATGTTTGTCGAACCATCTCTTTACTAACTCTTGATGTTGCTTAAAGAGTTCCCTGGCTTTAGATCTAGCCTCTTCTGCTTTCAGAAGATTGCATATCCTCGTCTGCAAAACTTCATTCTCCGAACCTCTGGACTCTTGAGCTATTATGGAAGAGGGTAGCATGATGTTGGGGGGAAGAATGGCTTCTTTACCATACACAAGGGTATACAGTGACACTCCTATCACAGACTTGGGGGTGACTCTATCGGCCCAAAGGGCGTTTGGTAGCGCTGAGTGCCAGCTCCTCTGGTTTTCTATCATAGTCTTCTTTAAAATCCTAATCAGATTTTTGTTAGTGGATTCAGTGAGGCCATTTCCTTGTGGATAGTAATTGGCAGAATAATGCAATTTTATCCCTTTATCATGAGCAAAAGCAGTTAATTTAATTGATGAAAATTACGTAGCATTATCAAAAACTAACGAAACTGGAACTCCAAACCTGGTCATGATGTGGTCCTGCAGGAAACTGATGACCTCGTCTTGATTTATCTTGCGCAACCGAACTGATTCGACCCAGCAAGTGAAATAATCGGTTGCGGTCAGAATGTACTTGTGTTGTAGGGAGGAATTTGGTTTTATTTCTCCAATGATATCCAACCCCCATTGCTTGAATGGTTCCGTGATCATCACAGGCTTTAGGGGTGTTGCTGCTTTAGGTTGTCTCCCACTACACCTTTGGCAAATATCACACTTCCTGGCATGTGCGTGTGCATCTTTGAAGAGCGTAGGCCAATAGTAACCTGCCCTGAGGATTTTGTGGGCTGTAGTATCTCTTGAGTAATGTCCCCCAGGAGGACCGTCATGTAATTCTAACATTACTTTCTTCGTATCTTCCTTTTCTAAGCATCTGAGAAGAACCCCATCATAATTCTTTCTGAATAATACTCCTTCAACAAGTTGATAGGAGGCTGATTTAAGCCGCAACGCTCTTCTTTGCTTGGAACTCCAATGTTCTGGCAACATCCCTGCCTGTAGGTAATGCACAAGGTCTCTATACCAAGACTCGGGAGCTATAAACAAAGGACATACCTCCATTACATGTAATTCGGCTTCATCTTCCCAGGCGTGTTCTTCAATTTTTTCATTTTCAGTCATCTGTTTGCACAACCCTTGTCCTTTAACTATAGACGCTGGCTTGAATTCAAGGTCGTACTCTTGAAGAGTTGTTACCCAGTTGCCTCTTCTTTCTCCTAACTCCTTCTGTACAAGAAGAGACCTTACAGCTGGGTAGGGGACGATCACCTTGGTTCTATTTTTTAAAATATAAGGCCTGAATTGCTTTACTGCTTTGAATACAGTGCAAACTTTTAATTCAATTCACCCCCCTGTAGACCAGTACTCATAAAGGATATTGGGAATTCATCCCCCCCCCATATTCCTTTTGGGTGAGAACAGCTGCTAGTGAATCATCGGATGCAAAGGTATACAAGATAAAATCTTTGTCAAAATCTAGGCTTTTCAAGGAGGGTGCGTGTGCAACAACGGTTTTGATTTTGCTGAATGTGCTCTTCTCAATTTCAGTCCACTTGAATAGTGCATTTTGCTTTACCATCTGCTGCAACGGCTTGACGATCTGAGCAAAATCAGGCACAAATCTTCGCATGAAGTTTATCATTCCCATAAATGATTGCATCCCCTTTTTATTATGGGGCAAGGGGATTTGTTCAATAGCCTTAATTCTTTCTGGATCTATAGAGATTCCTTTCTTCGAAACTATGTGACCCAACAACTTGCCCTCTGTGACAATGAACACACACTTCATAGGATTGAGTGAGATGCCATATTTCCGATAGTTTTCGAAAATTTTCCTTAAGTGAAACGCGTGCTCTTCTCTTCTCTTCGAGAATATTGTAATATCGTCAAGGTATACTACAGCACTTCGGCCAATCAATCCGCGGAAAGCTATGTTTATAGCCCTCTGAAATGTTGCTCCAACATTGATAATCCCAAAGGGCATTCTCTTGTAGGCAAAGGTTCCCCATGTAGAAATTTAGGCCAGCAGTAGATTAATTTTACCCACAACAATTATCAATTGATCATGCAAAATTGCTAACAATGGAGACTGAATATGGAGCTGTAACACAAAATTATATTAACTGAGTGTACAATATCCAACCCTATAATAACATAGGTTTCTGAATATATAGAATACATCAAGAGGTTGAATGCATAAGGAGGCATCCAAAACTAGCATAAAGCAGGCTTACTCAAAATAGACAAATCCCCCATAGGTGTAAAAAGCTGATCCCAAATCTGTCATGGAGATCACGAATTGGCAAGGGTGCATGGGCAAGCTAAAGAGTAGTGGAATGGAAGCTCATACATGCTTTTGCATGGAGAAAAGAGTGGAGGATGAAGAGGACAAAAAACTAGTTCACCTCACCTAGTCTTGCTTTCCTATGTACCTTAAAACACTGAAAAAGCTGGCAATAAAGCAGAAAAAGTAGAAGGGTGCCTAGGAGGCCAGGAATAAAGTAGATTTGATTCCTAAGGCTTTCCCAAGTGCTACATGAGTCAAATATGGCAAGTTTGACCTCTATGGATAGGCAATTAACAACTTGCACAAGGTGGGACTCATGAACTAGGCAAATAATACAAAAATAAATGAATTAATGTCTAAGTGGGTAATACTATGGGTTGATTATTCTAACACCCCCCATTAATCCTAAATTTATGAGTAATAAATAAAAAATATAGGGCCTAGAAACAAGGCTTAGTCACCCTTTACATATTGCATGTCCAAATAAACAAGGAAAGAGGCAAAACCAACTTGGGAAAATCCTCCCTTAAACATGGACTGTAAAACAAAATTGTAGAATCTTGTCTCCACTCATGCCTTTACAGCATGATCAGCAATCCCCAGCAGTGATTTGAGATTGCTGAGGGTCTTCTCACAAAATGCTTTGGGGAAGATATCAGCTACTTGTTCTGAAGATGAAAAGAAGAGTAGGTGAATGGTGCCATCATGCACAAGCTCTCTGATGTAGTGCATGTGAATCTCAATGTGTCTGGTTCTCTACTTCTGAACTGGATCTTTGCAGATTTGAATGGTACACTCTGGTTATCATAGTAGATGGTAGTTGAGTACTCAGGTTCGAAACCACACTCTCCAAGTAAACCTTGCAACCATAAACACTGAGTTGCTGCATTAACAACTCCTCTGTACTCAACTTCTGTAGATGAGAGTGCAATGGCACTCTGTTTCTTGCTTGACCAGCTGATTGGCCCTTCTGCAAGCATGAACACATAACCTGAAGTGGACTTTCTATCTGTGCTATCACCTTCCCAATCACTATCAGTAAATCCAATCAAATCAAGATCATATTTTTCCTTATAAAAGATCCCATGTGTCCTTGTTCCCTGAACAAAGTTAAGGATCCTTTTGGCTACTTTCCAATGGATCTCATGAGGCTGATCCATGGATCTAGAAGCCACACTTACTGCATAACAAATATCAGGTCGAGTATGTGTTAAATACAATAAACATCCAATCGATTTCCTATACAGTGTATTGTTTACCATCGGTGGAGAATCATCTTCCTCCAGCTTCACTCCTAAAAGGAAAGGAGTTTTTCTTGCTTTGCAGTCTTGCATTCTGAATTTGATCAGAAAATCCAAGGCATACTTGTACTGGTGCACCTTTATTCCAACTTTTGTTTGAGCAATCTCAAGCCCCAGAAATTGACTTAAGAGCCCCAAATCTGTCATGGAGAAGGATTGGTTCATAGCTCCTTTTAAGGAAGCAATACAGCCTGTGAGCTTT
>LPNX011218100.1:13971-27343 GCA_001517045.1 Pseudotsuga menziesii | reverse complement strand
GAACTCTCTCTCTGTCATCGAAACTTGATCCTCCTTCTCTCTTCTTTGAGCTTTCTGGAAGGGAGATGCCATTCTTCTCCAGGAGATTGGTCAGCATATTAATCTGCTTTTTCATACAAGAGCTTTTAGTGCGATTGCCCTTCGAACAGTATGAGCACTTTTTCATTTCACCTTTGTTTTTCTTCTTCTGGGTATTTTTCTTGGGACCTTGTTGATCCTCTGGAGACTGCTTCTTGTCTCTCCTTTGCTCAGGTGGCTTTTTAGCTTTCTTTTTGCTTTTTGAATCCACCCTCGAATCTCCAGCAATCAAAGCTTGATCTTTGGAAGGTTTGATGGTGCCCATCATCACCAGCTTGTCTTGTTCTTGTGTGAGATATTCCATGAAATCTACAAGGCTAGGCATCTTCCAGGTTCGAGCTGTGAGTTTTGTGGAATAGAAGGTCGAAAAAAAGACTGAGTAGTCAGGTCCTAGCTTCGAGAGGATGGCCAATACGAGCTGATCATCTTTCTTTTCGATACCACACTGCTTCAGCTGCAAAACTAGTGCTTTGAACTTGGAGAAATATAGCTGCAGGGATTCAAAGCTTGTTGGACTCAGAGAAATCAGCTCATTCTCGATTTGATGTCCCCTCATCTCATCTGTCTTTCCAAAAATATCAGCAAGCTTCTCCCATACTTCATTCGGTGAAGTTAATCCATCGATATGGAAAAGGAGGTCTCAGGAAATACTGAGACACAGGAGGCCATAGGCCTCATCTCTCCGATTCTGCCATTTGATCTTCTCTACAGTTGCATTGGGCTCTGATTTTGTTGCCATAGTCACCCTGTAGAGGCCTTTCACTCTCAACAATATCTCCATCTCTGCTTTCCATTCAAAATAGTTGAAGGGAGTCAAGATAGTTTTCTGTGAATCCATAGCTTTAGAAAATCTGTCCCGGCTGTCAATAGAAGGCTCCCAGTCTTGATATCAAACCTGCAAAACAATTTTTGAAGGAGAGTAACAACCTACAATGGCTCTGATACCATGTAGAAATTTAGGCCAGCAGTAGATTAATTTTACCCACAACAATTATCAATTGATCATGCAAAATTGCTAACAATGGAGACTGAATATGGAGCTGTAACACAAAATTATATTAAATAAGTGTACAATAGCCAACCCTGTAATAACATAGGTTGCTGAATATATAGAATACATCAAGAGGTTGAATGCATAAGGAGGCATCCAAAACTAGCATAAAGCAGGCTTACTCAAAATAGGCAAATCCCCCATAGGTGTAAAAAGCTGATCCCAAATCTGTCATGGAGCTCACGAATTGGCAAGGGCGCATGGAAAAGATAAAGAGTAGTGGAATGGTAGCTCATACATGCTTTTTCATGGAGAAAAGAGTGGAGGATGAAGAGGACAAAAAACTAGTTGACCTCACCTAGTCTTGCTTTCCTATGTGCCTTAAAACACTGAAAAAGTAGGCAATAAAGCAGAAAAAGCAGAAGGGCGCCTAGGAGGCCAGGAATAAAGCAGATTTGATTCCTAAGGATTTTCCAAGTGCTACATGAGTCAAAGATGGAAAGTTTGACCTCTATGGATAGGCAATTAACAACTTGCACAAGGTGGGACTCATGAACTAGGCAAATAAGACAAAAATAAATGAATTAATGTCTAAGTGGATAATACTATGGGTTGATTATTCTAACACCCCATTTGGTCCTGAACGTGGTCTTCAATATGTCTTCTTCGGCTACTAATACTTGATTGTATCCACAGAAACCGTCTAATAACGAAAATAGTTCAGAACCTGAGACCATTTGCAGCAATTGCTCCATGGGTGGCACATGATAGTTATCTTTATTGGAAGCGTGGTTTAGATTTCTGAAATCCACGCATAATCTGATTTCTCCAGATTTTTTTCTCACTGGTACTAGATTTGATACCCACTCCGAGTGTCTGACCTTAAAAATGATTCTAGCATCGAATAATTTCTTCACTTCACTCTGAATCAACGGTTCCAATTTTGGATGCATTTTCCTTAAAGGTTACTGATACAACTTGATGCCGGATTTAATGGGGACAACATGCTTAATGATGCTGGTGTCTTATGTTTTCAGATCTTCATATGTCTAGGAAAAAACATCTTTATATTCTCTAAACAGAGTGACGAACTTATCTCTTTCCGCTGGTGAACAACATTTTCCAAGGTTCACGAATTTAGGAATCGCCTCAGTCCCTAAATTTATCAGCTCGAACTATAGAGATGAGCTGTGAGTCTTCACGTTGGCTGGTCTTCTGAATTTTTCATTTAAATCAAACATTCTTTCCAACGTTCTAACTCCTTTAGGGATGAAATTGTCATATTTCATCTCAGCCTGATGTTCTTCATCATCTATAATCGCCCCTTTGAACACCTCGTCATTTGTTAGGAATTCTATTATCTGCTGATCATCGTCGAACACTCGCAGGTTGGTGATCATATCCGGTACTGAGGGCCTGAAAAGAAATTCGATAGAGCATCGATTATTAGTGGGTACGAACCTAGCGGCTGATGTGGCCAACAAGTCAGCTGCTGCATTTTTAAGTCTTGGAATTGAAATAATATTGAATGCATTAAAACATTTAAGCAGGTCCCATACCTCATTTTGGTAAGCTTTCAAGTGAGGGGAAACACAATGTATTTGATTCCAGATTTGTTTCACAATAATCTTGGAATCTCCAAAAACTCTTAGATTACTTACCTTTAATTCAATCGCTTTCCTCAAACCCTGCACCAGCGCTTCGTACTCAGTTGTATTATTAGTACACTCAAACTCTAATCTACATGAAAGAAAATGTTTATTCTTCTGGGGGTTGATCAGGACACAGCCAGCCCCTGACCCCTCTAATGTATTAGAGCCATCAAAAAACAAAGTCCAAAAATAACTAACTACTGAATGTGAATCTATTCCTACTACTAAGTCTACTATTTTACAGTCAATCTCATCAGCCTGTGAGAATCGAAGGAGATCAGGCTGAGTGTCTGATGTGTTGCTGGCTTCTTCTATTTGCTAATTTCCTGGTTCCAACTCAATAAAATAGTTTCCCAATACAGAATCCATTGGTTCATTCTTCTCCTCTAGTTGAGTAACATTGTATTTCATGTGAGGCTCTCTTAAAATCTTAATCTGGTTCGGACTTCCTTTGTATGGAAACCACAGATGCGACCAATCTGAGGCAAAATATCCATTTAGTTTGGCCAACCAATCTCTGCTCAGGACAAGACCGTAAGCATCTGGTATATCAGGCACCACGATATTAATGACTTGGCACACTTTATCATTTGATTCCAGATGGACTAGGACATCTTCCATCTCACCAATTACCTTTACATCCGTCCTATCCAACTGAAAAACCCTCCACATGGATGGCTTAGGCTGCCCATTGATCTTTTTACAGACTGATATCGGCATAACATTAACCGTCGCCCCTGAGTCTACCAAGCAATTATGTACATTATGATTGAAAATTTCAAACATGAGGAGGAAAGGCGGATGTTTGCTTTTATATTTACCTCCAACGCTGGTTTCGTCGATTTCTTCTTCTTCCTGAGGTTGATTGTCAGTGGGCAGCTTCTCATCCGATGCTTCAAGTGCTTTCAATAGTCTTTCTTTTTGCTGCAGCACTTTACACATTTCGAATAGTGGAAGATTTTATTTTACCTTCTTTAAATCCTCCACGATGTCATAATCCATCGGCTGCTCAATGGGATGAGGTTTATCAGCATTCATCTTTCCCTCCTTTGGCCTAGCCAACGTATTATTCTGCTTCGGATCTTCGCTGGTAATAGTGAATTCTGGAATCTTATCAGCTAAGGATTTATTTTGAAATTTCTTTACATTTATTTGCAGCCTTTTGATCTTTGGTAGAATGAGACTATTTTCTTTAATTGGCCCTTGGATCCTTGTTGCCACGTTGGTTTCCATGACGTCCTTGTAGCCCTGATTCTTTTCCTCTTCAGCATCAAATAAGGAAACATAATCCCACAAAACCATGGTTTCCTCTTCTTGTTCCTTTGTTGACGTAGTATTTTCTTTTCTCTGTTCATCTCCTTCTTCTGTTAATCTAGAATCCAACAGCTGATTCATGACCAACGTCATCAAATTTATCCATTAAGGACAATTCTTTTTAGAGTGGGGCTGTTGGTGGAAAGTGCAAAAATTGTCCATGCCTACCTCTGTTAAATTCATAGATGCAATATTGTGAGGAGGAGGTTGAGACTGATTGTTATCCCCTCTTTTCTTATAATATGGCTTATAAAACTTTTGTGTTTCCTTCTCTTTCTCCAAATCTATGATTTTGTTGGAACGCTTCTGCATCATTTTTGCCATATTTTCATAATCTGGCGATTTCTCTTCCTTAGGCTTAGTAAACAATAAGGCTTTCCTTCCTGCACCTTTCTCTCCTGACTGTTCTGGATAATCTTCAATACTTTCTCTTTCAGCTTCCACTACTTCTGCTTCTTCATAGGTTTCCATCAAAGTAGGCTTGGCCCTACCTTTGGCAAACATGGCCAAATCAGGGCCTAAAGCTGAAGTATAATATTCAATTAGAACTTTGTCTGAAGGTTTATCCGTTTCAGAAAAATTATTGAGATAGGCTACAAACCTTTGTGTGAAACTGTGCACCTTTTCCTTTCTTTCTTTCTTCAAGGTGCATAACCCTTTCATGAGAGCTGGATGAGTTTTCTGAGTTGCATACTTACTTCTGAAAATTCTTTTGAAGGTATCCCAATCAGGGATAGAGTTAACAGGAAATCCAAAGTACAATGATGCTGCAACTCCTTTAAGGGTATGCGGGAACAGTCTGTAGACTACATATTCATACTCCCCGGCCCTTAATCCTTCAATTGCCAAGTAAAAACTTTGTAGGTGATCATCTACTAGTATTTTCTCATTTGGGTCGAACTTGGGCAACATCTTGTCAAAGGCTTGAGGTAGGTCGTGTAATGGAGGTGTTAGGTTTAACGGTGATCTGGCTCTCCAAGCAGGTGGTAGATTTGGTGGGTTAGGTGGTGGATTAGCATTTATTCCTGCCATGAGTCTAGGTGGAGAGTGAGGAGGTGAGCCAACTGGAGTATGAGCAGGAGAACTGTGAGGGGTATCTGGGCCTTCTTGATTCAAAGGTAGCACAAATTCCTGTAAGGCTGTTTCTACAAGTTCTTCCCAGTCTCCAACCAACACTGAGTCTTCTACTATAGGACGATCTTTCCTTTTATATTCTCTTATGGGAAATTCAGGGATGATTAGCAATCCTTCAATCTTCTTTACATATGCCCTAGTGTGTCTTCTCAGGTCATTAACAACTTCGTTTCCAACACAATATAGATGTTCTCTATTCCTTTCTTCTGGAATTGGATTATGAATCCCACTGCTTTTAGAACTGTTACCGGTGGAATAATCTCGAGAAAATGGGTTTCCTCGGCCAGCCATGCACTGGCGGCCCTCCTTCTAGCGCTAAAACTATTGAGGCCCGGAAATTCACAGGAAACAACAGTAAGGGATTCTCCCCAGTCAACATTCCCAATTAGCCTGTGACTATTTGGTGTATGGAATCCATCCGGTTTGCGGTCCGGCTACCGTAGGTCAAGTACAAAACAAAGGGCTTTACCGGTTGCGGCCTGGTCCACCGAGTTTTGTGTATTTTGACTTAAATTATGAAATACACGTGCCTAATTAACAATGTAGAGTGATAAAAATGCAAAGAGCATTCACAATGTGATGCACAGGTTCTTACCTCTCGTCTTAGAACTCACAAGCATCTAAATCATACAAACAGTAACAAAATAAAACTAACTAAACTATCTCTAGAGAGCTGGATTAATTCATGAGTAATGCAATACCGTTCAGGTGCTATGGCAAATCATAGATAGTTGTTCTTATAACCAAACATATAAACAGAAGTAAAAGTATACATGACAAGATAGCTCATCAACAATTAAAACATCCCATTACTCATAGTGGAAGAACACCATAAAAATACTGAAGAATCTTCAGACAAGAACATAGGTTCAAGAAATTAGAACACTCTTACAGTTAATGAGACACAGCTGAAAATGAAATAGTTCACATTCAACATTGCTCATTTAACGCATTGATCCATTCCACATAGTACTTTCTCCAACAGGTAAAATTTTCACTTTCTGGTTTGTAAAACGAAATAGTTCCTCTTACAAGCAAAAGGTTTACAAGTTTGCCAGGGAAAAAGCCCCTATAACTTCTAACTTTCAAGTATTTAAACAAAACAGTAGATCGTTTCGGTTTCCCCCAAACGTGTGACTTTTCCCTTCCTTCAAAACGCTTCATCTTCTCATCTTATTTTCTGTATGCATTCATGATCTGATTAGTAACGGATAGATATTTTGGGTCTATGCCTTTATCGCCATCCATTTTGTCTTTTCCTTAGCTTGTCTTTCTCGCGATCCTGATGGCTACTGTTCAACCTTTCCCAAAACTTCCTCACTATGCCTTCGCGCTGCGGTAGTCTGAAGACGTCCTTTGAGTCCACCTGCGATTCAATAAAGTGCATCATTCATCGGGACCGCGTTATAAAACAAAGCAGCACATTATACAAACTGAAACAACCAATCCAAAAGAAATGGCCAGGTGCACCACTTGTTCAACGCCGACACCACTACCTCGACCAACTCTAGGATCGACAAACATCACCAATGACAGCAAATGGGAAACTCACTGGCGGCTCAAAATACCAACATCGGAAGGGTAGACCAATCCGCAGGCGGGAAGACTTTAAATCGACAATCGGAGGATATTGACATTGGAGGATAAATGACTTTCCCAGCCGCAACGGTGGAAGAGACATAGGTTACGGACAAGTGACCGAAAGGCGGGAAAATTCCCAATCGGAAATCGAAAGGGTAACCACATCGAAAGCCAAACGACTTTCCCAGCCGCAACGACGGAAGAGAAAAACTACGGGTCCGTGATGAAAAGGGTCAACATGCATCGGAAGTCGGAGCTTTTTATGCTTCAGACGCTAAGCCGCTTTGGGAGCAGCAACGGCGGAAGGGAGAAGGACAAAAGTAGCCGATTTAACATAGTGTGACGCCCGATTTAACAGAAAAATTAAGTGTTCGAAAGCTTTTTAAAAATAAAATCAGCAAAGGTTAAAAACCAATTTTACTTCCGAAACCACGGACTCAAAGAAAAATATCCGACTTATCATTGGCTAGTAAACCAAACTCACATCTGTGATAAATCACAAAATTTAAACATAGGCAACCCTTGAAACTGGCTGAAAATCAGTCTGCACAATCATTCGAAATTAAAACCCCACCAATAAGTTCCAGGATCCTACGATTTAAGAACAATGCTAAATCATGAGGAGGGGCCCAACATTTAAGAAATTTGGGGAGAATGGTTGCAGCCGCAACAGGGTGGTATTTTGACCTGGGTTGTGTGGTGTTACTGCACAATCTATAATTGGTTCAATGGGTCTCATAGAATCGGCAAGTGAACGATATCCCACAGGAACAGATGTGGAACGTGATGGTGTCGGGCCTAATAGTTCATATATCTTCTTTTCAATCTCCTGTGCACAGAGAATGGCAGCATGGTATTTCCTACGTTCTTCTTCATCTTCAGAAGAGTTTAAACGGGTGCCAAATGAGGCAATGGCCTGTCCTATAGAGGTATCCCAGAATGAAGCATTGGGACCATAATCCAGATGGATAGTATCATCAACATGACCTTCTGTGGGAGAATGGAATGAGGAATTTCAGTGATAAGGCTGTTGGACCAAGGGAGGCGAGTGTGAAGAATATGGTCCTCCACTTTCTGCAACCACATTATCTCCCACTTGGGAGGTGGTAGTAGCTCCTTGATCGATAGATTCCATTGGATTTTCTCCTGAACCAGGATTAAAATCAGGTGGCAAGCCCCATACACTTCTGGACTGTCTTAACTCATCTAGTTTGTACAGTTCCTATCTAACCTAGGGTCTGAAAAAACAAGAAAACACACCAAAAATTTTCCCTACACAAGCTATAGGTCAAAACAAGCACACTTAAAATGATAGGAGGAGTTCAAATAGTCATGTCTCTCAACAGGATTGTCAAGTAGGTGCCACTCGTGATATACCTCGAGTGTACATGTGTGGTAATCTTCCCAAATTCTATTGTCGGTGTATGGCTCCAAGCAAGATGGCCAAAGGGCTTTTCTCAGATGGATAAGGTATCGTAGTGGGGTCTCTCGATATACTCAAGGTACGTGGGAGCTCGAATCGGTAGTAGTGTTGTCTAATGCATAACCGTACATAAAGGGCCTTCTGATATACAATTGAGTACATGAAGTACCTTTCTCTATACCTCAAGGGTACATGAAAGGCCGTTTTATATACCGACAGTACGTGGAAGAACCGCACGAGTCTTGGGATGTAATGTGGTCAAATAACGACAGATCCTACACTTAACGATGCCAGAACACGTCTCTAACCTATCACTCCAATTTCTATGTAAATTTTAACCTATAACTACCGTTAATTTTAAAGTGGACCGTTAGGTGAATGCATGGTGTTTTGACAGAAAAGTAAAACCATGCAATATGCTTATGCAAAATATTTCACTTTACCGTTCAGTTGCCTACTTACGAGAGGGAAAGAGAGTATTTTCTTTTGAAACCTACTTATGGGAGGGAAAGAGAGTATTTTCTTTTGTTTCAAAACCAAAAATATTTCCAAACAATACTCTTGAACACAAAATCAAATACAAGCAACACTTTCCAAACTGATTTCTCTTTTCTGAAAGCAATGAGAAGGGCAAGAATCTCTTTCCCTAAAAGAAAAACAAGAAGCACACTACATGCAAATGCACTCTATTTTCATTTTTCTTAAAACATAGGGAAATCTAACTTAAAACTACCATATTTTTTATTTTGACAAGATAGTACTAAATGCATAAGAGACGAAAGAACATGAAGAGCCTAAACCTTGTAAAGCCAATCAGAGATCAAATGTCCAACGCTCAATGATGATAACCTAGTCTCAGTAAACAAATTTATTTTTTAAAGTAAGAAAAAGAAGTTTTCTATGCAAACAAGAAATGAAACTAAGACGCCAATCAAGTGTTCTTCTTTTGGTCTATATAACAGAAATGAAAAGAGATCTTACTAACACCCTAATCTTTTCAAAAAATAAGAAATCCTTTCGCAATTACAACCAACAAGCACAAAAGTGAATGAACAATCAAAAGTTTAACCTAGCTTTTGAATTCCCAATCGAACCAATCATTAACCATAAAATTCCAAACCACAAGCATCAGATTTTGACACACAAGCCTGACAATGGAGGGATGAAAGCAAAATCAACTCAAATTTTTTACAAAAAATGAGAAAAATGAGGTCTTGGAATGATGCCTACTTGGCACCGCGCTTCTCAGGTATCGACAGAGCGGTTCTATCCCAGCACCACTTCTCGCCAACAAGACTCAGGCAGTGGCACCATGGGATGCTCACTAGGTTCAGGCGATGGCACCGCATCTCGCCCACTACATAAGCATGGTTCCCTGTAAAATTCCAAAACACATAGAGAACGATAGATCAAGTCAGAAAAAGACCAAATCAAGGTAAAAACTGATAGATTGAAAGTGAGAAAGAACATAAAAGGTTGAAAATAATTCAGATCTAAACAGATCTGGAAGTTTCAAACCAAAATTCACTGATTCAGATAATAGATCTGACTGAAGAGAGTTGGAGAAGGAGCCTGGACTTGGACAAGAGTCAAAGAACTGAAGAAGATCAGATCAAATGATACATACATTCATTCCCCAGTGGAGTCACTAGATTTGTTAGGAGGAATATTTCACTTTCTGCAGACAAAAGTTGTTCCTCTGGTCTGAATGGTTCAGATCCAGAACAAATGAACGATAAAGGATGAAGACCCTCCCTGGATATCGTAGATACCTGGAATGCCTGCTTCGATAGTAAACTTGTGTACTTGCAATCAGATTAAACACACAAACACATCAAAGCTACTAGAACATAGTCTATTAATCCATGTTAGTGACTAAGGAATCCAACAACATTTACATGTAAAATGAAACAACAACAATAAAGTGGGACGGAAATAAGCTTTGCATTAAGATAAAAATGGAGAAGTTTACAACCAATTATGCCTTAGTGTTGACATGCATCTCCATGAAACCAAAACTTTCATCCCCATAAGCTCCAACTTTGCTCTCTATGCTCTCCAATGGCTTGGGCCAAGTGGTCAATCCAACAGCATAACAATACTTCAATGGTTCTCCCCCTCAACCATGGACATGACTTGTATTTATAAGTCTCAATGTATAGGGATGGTTGAGAGATTTGTGGATGAGGTGGCCTCTAAGATCCTAGGATGAGGGATCTCAAGCTCAACTAACCCATAATGATAGGGATAAGGGAGGACACGAGGCTCATGATCTAGAAGCCTTGAGAATCTTCTCTTTTTCCCATTTTACCTAGGGTACTGCGTTTCTCCTCTTATGACAAAGCGGTTTAGGTAAGAACCACTTATGGACCAAGGGAAATAGGTGGTGGCACCACTTATGGAAAACAACAGAAAGGCGGTGCAAGAAAGGAACCACTCTTGGCTAACAAGGAAAGCGTAGTGATGGGAATTTTCATGAAAGATTGAAAGACAACATGGGTTTCCACTCCAAGTGTTGGGATTCAAGGCAAGTAGGTATGTCAAAGGTCTTATCACATGATGATGACAGGATTTTGGTATAACAAAGAGAGATATAGGGGGTTAGCTTTTTAGAGAGAGAGAGAAAGAGACATATGGGTGTTATGGGTTTAGAGAGAAAGAAAGAGATAAATTAGGGGTTACATGTTTAGAGAGAGAGAGATTGTCGATTTGGGGTTTAGAGAGAGAGTATTAGAGAGATTGAAGGTTAAAGAGAGAAAACAATGAGGTGTTAGGGGTTTAGATATAAAGAGATAGATAGTGTGATATTGTAGGTTAGGGATTTAGAGAGAGAAAGAGAGAGTAATATTGGGTGTAAGAGGTTTCGAGAGAGATGGAAAGAGTGAGGGTTAGGTGTTTAGAGAGAGAGAAAGACAGAAAGAGAGAAACAGATATATAAAGGGGTATATTATAGGTTAAGATTTTAGAGAGAGGGGGAGAGCTTGGAGGTCAAGTGTTTGAAGATATATATAGAGAGAGAGAGACAATACGGATAATGGGTTTAGAAATAGAGGGATTAGGTGTTAGGGGTTTAACAAGAGGGAGAGAATATGGGCTAGAGGTTTGGAGATAGAGAGAGAGAGAGTTAGGGGATTTTAGAGAGACATATTGGGGGTTTGTATTTGAGAGAGAGAATTCATATTTGGGGTTTACAGAGAGAGAGAGATATTGAGTGTCAAGGGATTTTAGGGGGACAGATTGGGGGTTTAGGAGTTAGAGAGAGAGAGAGAAATCAGGGGTTAGGGATTTAGAGAGAAAGAGAGAGATAAATTGGGGGTTTGGGGTTTAATTAGATATATAGATAATGGGAGAGATAGAGAGATAGATAGATAGAGAGAGAGAGAGAGAGAGAGAGAGAGAGAGATGAGGTTAGTGGTTTATAGAGAGAGATATTGGGGTTATTTTTTTAAATAAAGAGAAAGAGAGAGAGAAAGGGTGTTAGGGGTTAGGGGTTTAGAGAGAGAGAGAAAGTGAGAATCTGAAATAGAGAGAGATTGTGGGTTAGAGTTGTAAAGAGAGAGAGAGAGAGAGAGAGGGATTGGAGGTTAGTGGTTTAGAGAGAGTGAGAGATGGGGGGTTAGGGGTATAGAGGGAGAGGTATTGGTGGATAGGAGTTTGGAGATATAGATATTAGAGGTTATACAGATATTGATTTGTTGTTATATTTTAGAGAGAGAGGTAGATAAAAAGATGAATATTGGGCATTAGTGGCATAGAGAAAGGAAGAGATTGGACATTAGGGTTTTTAGAGAGAGAGACAGATTGGATAGTAGGGTTCTGAGAGAGAGAGAGAGAGATTGGATATTAGGGTTTTGAGAGAGAGAGAGAGAGGGGTAAATATGCAAAGAGATATAAAGAGAGATAGATTGGTGTTTATGGGATTTGAGAGAGAGATATTAGGGGATATGTGTTTAGAGAGAGAGAGATATATTAGGGGATATGTGTTTAGAGAGAGAGAGATATATTAGGAGTTGGGGGTTTGTAGACAAAGAGAGAGAAAGAGAGAGATTGGAGTTAGGTGTTGTTGTGCACCCGCTCAACAACCTTCTAAAGTCATTATTGCACCAAACAAAATGGGATTTTGTTTGATGCAATGTCTTAGACTTTAGCAGTGATGTGCTAAGCTACTGAATGCTTAAATTTTTAGGAGCTACCGATTTGTTGAGAAGCGCCATTGTTTTTCTTATTACTATGAGATTTCATGAACAACCTCATAATAATGATGCATATCGTTTAATTTATGGGTTGGCTGATATTACCCCTAGGTGTATGGATAAGGATTGGCGGGTGTAATGAAAAGTTAATATTCCATGCTCTAACCTATATTACATTGCATATGATATATCACATGTTCAAAGCATAGGTTATAGTGTTATATCAATAACCTTAGTCTAGCATCAATACGATGGTGATTAAAGGTCGTTTTTTGAAACATAAGTATATCATTGGCAGATTTATCCTAATGTTGTCGAGCTATGTTTCAGGGCAAGTCATGTCAATTAATCACCAACGTTAATTGTTGGACTATAGTATCGTTCGCCACCTTACTACATATAAATGAACGCATAATTCAGGAAATCTCTGGCACAAGTCACCTTGCTGTAGAATTATGAGTGCAATGATGCTACTCGTATCGCGCTTCCCTCCACGTCTTAACTCTTGTGCATAAGCTTGGTCGTGGCGATAGATTATTGGAACGCCTGTCATGAGTACAAACCTGCCACCCTGGTCATTTAAGTGGGAAGACAGGGCGATGATCGCGGTTTTAAGCGTTTCGGCTGTCAGTTGTATGTGCCATTCGAAATGTTGATGGCGTCGCTCAGACTGAACCCGCGAGGGTTTTGTATAAATTCTCACATGGCTGGCCTGTCGCCTGGTTTACTGGTTTGTGGTTTTAGCTCTAAGTGTTCTCAATCCGTGTCTCTGTCATTAACCCTCTGGTGGCAAGTCTGTTGTGCACACTGTCTCGCCCGCGTGTTAACAAGAATGGCCCCGGTGGTTCGAGTCGAGCCCCATGAATTGACTTTGCTGGAATCGAATGCCGATTTGTTGCACAAAGTCCGGGAGGTGGGATGGTTACAGTTCCTTCTGAAGTTCTCTGATTCAAATCCGGAAGTTACCCGGGTATTCGCTGTGTCTTTAAGGGACTATCAGGTTGTG
>LPNX011218039.1:343200-360097 GCA_001517045.1 Pseudotsuga menziesii | reverse complement strand
ATACAAGGTGGGAGCACATGAGCAACTCTATAAAAGAAAAAAAAAACAGATCTAATCTCCAAGAAATAATGTCTCACCATGAACCCAAACCTCGAGAGGGAGTGCGAAAATCAGATACCAATGTGTGTGCGTTGTTCAGGACCCAAACCTCGAGAGAAATGTCATGTAAAATGGTACAAGAGAGAGAAGATCATGAACTATTGAAGCTATCAACTGAGATCAAGAAGAGATTCCAAGAGGTATGTTCCTCTTCCAAGTCAACAATCTCAATATGCACATCTATCCTACCATCTAAGGTCATAAAGAAGAAACTCCAAATAGATCACTACCTAGAAGAATTAGAAGAATTGGGATGGGAAATGTGTCCCTTCCTGGATGAGGAAACCCACCATTTGCATTTAGAGGAACTTGATTGTCTACTAGTGTCATGTGAATTATCCCAAACTCTGAAACAACAATTCCAAAGGGTCTTATAGAGGTAAGATGGATCACTAGTGGAAAGCATATAGCCCCCCAAGATCTCACAAGTCTTGAAGCATAAACGGTGCTACTCTTTCCCTACCACTTCGAGATTGTGCCAAACAAAAGCACTGAGAAGAAAGATGTAATCATCCAAAGGGTGTCCAGCCAGGAGCTACATGTTTAACCTGCGATTTGAATCTAAAGGCCTCCCTAATGAACAAAGCCAAGCATCTCTGGTTCAGATATGGGAAGAGGGTAGAAAGGGAGTTTTATGAATTCCTAAATGGACACTAGAACCTCCTTGTGATCTCATAATAAATGGGGCAAATAAGTATGAAGTGCTCCTTAGTTTGGTTTCTTGGCAATGGAAAAGTCGGTACGTCCTGTCTAATTGTGGGATATGATGCTCTGCTTCCATGCAAAGTCAAAGGCATTGGGCAAGGGGGATGTGTGATGACATTCCTGTATGAAGTATCCGTAGAAGGTACATCAAACTTAATAGAGATTGATCCACTAAAATAGGTTGATATTCATTTGTAGAAAAATCCTGAGAAAGAGGCAATGGACAATAGAAACCCAGGATTTACGTTGAGATTCATTTGTAGAAAAATCCTGAGAAAGAGGCAATGGACAATAGAAACCCAGGATTTACGTTGAGATTCATTTGTAGAAAAATCCTGAGAAAGAGGCAATAGAAACCCAGGTTGACCAATTTGTTTGCCAGGGTTTACGTTGACCAATTACGTTGAAACTACCTGTTGTTCAATCAGATCTAATGCAAATACCAATCCCAAATCACCCACAGTACTAAGGATCTAGGTATACACCAAATGCCCATTGTAGGAGTATACAACAGAGAGACAAAATGGTTGAATAAAATGAAAAACACCCACCACAAATTCCACAAATGGGCTTCATAAAAACCTGTAAGTGCCCCAGCCCCAGCCAAAGTACTCCAAATCCAGATTCCCCATACACAACAGTCTATGAGAAGGGGGCTTCAAGTCAAATAAAAAATGAAATGGGTTCAGATGAACTTACTGCTCTGAAATCCACCATAGCATCCGAGCAAGAATACCAACGGAATGAGCATGGATAGCAGCACCAAACCCACAACTGCAACTCCAAATTTCCTCCATCCCTTCTTCATAGACATAATTTCCTTACGAAAACGCTAATCACCGGATGCTATTTTCCCTCCTTGCCTGCACCATCAAATCTGGAGGTTTAATGCCCACAAACTCATGAGCGGGTGAACAGAAATTTATCACAGGCAGTGGTACACCCAAATCAGCAAAAGACATTCTATCCTGGAAATTGCAATTCGCTCGAAATCCAGTCCTGTGGTTAATTTGAGCAAACTATGCATAGGGCAGAGTGCTAGAGTCGAGGAGGGCATTCTGTGGAGCGAAGCGAACCCCCGGTCTTTCATCTTTCAACGGGATCCTTTAACAAAGGGCCTCTACACCAATAAGCCATTACACCAATAACGATATGCAAATACAGTTACATACGAATATATCATAATATGCTTAATTTGGTCTATAGTAGTTATTCTATAGGAGGGCAAAGTAGGCAATTGAAACTCCAATGTATACGTTAAAATACTCTTTAAGGGTGATGTGTTGACCTATAGGTCCATGTGTAATCATGAAATATGGCCCCAAAAAACATATATCTCACCATGGAGGCATCGATCTCCTTATGCGTGAATACATGTGAAAATTTCCCTCATAAAGTGGGTTGTCCCAATAACTTAAGAGCGAAAGATGCCCAATGGAATGAAGTAAACAAGAAAAAAAATGTGCATATCATGATCCAATTCATATCCATAGAATAATTAAAATAACAAAGCCAACATAGCCAAGTCAAATGGATTACCCCTCCTTGATTTGCTTCATTGTATAGATCAAGGGGAGGCCCATGGATTGGAGAAAACAACTCACATGAAACATTCCTACGCCACCATTTGTGCCAATAAAAGTCATGCCATAGTACATGGGGCTCCAATATCTTACATTAACCCACGCTCAAATCATGGCTCCATATACATGACAAAAGGATTGACCCCATGATTCTGGACCTTGATAGAACACAAATTCACATAATATATCAATATCCTGCTTAAACATATGTGCACGTGTGAGTGGTCATCCCCAAGGAGATACATTAGTTCTAATGCAGTGACCTTACCCAAACATAAGAATTTTTGCACTAAGTTGTAGTATGCGACAAGGGGAATGACAAGTTAATTTCCCTTTTCATTTGAACATAACTTTGGAAGAGGATCAACATTTATTGGTTTTGTAGTCTTCCATATATGTTGTTAGTAAGAGTACAATTAAATATGTTGAAACTATTGATATGTAGTCTATCTTAGGTAGTGGGATAGAAGGGGTATTCACCTATACACATGCTAACATAATTGAATTACATGGTTTTTCTTTCCAGCAAGGGAAACACTTAATCATAGGCTTATGCAGAGTGGTAATAGGAAAAGGTTAAACAAGACCCACTTTTTGTACTTGGGCCTAATGTTAGAAGAAAGGTTAAACGTGACTGATCTTATCATATTAGATTTCCTTCTTTAAACAAACTCAATGTGGGAACCTGCATCAAGGATTTTTTCAATATCCAAACAATCTTAACATAGGAAATACTCAAGTTTTGAAACTTAATCAATTTAGCTAGTTTGATAAGTGTGGTCCCAAAATAAGGTTAATGAACTAGATTTCATTTGAATGAATGTACATACTATGGCATGCATTTTACTAAGAAAGTGAATACATAGATCCGGTGTCACATATTTAAGAAAGTGAATACAACTATTATTTATCTACTTCAAGCAAAGGATATGTTGATCGTGTCCAAATGGAATCACCCAACCTTACAAATGAGAATATCATCACAAATGAAACAAAAAAGCACACCTCTAGTGGTAGTTGAGGGGTGATTAAGCATGATAGTTTAAGTTTTAGTTTAGTTTAACCAATTAAATGTATTTTTTTAAATAATGGATTAATTTATGTGCCATCGCTTAAGCGACGCTTGCTAGGCTAGCCGTCGCTTAAGCGACGCTTATGAGCCTAGCTGTCGCTTAAGCGACGCTTATGACCACAGTTTAAAAAAAAAATTTGAACTTTGTGATTTTTGGTGGGTTTAAAAGAAAAAATCCACGCGCCGTCGGAAGTAACCGTCAGATTTTGGATCGAAATGTAGTAGTGAGTCATCATGTGGCCAAAAGGAAATACCATCAATGATGCGGTAGTGATTGGAGAACAAGAAGGAGGCTTGTACAAATTGAAGGGCCATCCAGAACAAGCCTTGATCCATGACATGATAGAGCCAAATGAACTTTGGCATAGAAGGCTTGTGCATGTGCATTACAGAGCACTACCTATTGCAAGAAAAGTTGTTGAAGGTCTTCTAGAATTCCAAGCAAAACATGATGGAATTTGCAAAGGATGTGCGAAAGGGAAGAATACAAAGAAGACATTTCCCAGCAGCGAAAGCAAACCCAAAGGTATTCTAGAAATCATCCACTCCGATGTATGCGGTCCTATGTCATCAAACTCACTAAGTGTGTATGCATTCTATGTTTCTTTTATTGATGATTTTTCTAGAAAGACATGGATTTACTTTATGAAAAACAAAGATGAAGTATTCAGCAAGTTCAAAGAATTCAAAGCCTTGATTGAAAACCATACTGAAAAGAAGATTAAGACCATTTGATCAGATAATGGTGGAGAATTCACTTCGAATGAATTCAAAGAGCTATGCAAAGAATCAGGGATTAAGAGGGAGTTGTCCACTCCTTATAATCGACAACTGAATGGAATTGCAGAACAAAAGAATAGAACCATCATGGAAGCTGCAAGAGCAATGCTTCATGATCAAGATCTACCTATGCATCTTTGGGCTGAAGCTTCCAGAACAGCGGTGTATGTACAGAACCATACTCCACATAGAGCACTCGAGAATAAGACTCCTGAAGAAGTCTTCTCCGGCAAGAAACCAGAAGTCAGCCATCTCAGAATATTCAGCTGTCCCGTGTACATACACATTCCAAAAGAGAAGAGAACAAAATTAGATCCTTCAGGAAAGAAGGGCATATTTGTGGGATACTCTGAAATCTCGAAGTCTTATAGAATCTATTTTCCAGGATACAAGAAGATTGACATCAGCAGGGATGTGACATTTGATGAAGGTACATCTTACAACAAATATAGAAAGAGACCTGCTGAAGAACCTGAAGCAGAAATACCCAGAATTCATGATACAATCATGGACAAAGAAGCTCAAGAAGAAGATCGAGAGTTCGAGGAACCAAAAAGACCTATAGATCCACCTCTGGAGAAGAATCCTCATAAGAGGAAACCTACTTGGGTACGTGAACTTATCCAAGGTGCAGAAAGATATGGGGCTCCAGAAGAGAATCATAGAGAAAGAAAGAGGACCAGATCCAATTCCGAGTATGTAGCTTTACTATGTGATTTCATTGATAAAGAACCTTCCAGTTATGAAGAAGCAGTAAAACAGAAAGAATGGAAGGATTCTATGATCGAAGAATATCAATCGATCATGAAGAATGATGTTTGGGATGTTGTCCCAAGACCAGAAGGGAAGTCAGTTGTAACTTCCAAATGGATCTACAAGATCAAGAATGCTGCAGACGGTAGCATTGAAAATAATAAGGAAAGATTTGTAGCTTAAGGATTCTCTTAGAAAGAGGGAGTAGACTATGAAGAGACCTTTGCACCTGTAGCCAGATACACTTCCATCAGATCAGTACTTGCTCTGGCTGCAGTGATGAAATGGAAGATACACCAGATGGATGTCAAGACTGCCTTCTTGAATGGTGTAGTAGAAGAGGAAGTGTATGTAGAACAGCCACTCGGTTTTGAGACACATGACAGAGAGTCTCATGTATGCAAATTGAAGAAAGCCCTGTATGGGTTGAAATAGGCACCCAGGACCTGGTACGGCAGAATTGATAGCTTTCTATCCAGTTTGGGATTTACCAAGAGTAAAGCAGATTCCAACCTCTACTACAAGGTTGAAGATGGCAACCCAATAATGCTCCTACTGTATGTAGATGATCTATTTGTGACAGGTACAGATAGGTTGATTGCTGATACGAAGAGAAAGCTTGCTACTGAGTTCAAAATGAAGGACTTGGGGATGATGCATTACTTTCTAGGTATGGAGGTGTGGCAGAGTACAAATGGAATCTTCCTTGGACAAGGGAAGTATGTAGTAGAGATCCTGAAGAGGTTTGGGATGATGGACTGCAAGGCTATGGCCACACCTATGGTATTGAACCTGAAGCTACTGAGTGATGCTTTATCAGATTCGATTGATTCTACAATGTATCATCAGATGATTGGGTCGTTGATGTACTTGATGAACATGAGACCAGATATTTGCTTTGCTGTGAACACCTTGAGCCAATACTTGATAGATTCAAGAAGTGTTCACTTGACTGTTGCAAAGAATATTCTGAGGTACCTAAAGGGTACAGTTGATTAAGGGCTCAAGTACAATGCGAATTAAAAGATTAACCTGGAAGGTTACGTTGATTTAGATTGGGCAGGCAGTGCCATCGACAGGAAGAGTACTTCAGGATGTTTCTTCAGTATGGGATCAGGTATGATCTCTTGGTTTAGCAGGAAGTAATCCTGTGTGGCACTGAGTACAGCTGAAGCAGAGTATGTCGCAGCTTGTTTAGCTAGTTGTGAGGTAGTATGGCTGTAGAAGCTACTATTTGATATATTTGATCTCCAGTTGGATGCTACTTGTATACATTGTGACAACCAGACTTGCATGAATTTGTCAGAGAATCTAGTGTTCCATGACAAGTTGAAGCATATCGAGATCAAGTATCACTATATTAGGGATATGGTGCAAAGAGGAGCAGTGAAGCTCCAGTATGTTGCGATGGAGGAACATATAGCTAATGTATTGATGAAGCCATTGGCTAGGATGAAGTTCAAGTACTTCAGGGAGAGACTTGGTGTTCTCTAGATCGAGGTTCCCTCCAAGAGAAAGTGATGAGACCCATAGCCATTCTAACATGGTGAGAGGATTGGTTCCTTCCATGGTCAGATGTAAGGGCTGAGCCATTTTGACATGGTGGTAGGGTTGCTCCCTTACATGTCAGATATGAGTGCTGGCCATTCTGTCGAGTAGGACAGATGTAAGGGAAATTTCCATTCTAGGAGGCACCTGGTCAGTTACCAGGAACACTCAGTGTAAAAACTAAGTAGCCATTCTGATGTGATAGAAGGATTTGTTCCCACTTGATCAGATGTAAGGGCTGAACCATTCTGTCATGGCTAAAGGATTAAGTTCCTCCCATGTCAGATGTGAGTGTTGTCCATTCCGATGAGCAGGTCGGATGTAAGGGCAACTTCCATTCTCTAGGAGAATGGAGGCACCTGGTTAGTTACCAGGTAGCTCAAGCGAGGAGGACTGGGGGCCATTCTGATGTGATTGTTGGGATGTGTTCCCTATTGATCAGATATGAGTGCATGCCCTTCCATCATTGTGAGCAGGATGTGTTCCCTCCTGGATGGATGTAAGTGCTGAGCCTTTTCATAGATGATAGTAGGTGTGTCCTATCATGCTGGTGACTGTAAGTGCTATGCCTTTTCACAGATGATAGTAGGTGTGTCCTATCATGCTGGTGACTGTAAGTGCAATGCCTTTTCACAGATGGTAGTAGGTGTGTCCTACCATGCTAGTGATTGTAAGTGCTGAGCCTTTCCACAGATGGTAGTAGGTGTGTCCTACCATGCTAGTGATTGTAAGTGCTGAGCCTTTCCACAGATGGTAGTAGGTGTGTCCTACCATGCTGGTGGATGTGAGTGCTGTGCCTTTCCACAGATGATAGTAGGTTTTTCCTATCATGCTGGTGGTTGTAAGTGCTGAGCCATTTCACAGATGATAGTAGGTGTGTCCTATCATGCTGGTGAATGTGAGTGCTGGGCCTTTTTGATATGATTTTAGGATTGGTTCCTACATGATCAGATGTGAGTGCTGGGCATGCCTTTCTAACGAGTAGGTCAGATATAAGTGTTGGGCGAAGACCTACATGATGGCTAGGCATACAACCAGCATGAAGAAGGGATAGCTCTGTAGAACTTCCTGTGATGAGAAGAATCATGAGATAGCACCAGTGATGATCCAGATCGAGTGATGATCCAGATCTAGTGATGATAGCCAGTGATGATCCAGATCCAGTGATGATCCAAATCCAGTGATGATGATCTAGCAGTGATGATCTAGATCTATTCCAGTGATATTGATCCAGATCGAGAGATGATCCATATCCAGTCTAGTGATGTTGATCTAGATCGAGAGATGATCTAGATCTAGTGATGATGTCCCATGATGATCCAGATTGAGAGATGATCCAGATCCGATGATGAAGATGACTTGAAAATGAAGATGAATTGAAGATGAAGATGACTTGAAGATGAATATGACTTGAAGACAAGATGATCCAGCTAATACAGAGAAGAAGACCAGTGCTGAAAATTGTGTTGAAAGAATACCTTCATAGTTAAGAGGGAGTGTTGATGTATTTGTAACTTCGAAATGTATTAATCTATGTATCTTATGTATTGTAACCCGATGTTTATTCCAGGATGTATCTATTATGTATTTGAGTCATATTATCATACCCCCGATGTTCTGATCGAGAGGATCAATAATGTAAGTAAGTCATGTCAAGTCATTGTTAAAGTCCCCATAGTTTCAGGGCACTAGGGTTATTAGACACTCCTAGAGATGTCGGCTCTAGTAAGTAATTATTAAGTTAGGCCGACATGATTGAGTGCACTTCAAGTGAATGAAAGAATATAAATAGAGAGTGAGTCTCTCTATTTATCACACACATCATTCACTCACTCAAGTGTGGCGCATTAGTGAGGAAGGAAATACACTGGGACTAGACAGAAGAAGAAGACTACTTCTTTGGGGATTTTACTATTTTGGTGTTGATTCTATCTCTGAGGAAGTTGCGGGGTTTTCTTCTTTATGGTTTCCCCAAGGAAAAATCTTTGTGTCTCTTGTCTCTTGTGATGTGCTTATGTTATATTGATGTACTTGTTATTCTCTCAGTAAATATCCTAACATAATGCTAGCTTAATGTTGAAAAACTAACAAAAAATAGAGAATCATAATGATGACAAACCTTGTCTTATCAACCAAGAATATAAAATCAGTGTTAATGTAGGTTGCACAACATTTGAAGCAACAACACAAGATGAAGGGCAGCCAAGGCCTTGTAATGAGCAATGCATCATGACTTCAGATTCAGGTGGTTGTAAAATTGGTTCTCATAGTCATTTGAAGATGCATAATTAACATGAAATAGAGTTCTCAGTTTAGGTTTGATATGCTCATCTTTGGGTCATATATATGTTTCTTTTATGTTCCATCCTATCTGAAAATGTTTTGTTAACATGGTATTTTTACTCTTTTTAAATAAAGGACAAGCTTTAAAAGTTTAACTCTTTGCTTAATGACTTGGAAATTATGAAGAAAGATAATTTAATTTCTTTGGGTATATTTAGATTCTGAAGTTCAAAGTGAAATAACAGATACTGACAAAAATATTTCCAAAGGAACAGTTACTCCTATATATTGATAATTGCATGGAGCTAAACGTTAAAAATTAAAATAGTTTACTGAACACTTAATATCCTTGCAGCTGGTGCAAAGTAACCGTAACATTGATTAGGCTGTTTTATTGTAGGGAATCCTAGCACCCAAGGTGGAGGAAAAACTTGGTTATCTTGAAAACCTTGAAAAGAATGTCAAGGAAGCAACAATAGTAGGGTTATATGTGCCATGCATGATAGGAAATTTTTTTAACAAAGATGAAAAAGAGACTGAGAAAGACGAGTTCAAGGTCAAGACTTGAGATATTGGTCTTGATTCTGTTTCATCTATAATTGAAGAGTGTGCGCTCTCACAAGGTAATGTGTTCCCAGGTGATAGTGAATATTTTTCCAATGAGTGTGATATTTCTTTGGTGCAGTATTCATGCCAGTCTAAGGATGGTCAAGTTGGGGCAGAAAGACTTGAAACAAAAATTCAACCTTTAGGATGCTTAAGATGCAAGGATGCGGAGGTTGAATCCAAAAAAATTGAAGCTAGAATCCAACAATGTCATAGTATGTCCCAAAGTCATGGTATATCTACAGTTAGAGTTAACTCAGGAAAGATTTTCTCTGAAGGGAGTAGGAAATCTCCTGCTATTTTGCCTAATTCTGAACATGGGAAACCTTTGAATGCTAGGAAACCTAATGAAATATCTTAGTACGATTGTAAAATTTGTATCCACTATCAAGATCACATTAATTATGTGGATATGATGTTATCATTCCATGGTTATCTTTGAAGTGGATGCATTGTTTCATTGAATTATAAACCTATATTTCCTTTCCATTCCTCTTAATTGTTTTCAGTCTTGTTCTATGCAGAACCATGCGTTGAAATACTTAACTAAATGTAGACAAGGTCAACCTGAAGATCCTATTTGGAGCAAGACCTTCACAGTATATTGGTATCAGCCTCAATTCAACAAACTTTCATTGATTCACAATAACTCGAATCGCGTGCATAGATTCTTGTGTATGGATCTCTTATGTGAGTTATTTTTAATTTCTTTGAGTCTTCTCAACCTTTGTGACACTTTTAATTGATATATGTTTTTGTAGCTGGTGATGCTGATTGTCTAAGCATGTTTTTATATGACTAATTATGCTTGAAGTCCAATAGGCATCGCCTGTGGCTTAAATAAAAGCTTCTTTACTTATACCTTGAAGGTTCACAACTTATGGAGGAAATTTGAGCTTTGACCTTGTTTTGACATGAATCAGTTAGCAACATAGCATATAAGAAAAATAATTATAGATAGTATTTGATGATAATATTAATGATGACTGTAATAATGGTTGATTCTCTTTAGAGAGATCAATGCTAATGTTATAATGAATTTCTTTCCTCAGTCAGGGATCGTTGCCAGAAGAATCTATGATGATATCAGCTTTTGGCGATATTATTGGTATATATTTTCTACCTAGATGTTCGTTATCATTCCCAATTCTGCCTACTTTTCTTATTAAAATGTATTTGTTCTGAAGAATCTCTTCATAGCACTTATGATTTCCAAGCATGCATGGTCCAAGCAATCTGATAAGGTCCCCAATGTGGTTTTCTAGCAACTTGTAGTGGCAGTGTTTCATCCAATCACATGGAGAATTTGTGGGAACAATCTTGGCATTTGGCTACAGCAAAAATACAAGTGAAGATATGTAGTAATGCTTGTGAGGCACACACTACCAAAACTTCACAATTGAATATATCATCAGTTTTAGCTAGCACTATGTTTGAAGGTGGTATGCAGACTATGAGTCTTGCTCCAAGTTTGTCTGATGCAAGAGTTATGGGCGTGAGGTTAGTTGATTTAGCAGCTACAAAAATTCATTCTTCAAGGATTAGATTGGAAATTTCTCCTAATATGGGGAGGGTTGGGCACATGAACAATCCATCAGCCATTATGATTTTACCATATCCATTTAGTTCTCCATCTCCTGTATGGAATATGCCCACTCCCATTCATGAGGGAGTTCAATTAACTAGTGTTGCAAGGAACCTTTACCTAGATTCTCCCCAAATCACTCCATTAAGGCATACTTCTCTAACCCCATAGCTTGGAAAGTATGCAATGGGAAAAACAACTTATTGGACTTCTTGTAGTCCATCTTTACCGTGGGTAACTCCTCGAGCAAAATTTGAGTCTGAATTGTCATTTTCTCCCTTTGTTGTGTCCAAACCTATTCATGAAACCCTTAATGATAGGAGTTTAGTACCACGTTTTGTGCCTCATAAAATGACTACATGTCAAAAACAAGGTCATAGCTCATGAGAGAAAACATTGAGAAAGAGGCATTAAGAAAGGAAACATTGAGAAAAGTTCATGAGAGTGCATAAGGTAGTAAAAATGATTCTTCTAAATTCTTGTTGGATGATTTTCAACATGATACTCTTCCCATTGGAGAGGATTGTGAAGCTCAAAAATATAATTGTTTTCCTGATTCAATTCATATTGGCATGTCTGTTGTTGATCTGTAGGCTGGTACAACAAAGAAGATTGTGAGACCTAAAGATGAAACTGCTACCCATGTGCAAGAAGATTCATTGGGTCTAAAATCTTATCAAATAAGGGGTGGATCCCTTGTAGAGGTGGGATAGTGACTTTCACTCCCCAATACTCTTTGTAGTTAAACTTGGCATGCCAATATATTCTAATTGGGCACATGTGAGATGTGCACTATATGAGAGGATATGAATTTTATTATTCAGTGTTTGTATAGCCAAAGTCTTCACTGTTCATATGTGGGGAATCTCTCCTACAATGAAGTTAAAATGCATGAGCTCTGTGTATCCTGTCAATCAATTCAATTCAAGCAAACAAAATTAAGAATAGTGCCAAAGTAAGTTTGATAAGGTTGACACGCTTGATACAAGTGCTCGGAGGAGATATATCGTTAGGGAAGCCACAAGAACATGCAAGGCAAGAGAAAATCATGTCATAATAGAAAGATGAGAAAAAGACAGCTTGGAGCTCGTTGAACTAGAAATTGTGAATATGTACAGATCATATTCCAGTTCATTGCCACAAAACGCAATTCACTAGATTAAGCTCATTTCATAGTAACTCTATTTTCAAATTGATTATTGTTAGTGGGTCACTATTGAGCTTTTGCTCAAATCTATCAACTACACATTGGGTAGGATCTGTCTTTTTATGAAGGCATGTAGAGATAAATTATTGTTATTTTACTGTTTACTGTCATTTTCCAAAATAGAACAAATAAGGAGACGCCAAATAATACAAGTTTCTACTTCTACCAAGGGAAAGCTGCTACGCTCATTTTTTAAACTCATTTCGAAATTGTTTGATAAAGGGAGATATTTATAGTACCTCCATGGTTTCTTCTGGATTTTTCTCTAGATTGTGTATAGAGGGGAGCATGTGTTATTCTCCATCATGTTTTCGAGCTATAATATCACTATTTACAAGGCCTTAAGTGCATGATAATTATGTATAGTGAAGACTTAACATAGGCAAGATAGATTACCCCATGCTTCCCGTAACCATGCTTAAATGGTCAATAAATGAACTAGCATAACATGTTATCCCTAGCTCTTAACTGTATTCCTATCCCTTTACTGATTGTTTAGTGTCTTATTGCTCTTTATATCAGCTTGATGCATTAATAGAGAAGGTTCTAGCTCCAAGAGATCCAAGCAATAAGAAGGAATGACCAGTTGATTCAACATGCAATTCTCTACACACCATCAGAATATAATATGGATTTGGAAAGTAAATCAACAATATAAATGGTGTTTGAAGCCAAAAAGCTAGAGAATATGTTTCCAAAAAATTGGTTGGACTCAACATCATATTTAATATCATATTTTAGAGTTCAAGCACTCTAAGGGACCGAAAATAATAATTGTCAGTACATTTCTCTAATTGTATTAAGGTTCAGGAACAACCAAAGTAACAAGGCCCAGTGGTGTGGAAGGAACTATCCCAAATGATCTCCCCAATAAAGTGAAATAATAGAACATCAAGTGAGGCTGATGGAAAAGAATACCTGGGTCATTATATGAAAGCACTTAAAGAAACAAAAGCCACTGCTTGGCATGGAAAACCAAAGGATCGGGGAGTTGGCATGAGGAATAATGGAGCTTCACCCCAGTCAATAAAATTCCATTATAACCTTTGGGGATTTTTGAAACTATTTTTCTAAAATGGAAACAGAACCAAACAAACGCAAGTTGTTAAATTGAACCCAGCTCCCAGTTTACCACAAAAAGTTTATCAATTTTAAACCATGGATACCCACTACACCATGATGATAATAGCATATGGACAACACTTATCAAATTGAGAGACTTTCATCAGAGTAGTCATATTGACTGTGTAGGAAAATTTATGGAACCATACAACTTCATGATGGACAACGCTGGTCAAATTTAAAAAATTCCATTAGAGTAATCAGGTTGACTGTGCAGATGAATTTATGGACAAATTACTCCATGTTGCTTCACATATTCTTAGTGCACATACAAAGAGATATGGGCATCCATCCAGGTATGTACATGAAGAAAACCTAGTAAAAATTGGACAATGAATTCAAGAGATTAGTTAACACCATAGAAAGAGTGAATCTAACTAAAAGAAATGACCCTACTGAGAAAATACTTATTTATCTCAAAATTGATCAAAATTTGTGGAGGCCATTTTAAAAAGGCTCAGGGAAATTCAAATAAATAATTAATTTGGAAATAATTTTCCAGGATCCAATGACAATATTTATACCAAACAACAAAGCATAATAGTCATTTACAAGAGAAACTGCCGATCATTAGTTAGAAAGCATCAAAATAAGCAGAAGCAACTATTTTTTTCAAGGAAACCATAGTGTAGGGTAGGTGGTACAATGAATAATGGAACTTTGGCCATTCCATATCCTTAACTAGCAAGGAAAGGAAAAGACTACGGTACACTAGTTACAAATACATGCTAATCTTCAGCTGTGGGTATGTATGTTTTTCTAAATTGTATGAACCTGAAGAATATATGTATTTTTTTTTCAAACTACAGAATGGATGAAATTGGTGATAGCTACTCACAAAAAATTTATTGAAAGGTTTGATTTAGGTGTATTGAAGAGCAAAGACTGGGCTACCAAAATATTGTTCCAACCCAAAATATCACCCCACCATACCCACACCCACAATAGAATAAGAAAAAAATAATCATCACAACCACAAAAGAATTTTATTCACAGAAAATTTACAAAAGCTTTTAGTCGAAACAAGATAAATTTATTGACCTCGTAATAATTCATTCAAAAAAACATTTATTAGAGAAACTAAAATTCATAATAATCAAACCAGCAACAGAGTGTATACCGACCATTTTCAACTGCTCCATAAATGAAGGAGAAATCTAGCTAATTACCATCCTGTCATGACAGCAGAAAAAATATCTTATTGATTTAACTCACTGGCATCGACCGGTGAGGGTTAGTAAAAAAACATTGTCAAGGTTGTGAATAAAATAAAAGACAAAAAATGGCCATCCCTGAAGGCATTCCACGCTACTGTAAGCTAAAAATAAAACAAGGGCTAAAATAAATGCTGAAATGAGGAAATGATCATCATCAACATATTGTGGAAAATGAAGAAATGACTCCAGTGTTCGAGGCAGAGGATCAGCTAGAAGCCCACAGTGGGAAATATTTTCATTGAAACATTAAGACTAGGCACTTGTAGAGGGTATTTGACACAGCAAACACTAATATAACTGGCATGTAGAAAATTCCCTTGGGTTATAGTTATCCGATATAATGAGAACCTACAGGGTATCGTTCAATATAGACAGGTTGAGGGCATAATCCATAAGAGGGCTAGTGCAAAAGCAGCAACATGGAAAAACATTGGCATAGCTATGACACAACACATGGGTTTTTATCCAAAATTCACTAAAATTTTATCAATTCATAGTAAACTGATAAAATTACCAGGGATTTTGTAAGCAAAGAAGGTGGCGTTGATGCCAGAGGTGCAAAATTCATGGCTTGCCTCTTCAAAAGTCTCTAGGTTCTCTCCAATGCTGCTTTATCCATGGTAGCTATGGCAATTAAATAGAGAAATTGTAAACTCTCAACAGTGGTTAATATCAATCCCAATATTCTCAACGGGTATGACCAATATCCATATCCATAACCCACTAAACCCTCCAATGTTTGGCGCCAATGGTTAGGCTATTTGATAAGAACTAGTAGGTTGAGCAATAATCGGAATTGTCGGATGGTGGTTAAGGAAAATCAACCATTGGCCATGAATGTCATTGCCGTAGAGGTTGGGTCGAGCTGTTTGGTAAACTAGTTGGGTCNNNNGTTGATTTGTTTGGTTTTGTTTTATTTTTATTATTTGTTTATATAAGTTATATAGATTTGTTTTGTTTTTGTTTTATTTTAATTATTTTATTATATAAATTTTTTTTTTTTATATTTTTTGTTTTATTGTGTGGACTAGGTTAAATGAACAATGAATCAGGTAAGTAGTAATGTCTGGTAGAGAGGTGGGATGTGGGACTAGGTAAATACTATGGGGAAGGTAGTAATCCTATGTGTATGGTAGACTTGTTGTAATGGTTGGTATTCCAGTAGTATGGTATACTGGGTAAAGCCAATTCGTATGGGGTAGACTGCCCAGCCAATTATTATAATCTACTAGCCTATTCCTAGTTGGGTGTAAGCCACACATATCAAATTTATATTCTAATTCTATTTAAATGGAGGTTTCTTTCACTCCCGCCATGTAATGTACCATGCCCCAATGAGTTCCCTCAACATCTCTACTCCCTGGCCTCCATCTGTACTCCCCAATTCCTCTAGTTTAATAGTTCACTCCGAGCAATAAATCTACTAGAACCATCTTGGTAAAGAGACTGGATATTCATCGTAGCATAACTTCCTTTCTATCATGAACCAACTAGCTCTTGGCTGCCCTACCTTCTAAATCTATGCATCAAGGAATGTCATTTGAAAGCGAAACCAGGAAACAAGGCAAAATGGGACCTATATTAACTGACTGATTATATCCTTCTCAAAGAAAGTAATATATAAGGAAAGAGGTCGAACAATAAAAAATGGTAAGGAAAGTTACCAGTATAAATAATATGTATAAAAGAAAGTTCCCCATTTGAAATAGGCACCCATAGATAAAACTCATGGGACCAAGGTTTGTAAGAATCACCCTCAATAAAAATATTCTAATGAATATTTCCTTGCATAAGAAGGCACCAACTCCTGTATCAACTCTGGGATCGACTACATGGAGTAGCATAATAAGAATCGGTATCTACTCTTTATGCATACTTAGATTGATTAACAACATCGCCACCTGATCACATCAACTACATGAAGTACAAACATCGAGTGTATCAGCTCTTGGGATCGACAAACACTTGTGATCACTGTTGAAAAATGGATGTAGGTTTCCGGATATACAAGGTTTGATTTTAAGCTTCCTACAATGGGCCCTTACAATATAATATGCTCATAATACAAATATTTGGTATTGATTCAAAATATAAATACGACAAATTTATATGATAAAAATATTTAAATACCATACTTAAAACAGAGTTTAATACTCAGGAAACCAGATCTGAATATTACATAAACATCTGACCTGTGAAAGGGATATTAAACATCTGACCTATACAAGGGAAAAGTCTATAGCACCTTCAGTCAGTAAATAGTCTCCTTTAGTGTTCATTATTTGACTTTGAGAGTGAGATGGTAATGTGTGGCTTTGAAATGAGTACACCCAACTC
>LPNX011218039.1:218103-342764 GCA_001517045.1 Pseudotsuga menziesii | reverse complement strand
AATTCTATTGGTTCTTGAATTCCAACTCACAAAAACTTATTTTGGCACGTTTTCTTATAAGGCCCATTTTAGACCCCAAATTTCCTCTAATGGTGTCCCTTTGCAAGCATATAAGAACAATAAAACAATGTTGTAATGTCAATCTTATTTCCCAATGGTGTGCACCCTATTTTTCTCAATGGTGTGCATCCTCGTAGTACCCACGCTGCCTCTAGCTAGCTGGAGTACTAATTTCACCTCTAGCTGGAGTACTAGTTTGCTCTCTGTTACTAAATCGAATCATGTGATGACATATTGATTATATCAATAGTGATACAATTGTACATCGATCACACCCAATGTACATTGATATTCCTTAAAAAAACACAGATGGTTGCAATGCAAAAACTCCCTTTGAGTTCATTTTCACTAAAGATCAGCCACGAATTTTAAATATATGCTTCTAAATATGATTTTCAATATTTAATTGTATGTATCAGGTTCATGATCAAACCTTTACTACAACTTTTATCTTAAAAAAATCTCTTTGCAGATCCATCAAATATGTGGCAAATGGCCAAAACCCTTTTTCATATTCTCAACACAATAATCTATATAGTATAAATTGTGGGGTTTTACTTGGTGAACTTGCTTGGATGGGAACTTTATTTATCTGCACCCGAAATCTTCTGTTCGAGCTCCAATTTGATATGGAATGGAATAATATGTTAGGCATGGATAATAAAATGGAACATCAAACTTCCATATGCATGTTCAGCCTCCATGATTCAATTGCCTCTCTTCTCTGCTGGAATCTATTCCCCTATCGCCGTGTCTAGGTTATCTTCCATGCCTTGACCTGTCATATCGGTATGATTCACTAGCGCTGCCCCTTAATTATTTCTCATTTTTGGGTTGATAGTTTCCCCTTAAATATCATGTTTGTCCATAAGCATTGGGATGTATGTGCACATTGTCTCTATCCCTTCATGTTCCTACCCATGCCCATGCCTTTACCGTTTCCTTTGAATAATAATAGAGGGCTTGGATAGGAAACCCTACTTCACTTTGAGGGGGGTGTGGACAAATTATTTACCTATTGGTCAAATATGAACAACAAAAATCTCAATAGGATGCATGGTATCACTTCCAATTCATGGGTGGAAGCACATTGTCGTATTGATCCAAGAGTTGTTCTTATCGAACATGTCGAGCTGATCGACCCGATATCGAATGTCATCTAAACAACTTGTTGAAATTAAGAAAAACCTGATTTGGCTTGTGGTTTGGCCCTTGAAATGACTTGCAAATGGTATGGGAATAGGGCATGATGATGATCAAGGTTGGAATTTCATTTCGCCTTGGGTTGGAAATTCAGACTAATTTTTTTTTTTTATGTTTGGGTTTTTATTTTTCAAAACATATAAAGGTTTATTAAAAAAAAGTTAGTGTAAAACTTTTTCATTGATAGGTTTTTATTTTTCAAAACATATAAAGTTTTTTTTTTTTAAGTTAGTGTAAAAAAATTTCATTAATAAATTTTTATTAAAAAATTTAAGCAATAAAAAGATTATTTTTTATTATATACTAAAAAAAATATAATAAAAATATTTACCAAATATAACACAAATCATAAATGACACCCTCTACCATTATGCAATATACACCCACCATATCTATATTACTTGCAATTAAAATTTGGGTTTAGAAACCACTTTCATTAAAGTTCAACCTCTAGAAAAATTAAGAAAAAATTAACAGTGACTTATAGAAATAGCTAAACATAAAAATATGTCATTAATTTTTTACTAAAAATAAAACATCACTTCCTCTCACATATGGCAAATTAGTATGCACTTAGGAGGTACTCACACCTGGCAAATTAGTATGCATTTTGGAGGTACACACCGCTTGGAAAGGTGCATTTAAAACTGAAGAACATGGTTTTGTTTTCAACTTGGATGAATAACTATGAAAATAAACCCCAATTCTAATGTTAGAAATGATTATAACTCAATGGTATGTAAAGGTTTCAATTATATCTAAATAAATTTTAATACCAATGAAATTAATTATAGTTAAATAAATTTTAACAATACTCAATATTTAAAGCATAATATAACCATATTGATTTTTATATTTAAAGGGACTTTTATATTTAAATGGATTGTGTGGATATGAAAGGGATTTTTGTTGGCTTTTATATTTAAAGGGATTGCTAAATGTGTCTCTATGAAAGTTTTTGTTAGAAGTCCCTGTAAGATTAAGTAATAAACTTTAAAAATAATGTAGGGGACATACTCTTATGGAATGTATAGAAGTAAGAAGAGTCAAATAGAAGAAACTAAGTAAACCACCTAAAACAAGTCTATTACATCATAGTAAAATATGATTGGGTATATCTTAGGACCCACTCTCTTACATCTTAGTGCAACCTTTGGAACCTTAAAACATTATTCAGCTAGCCCAATTAGGGTTAAGAAATGGCTAAGGCTCTACTTTGACTACCTCTTCTCCCAAGTAAGAAACAAAATCAAATTTATGGTAGGAGAAGTAAGATGAGATTAAAAAATAAGTTTAATTTATCAAGCTAATAGAGGTAGAGGATTTTAACTGCCCAATATGTTAAAAACAAATAATATCTGTAGAAAACCCCCTATAAATAAGATCTACGTTGCTCCCATGTCTTTTAGGTATACCTCCTATATAACTACCGTAGTCATATTCAATGGTTATATATTTGGCATTATTAAGGGATAACATCCCAATAATGGCATTATTCTACGTTATGTCCTTCCTTACAAAACTCATTAGAAAAGGCCATGTAGCAAGTTCTAGTTGCATATATACTCCATTCACCAGTATTGAAGGGGATTACTATAATATCTAGTACTAAGAGTGAGGAACTACAATCAATATTGGTTAAACTAAAGAAGTAACAGATGGAGGTTGGTGAGTTGATTGAGATCGGTTATTTTACCCTATAATTGGAAAGTTTAGGGATCCATACAGACGCCCAGGTCTGTGACGCTTATAATATGGTGGAGAATGAGAAAGAGAATAATTTATGTTAGTAGATTGAAAATGTTGGCAAAGGGTTATATGGAACATACTGTGTTTCCAACAAAGTTTTCTCCAACTACTAAAATTGGAATAACTCATTAACATGGAAAACATATACACACACCTAGATACTAAGTCCAATTGAAGGATTTCATGAAGTCCATTTTACTTTGTGAAGGGAAGGACCAAATTCATGATAGCATGTCATTGAGTAGTTGGTATAAGTTACTAACAAGGATCTCAAGGAATATGATAGCCGCTCAAGATTCTTTACTTTGGACATTGTCTAGGATTTTTCCACTAGTGACTCTATTGGCTTCCCCTGCTACATTAAGGTGCTCCTAATTCTTATATATTTTGTCTCTACTACATTGTCTAGGTTCTACCATTTTGATCAGTCCACCCCTTATTAGGATTTTTTAGTGTATCTTTCTTAATTTTGGAGATTCTCTGGGAACTCTCTCGTTGCTAAGATGTATCTTTCGTGAAATTGCTTTGTTGGATCTATGAAGATAGAGGTGCATGGCAATAATATTACTAATAGAAGGTAGAAAAGTTCCAAAATTTACACTACATTGTCAAGTTTTCAATTTTCCATGACACAATTAAAAATGACTAACATAAATGACTAATTCATATTCTTCTAGCTAGTCATTTTTTATGCTGTGACTAAATTAGTCATTTATGTTAGTCATTTTTAACTCTGTCACTTATTATCTAGTCATATTTGTTAACCAGTGACTAAATTAGTCGTTAATTTTAGTCGTTTATAGTTGGGTCAATCAAAAATGCTCATACTTAGTAGTAAATCACTTTAAAAACACTCGGTGACTAGAGTTTTTAGTCACCTAGTAGCTAATTCCTCATTTTGTACTAGTGCAAGTATGTCAAAGGATGTGATAGTTGTAAAAGAATGTGTAGACCCACAACATGAGACCAAATGCCTTTACAGCCATAGGTCATGATTAAGCCTTGTGAAAAATGGGCTCTTGATTTTGTAGGACCAATCTCTCCCATGTCTCGTAAAAAGAAATATATCTTGGTTTGTACAAATTATGTTACCAAATGGGTAGAAGACAAAGATTTATTTAGGGCTACAAAGAAATATGTAGTAGAACTCATATATGAATAAATATTTACTCTGTTTGGTGTACCTAGAGAAATTGTCACAGGCCAAGGTACCCAATTCACTTCCAAATTAATGCAAGAGATCACTACATAGTATGGTATCAGGAATTGTAAGTCCTCACCTTACCATCCAAAAGCTAATGGCCAGGTAGAATCAACTATTGAAAGTATTAGAAGCTATTTTAACCAAGACCATTCACTTACATCATAAGGATTGGGCAGATAAACTTCCAAAGGATTTATGGGCCTATAGAATAACATGGAAAAATACTACCAGACATACCCCCTATGAGTTAGTATATAAAAAACAAGTCCTTTTACCTATTGAATTTCAAGTTAAAACATTTCTCATGGCAGCACAGTTAGGTATGGGTTTGTATGAAGTGCATAAATAATGAATCCTACAAATTAATGAATTATATGAAATTAGACAGGATGCACTCCAAAGAACCATGCTAATACAGAGTCAATGGAAGAAATGGCATGATAAATTTATCAAGCAAAAGCAATTTAATGTTGGAGATTGGGCATTACTATTTGATTCATGGTTTAAAAACTTTAAAGGAAAATTAACACCCCATTGGTTGGGCCCTTATGAGGTAGTTACAACTTTTGACAATGGATCAATAAAAATGTAAAAAAATTGATGGCTCAGAAGTTTCCTTTATAGTGAATGGACATAGACTTAGGCTTTACAATCAACCAACATCTAGAAAGGATTTCATACAAAATGTTTTACAACAAAGAGAAATGGAATTGATTGAGGAAGAAGTTATTCCTCCTCCTCCTGATTTGTGAAATCATTTTGGGTTATCATCACTTGTATATATGTAGATATGTTTTTGCTTCTATGAATAAATAAGAGTCACTTCTGATAAAATAAATTACATGTGACTCTTTTGCTTTCTATGTTTTTATGAATAAATTGAATCATCTAACAAGTGGTTTTGCATTTTGATCATGGATACTTTATCTCTATAAGCACCTCATGAAGTATTATCTGGAAAAGGTAATTATGCTCATGAGGTATCTTAACTTTTCTTAATTTGCAGTTTGTAGTGACAATTAAAGATAACTCCTTGCATATCATTTTTAACCACTCCTTTTAATTCAGATAGTTTCTGGTATTTTGATTCAAACATGTATATTTCTAATTTCTTATTTCAAACAGTCCTTGATAACGCCTCTTTTCATTATCATTCATCTTGTTCCTGTAGATTACTAGTTCATCTTGTACTTGTTATCAAAAATTGTCTCTCAAATATCTATTTGTGATAACTTGAGAGTAGGTGGAATTTTTTTTACCTGTGGGGAACATTACTTATCTCTTCTGAAAATGATGGATTCTAAGGTTAAAGAACAACTTTAAGTTATTCCCTTTTGACATGATTTATGATTAAGGTTGGTATGAAAAGCTATTTGTAAGTTTATTTATGTAAAATTGAATTATGCGTTTTAGCAGGGCTTAGCACAGTCTAGTACCAATTGTCTCCCATAAATTTAATATCATTCTATACAAGGAAAACTCGTTGGGGTATTGAACAGGCCTGCTGGAAGCGGGTCAATGCTAAGTAAAAATTTACAAACAGGAAGCTCGATAAATGCAAGTAAACCCACCGAGGTACTGAACAGGCTCACTGGTAGTAGGACTATACTTGCGTGCTACCAAGATAAACCCGCCAGGGTACTGAAAAGGCCTGCTGGCAATAGGGTAATATCAGGTAAAAAGGTTTGGTTAATGCAATACTATGCACATGATTCGTAAAATAATGATCATATACAGGAAATTTTTTAAAATAAATTATTATAAATAAAATTTGAAGACCCATTCTCTTTACTGTCACTTGAGAATTGCTGTAAGTTGGGCCTGGACCTACCCATCTAATTCAACCAATACCTAGGATGTTATTATCCTAGAAATGGGACCCATAGTTACATCTCTCACACACTCTGAAGTAAACTTAAAGTATTTGATGATGAAAATATATCTTTACAATGAGACATAAATGGCTATCTTTTCCTATGGCATTATTTTGATTATATTATTATCTCTTTCTATGATCTTTCTCCGCACTGTTATTTTTCATAAATATACATCTCTGAATCACTTTCCTTTACTAGTTATTTTTTCTTTTCTTTATAAAATGATGATAGCATACTTGCACTTTTCTTTATCTAAAATAAACTATTCTTCTCCTTTGCATGAGGACATGCCATATCCTTGGTTTGGGGAAGGATTAGGATTGGATTAGGAAGATTTAGAACAAAATATTTTTTCTGCTTTTATCTTTTTATGACAAAATTTCTTATCTCTGACAAATGTTAAAGTGTTTTTAGGTTATAACATGAAGCATGTTTTTACAGAAAAATATGAATAAATTCGATGGAAGACTTTACGAAGGATCTTAGTAATGGTTCAGATAATGGTCTGAATGAGATATTGTGGTATTATAGCATGGATGATTAACATTTGTCAACCAAATTTTTGTTCTTGAATATACTATTTTATTTTTGTATGGATTCTTTGACCTTAAAATTTCTTTTGTTATCATTTTACTATTAGCATCTTTTTATCTAAATACACATGAAAACTATTTTTCTTGAATTTCATTTATGCATTTGCGATATATGTTCAAGTTGTCCAAAGTTTTACTTTGGACATGGTTGAACCTATTATAAACTTTATAAATTTATTCATCAAATGCATATGCTTGTTAAAAGATACATATCTTGAATCTTGCTATAATAGTATGTTCTCCTAAGAAATCTAAATCTTCTACTATCCCATCATCATTTTTTTCTATTTTGAAATAAAATAAAGATTCCTTTATAAGATTAAAGTTTAAATTCTTTCTTTCATTCGCCAAGTAGAAGACAGTTACTAGTGCAACTTTGCCTTCTTCCTTAATCATTTTTCTTTTTGCTCAATGGGACCTGGAATTTCTCTAGTTTGGGGGAATGTTGAGCCTCATTTTGTTATCATTTTTGGAAATTAAATAACACATTTAAACACATATTTTATTTCATTTAGTATGTTTTATGTCATACAGATCATTATTCGGCACAAGGTAAGAATAAATTTGATGTTATTTCCACTTTGGTTATTAATATCATTTTTATGATTTCATTAACTCAAAACTATGTTATTTAAAGAATATTTAATGTATTATTTGATATGTATATTTGTTTGCAGATTTTATAGTTCATTTGGGAAAATTAACAACAAAATGTATTCATCCTTCCTTTTGCACCATATGTCTAGCTCACGATCCAGCTTGGCATTCAGCTCATCATCCATCCGTCGCACGAGATTCACTGATCATTTGCAATGTGTGCCCTATATTGACACACTATACATCCATATCATAGTTCAGTGTTCCATTTAGCTTGCCGTTCATCTCTTTCATCAATCTACACATTGTCCATATTTGGTTTTGAGCATTTAAACATAAAACAGTTTGTAAATCTCCTTAGCTCACCATCACGCCAACTATCTATGTGCTGGACTGATGCATTTAACTCATGCTTTGAAAGGTTCACCACCTAGTTGTTCATCATCCACGCCTTCAAAGGAATGGACATTTACTGTTAACTCATGGCCTCCTCTATTTTAATACTCAACTATCATAAGCCTATGCGTTTAAGGGATAGAACAACCTACGTTCCAGAAGATCATCTGTGTCGCCACCCCTACTCTCCACAACACCACCAGTCTACACGCTCGCACTGATAAGAGACATGCACTCCAGAAACTTACTGTTGTGTATAGACCTGCGTTCAACACCAGCTGATCAATCATGCCAAGGAAGTGATTAACACCACAATGAAGAGGATCTACCCACACGAAGGAAGAATATCACGCCACATCAAGCACGTTGTAGAAGCATGTTCATGCTAAAGAAGGAGCAGACTCATCATGTTATGCCACAATCACGTTGAAAGAAGAGCCATGCCATGCATTGGTTGCAAATAAATTATGTGCATTAAAGATTGACTAAAATCAGAGAGTAGTCAACCTTTAGGGTCAACTTGCTTCAATCTATCATGTAAACTATATATATCAGTCTCTGAATATAGAGCAAAGTTAGCCAATGTCAGAATTTAGTTAGTCATAGTTTTTATAAGAACTGTAATTCTATTTCTGAAGTTGAATAAAGATTTGTAATCACTGCTATTGCAAATTGTGTTTGAGTAGGAGTTAGCAGACTTCACCCTTGATTGTTGAGAGGGCCCCTCATCAACCAGAGGTTCATTAGCTTATTTTTAATTCAGTTCTTTCTTTTCTCTTTTAGTTAATCTAGTTTAATTTCCCGTTTGTTTTCATTAGATGCTATTTTATTTCCTGTATTGTATTAACTTAGTTTACTTTCAGTAGTTAAACGAGTATTTTATTTCCTGTATTGCATTAGTTTAGTTTTATTTCAGCAATCAAATAAGAATATGAGCGCATAGCTTTACTTTCAGATATTTGCTTTCAGTATTTTGTTCTCAGTTAGTTGCTTTTAGTTAGTCATTTGATTCCAGTATTGCTTTCAGTTTTTAGTTTCAGACAAGTAGAATAGTTTACTTCCATTTGAATTTAGTTTTAGTTAGTTATGAATTGGTTTAAGTAGAATAGTTTGTTTTCATTTCAATGTAGTCTTGTTTATTTATTTCCTGTTATTAATTTATTTATATAACATAGTTTGTTTTCATTTAAATTCAGTTTTGTTTATTTATTTTTCTGTCATGAATTTGTTTAAGTTAATTTCTTGTTTGCTAATTAGTTTATAATGAAATGATTTCTTTTTGTTTTAGAATTAGTTTGAAGTTGATTTGTTGATTAAATAGGTTTATTTATTAATTCCATGCATTAGGTTTAGAACTACATAACTTCAGCTGAATAATTAGTTCATTTAGGTTAGTTTTTACCATTTTAAACTGCAGGGACCACCATTCGGACTGCCTATCTAGTCTACCATTCAGTCACCCTTTACAGACCTACTGTTCAGTCTGTCATTTAACCCTCGGTTTTGTTTTTACTGTTTTTTATGCATTTTTCATATTGTTTCTAGTTTTGTTTTGTCAATATTTGGATTATGTTTGTAGTTAATAATTTTATTCATTTAACCCTCGATTTTATATTTACTGTTTTTATGCATTTTTCAGATTGTTTCTAGTTTTGTTTTGTCAATATTTGGATTATGTTTGTAGTTAATAATTTTATTTAATCATTTCAATTAAAGTTTGATTGTTTTAGGTTATTGATTAAAGTTTTATTATTCTTCTTTTGTTTAAATATGGATTAATTTGTTCTTATTTCCTTCGTTTTACTGATGTTTTACGTCTTTTTTTTGGATATAGAGTTTAAAGTTAAGTTATTTGCAATCATAGGAATCATTCTTGTTTTTATTTGTGTATTGAAAAATAAAGTTTAAATATCTTTATTAAGTTTTCTAGTTGCTTCTGTTTGCTATATTTATTAATTTTTCTACTCGCTTTTTCAGTTTTCTTTTCTTTATAAGATAAGTTGTCTTTTTACCCCAGCCTTCTGCTTAAGGAATAATTAGTTGTTTATTTGTCAAATCAGTTGTTATAATTTATTTTATGTATGAGTTAGTGTTTGAAGTTATAAGTATTATTGTTTATGTCTTTCTTTTCTGTAGCTATTTTGAATTTGATATTCTAGTCCAGTCCAGTTATTGAGATAGTCTTAGGAGTTTGACTCGCTTTTTCATTTTGAAAAATCTTTCGATCTTTTGTTTATTAAAATATCTCCACGACACCCTAGGAGCCTTTTTACCTTTGCATATATTTTGTATCAACTCTAAGCTTACAAACCTCGGTTGATAATTAAATATTCAGTGTATTTAAGATAGTAGAACACACCCCGAACACATAGCATTAGAAACTAGACAATTTTCTGACTTTCCAACTAGTGAACTTGAGGCTTGATGGGTCTTTTGGTCATGATATGGTTGGGGAAATGAGTCAATGACTGTCATAGGATGTATATCATCCTGTATATCATCTTCATAATCATAAATGGAAAGATATGAATGGATTTGGGAAGAGATTTCAAAAGGAACATCAAAAGCTAGTGAAAACTGACTAGTTTTGGGAGGAAGCTTTGATGAACTGACTGGGATTTTTTTAAGGAAGGGATGGATGTTTCAGGTTCTGATATATTAGAATGTGAATTAGAAATAGAGTTATCAGAAATAGAGAAATCAGAATTGGGTTTTATCAATGCAACCAATGCATGCTCAAGTTTACAATTTCCTTGCTTGCGCTCCCATCTTTTTGCAAATTCTGGAAGGGCAATGTGGTTCTCCTCAAGGAGCTTGGTCATGATGTCCATTTTATTTATGAAGAAATCTCTCTCAAGATGTGAAACTCTACAATAATCACATGTGGGTATTTCTCTCTTGTTTCTCCTCCTAGATTTCGAGCTCCCATCAGTAGAACTAGAGCTTTCTGAACTTGATTCCTCCTTCTCTTTCTCTGTTTGCTTCAAATCTTTCTTCTTGCTCTGGGATTGATTTGATATACCAGCAGCAAGATCTTGATCTTTGGATTTGATGATGGCACCCATTTGTATGAGATTGTCCTGCTGTGGCTAGGGTTTTACCCCTAGCTTGTGCGAATGAGCACCTACTAAGGAGAAGGGACTCCTTAGTAGTAGTTCAATATGTGTAAATTAAAAAGCTAAAAAAGAAACTCTAACATGTGCATAAAACAGAAAAAGAAAATGTAAATAATGGTTTTGGTATTGATATTACCTCCAATGTGGAGGTTGGTGAAGCCCGTTGTGGTGATCCGAGAGGGTTGCTCCGAGCTCCAGCTTGCTCCTTCTCTTTCTCCAATGGTGAAAATGGGCCAAAAGGGGGCTCTCAAGGTGAAAGCAGCTCAAGGGTGAGCTAGGGTTTCAAGAGCTTATTTTGGCAGAGTAAGGGTGTTTATGATTTTGGATGTGAAATAAGGGGTCTCCATCACCTATTTATAGTTTTTCAGTGGTGGAGTGTTGGCCCATGGTTTTGGAAACCATATGGTTTAGGGCAGCTGTATAGGGTTTTTTCCTCCTTTTCCTCATTATTTTATATTTTTCTTCCCTTTTAGGGTATTTTTTCTATTTTTAGAGGAATTTTGGATATTTTTGGAGGGAAATGCCTTTTGGAGGCTTTTTAGATGGTTTTATGGCCTTTTGGAGGCATTTTTGGCCTTTTGGAGGCTTTTTAGTGGGATTTTCAGGGTTTTTAAGGGAAATATGGTAGGAAAATGGACAAATGAGCCATGTAATGGGGTAGATGAGGTAGTGAACACTTTTTGGGTGTTAACAGATTGCCCCCTGATGTGCGAGGGCAGGAGCTCATCATATGGCCGATGGACATCATAAGTCATAAATGGTTTTCCTGGGGTGTGGAGAAGAGAAGAAACAAACTGAAGCCCGAAACAACGATCCCGAACCAACTGCAAGAACTAAAAGTACATAACCTCAATAATGGATGAGGAATCATCTGATCATATGGACGAGGTGGGCATTCCCATGCTCGTATCAGGATATAACATAAGAATAACAATGGGGTCCAAAAAGAGGGACCTGTCATATACATGGCCTCAAATACTGAATGAGGAAGAATCTCAATATATGGACAAGGCGGGCATACCCATGCTCGTATCAAGATACATAAACATAACTGTGAGGCCCAAAAAGGGGGACCTGTATGATACATAAAAAAAACACTGTGTATATCATAAGAGTCTAGAAGGGACTCAAATCTGGGACATACTGCTGGGCTGATCATGTCTGAGCTAAAAAACTGATGCACTAGAATGACAGCAGTGCTGCTGAATCTGGTAGCAAAGGAACTGATGAGCTGCTGTATCAGAGTGACAAGGGTCATACTCACAATGGTACACTGAACTAGAACTGAACTGGGTACTCAAAGAAGCATGGAACTGGATGGCTTTCGAATACAATAGCCAATGCAGCCCGGACATCCATGGGAACATATAACTGGGTGTTCCAAAGTGACTCACCAATGTGCTAAAGTCGGGGGAAATCCGGGGTCTTCGAAAAATAATGGAAGGGATATAAATCCTACGCGATTCTCAACGATGCGATCAAGGTGCTGAAGTTGAGCATGTGAGAAACAACCATTCAGAGAGGCAATGATGATTCCTCCCAAAATGGTCCGTAGGCACTCACCATAGATGGTGATGGGTCCAAGGCGCAGGGGCCTCTGAGTATATCCTCTGGAATAGAGGGGTTGTCGTCGACAGAGGGAGACCTGCAACGATCAAGGCAATGATGTTTCCTTGATAGGAGCGCAAGGTGGAAAACCGAAATGTGATAGTACTGATGGCAAGATTTGAGAAACTGGGGGGAATCACTGGGCAAGTAGAGTGGGTGGACTCAAACTTCCTTTGTTCAGAGTATGATGGCGGGGATGATCAGGCAGCATATGAAACGGACTGGTGGTAAGGGGATCATAGCTGTATCAGATCTGGGAAGGTAACTAGGCTGAGGGACACTCAAGCTGTGGTAAAATGGCAGGAGACTGCAGAATACTCTGAACAAAGGTGACCTAATTGGGGGTGCTGCCGAGAGGATCGATCATAGCGCCAAGAGGCACGGGGGGACTTCTTCATGGGTTAGGGAACTAGAAGAAGTGTGTATATAAAATGGTACTGTCATGTGGATTTATACGAGCCCAGGACAGTTCATGCTCGTGGTTGCTTTCAATTTTAAGGATTCTGAAAGCAATAAGAAGACTCTGAATTGATGGAATGGTACTGTCGTGTGGATTGTACAAGCCCAGGACAATTCATGCTCGTGGTTTCTTTCAATTTTAAGGAGTCTGAAAGCAAATAAGAAAACTCTGAGGTAATGGAATGGTACTGTCGTGTGGATTTTACGAGCCCAGGACAGTTCATGCTCGTGGGTGCTTTCAATTTTAAGGAGTCTGAAAGCAATAAGAAGACTCTAAAGGAATGGAATGGTACTGTCGTGTGGATTTTACGAGCCCAAGACAGTTCATGCTCGTGGTTTCTTTCAATTTTAAGGTGTCTGAAAGCAAATAAGAAGACTCTGAAGTAATGGAATGGTACTGTCGTGTGGATTTTACGAGCCCAGGACAGTTCATGCTCATGGTTGCTTTCAATTTTAAGGAGTCTGAAGGCAAATAAGAAGACTCTGAAGTAATGGAATGGTACTGTCGTGTGGATTTTACGAGCCCAGGACAGTTCATGCTCGTGGTTGCTTTCAATTTTAGAGAGTCTAAAAGTGATAAGAAGACTCCAGGGGGGTTGCTTCCTGGGGCAGCAATATCAATTTGGATGACAGGTGAGATGTTGGCCATGTTACCCTCCTCGAAGGCGTCAGGAGCAGGAATAGGGTCCTTGAACCAGTCGACCTTGGGGGGAAGGAAGTCTTTGGATTCAACTGCAAATTGGGTAGCAGTGTTAGAGGAGGATTCATCTAGGAGGAAGTAGGAACGATGGTGCATGTTATCCCAGGGATACTCCGGGGTAGTGAGAGCCTCAAGGATTTCCTCATCAGTATGGAAAGTTTGTGTCATCAAATCAGTTGACGAGGGAGTAGTGACGGAAGAGATCATATAAATGGTATTATCCTCTCTAGAAGGGGAAGAGACCGGGTGGTGGATCTCCTCAATGGTGGGTGGTGCCGTCTCAAGATCCAGATTGTTCATCTCATAGAGAGCTGCTCTGTAATCGGGGAGATTGGGACAGTGATTCGTATAATGCCTGTAAATGCCGCATATGGCACAGGGGTGGTTAGTGCGCAGGGATTTGTCATGAGGCTTAGGGGTTGGATCAAGTTGGACAACCGGTATATCGGGGTCGTCGTCAAGCATTTGCATGTGTGCCTGTACTACCGGTAACTGAGGACATTGGTGAGTCGCATGGCCCAACTCATCGCACAGTGAGCATTTGGGAGGAGCACGAAACATAGGGGGGTTCTTGACTGTCTTGGGAGGTGGGACAGCAGAGTAAGGTTGGGGGCCTCTGCCCCCAGTTGGTTTGGTAAGAGGAGGGGGGGGTTTGTGGAGGACAATGGGGTAGCGACACTGGGAGGTGGTTGACTAGTAGTGACAATGGGTTGCACCGGTTGTAGGATGACATCTGGTGTCGGCGGGGGAATGGGAGGCGAAAGATACCAAACGGGTAATCCTAAGGTTAAACCAGGGAGGCTGAGGGTAGCCATGACCGAGGCGCTAACTACTCCTGAGGGAGGGATGAGGAAAGGAATGGTATGGATGGGTGTAACACCAATGTGACTAGGTACCAAAGGGGGTTTAGGAAACAAGGGCGGTTGATTAGTAGGAGTTTGCGTGTGATGGGACAGGGTACATAGGTCAGACACATCAGTTTCGGGTGATGGGGGTGGAATAGATTGGAAGGTCGAGGTCATTGGTGCGTCTAAGTAAACTTCAGGCCCCATAGAGGAAACAAGTGAGGTGATGGTACCCAAAACAGGTTGTTCAACCATGGGGAGAACATTTTCGGGTGCTGCGGGGGCATTGGGATCATAGTAGGTGAGTTGGTCGACCTTGACCATGCGTCCCTCATGGGGGAACATCATGGTATGAAAAATGGAAGAAGCAACTGCCTGCATGGCGTACATGTAGCTGCGGCCAAGTAAAAGGTTGTAATCAAGCTATGCATTAATAACCTCGATGTCATTGAGGACGGTTTTGCCAGCCAGCTGGATAGGGATGTTAGTTAATAGGCCTTGTGGTTGAGCCGAATGGTCGTCATAGGCTCGCAACGCAGTAGTGGACGGATGGAGAGGGGGGGATCCCAATTTCTGCCAGATGAAGGTGGACATGACACATGTAGAGGCACCTTCATCAATAATGCATCGATGGATGTCAAAATTCTGCATGGAAACAGAAACATGGAACACTAAAGTGGAAGGCATGCGGGGTTCGGATTGGTCCAAATCAAATGCCATCAACTTCGAATCATTTGGATCGATAGCCCCAATGGCTGAGAGTAAATTCTTTCGCTGTGAAGGGAAGTTTTTTAAGACTTCTAACACAGACATGGCTACGGGAGATTGGGCTAAATCATCGACAATGTTGTAGTTGGACGCAGCCCGCGCATTGGGGTTATTGTTGATACGGCGAAGCGGGAAATGAGGTTCTTTGGGAGTGCCATCTAGTGGAGGTGGAGGTATACGTAACGCCTGATCAGTGGGATGAGCGTTAGTGCGTTTATCGGCGGGAGGGGCTTTAGAGATGGAGCCATATTGGTTCCGCCGGGTCTGGAGGTTGACTTCATCGGAGGACATCATCAAAAAGTGGTGGGTACCTGAGTCAAATATGGGTTGATCAGGTGCAGCGTAAGTGATTTGTTGTTGGGTTGGCTTGTTGGCTTGAGGGGGAGCCAACAGTTGAGTGTTCACTATGCCTTGGTTGGGTAATGGGTTTTGCAGCACCAAAGGTGGCTGCTGAGGTTGTGGGGGGTTGGGTGGTGCTTGAGGAGCCACGTGCCCTTGGCGGTGGGCATCATCAACCCAAAGTTGCCAATCTCGCTCCAAGTGTGGGCAAGTATGTGTGTAGTGGCCATAGACCCCGCAAATAGAACAAGGATGGTTTGTTCCCAAATTGGGGTTTTTAGCCTGCTTGGGCAGGCGATCAGGGTTTTGATTAGCAGGGGCCACATTATTATTATTGGGGGGATTAGGTGGTTGACCAGATTGGTCTGTAGGTTGGTTGTTTCCACGATTTTGGCCGCTACCGCGGTTTTGTTGTCCCTGGTTGCGTTGGTTGTTCTGGTTTTGCGGCGGGTTTTGTTGGGCGTAAAATTTCCCTTGGGCAGTAGGTGGATTCTGAGGTTGCACAGGTGCTGGAGCAGGTTGCAGTGATTGATATGTAGGTGGAGGCTGTGCAGGTGTAGCAACTTGAGGGGGTTGCTGATAGGGCTGCGGAGCGGGTTGTGGGTTTTTCGCAGGGGCTGCCTGTGGTGGGTAATAAGCGGGTTGGGCTTGTGAAGGCGCAGGAGGTGGTGCAGCCTACTAGTGGTATTAGAGCTGAGGTGCGACCGGGTTGGCGTAAGCAGGAGTCGCATGACTGAAACATTGAGGTGGACATGAGGGTCCATGGGAATGGTGGTGATGTGTCATGGGAGCATACGAGTTGGTCGCTCCAGACTGTGAGGTAGCCTGCGAAAGGTCAGGGCCAGGGGTAGGATGTGCTATGGAAAATGGTTGAGGATGCAAAGAGACACATCCAATGATGCCGTTGGCAGCGTGGGATGCCCCCAGCGCATCGTGTTGGGAGGAATCACTGCGAAGGGCGTTAGGTATAATGGTATAGAGATAACCCGACTGGGCGTAAATGAGGTTGAATTGTGCCTAGTTCATTAATGGGTCCTAAGAATGTGTGGGTGAGAATATAGAGGTGAGTGGGGTGCTCTAGGTGGTAATAAATGCCCTTGGGAGAGCTAAAATAGGCCAGATTCACCCCCTAGCACACTTAGTCAAACTAGGGCCCCATAAATCAAGGAGGTTGCACTGAAATACATTAAATGAGGTGCACATGTGCTGGGTTGACCAATTAGGGAACTGTTGTAGGTGTGAACATGCCAAAATAACCAGTTATAATGTTGAATCAGCTCTCCTAAGTCTTAAACCACAGGATATCATTGCATGAAGGAAAATAAAGTTATACTAAGGTAAAAAATATTTAATAAGGATGTATTACTGCTCCAAAAAAAGATAAAAGGCCCAACCTATGAAGGAGAGATGGACACTGGCGAGAACACTGAAGAATGGCTTCCAGGTATGAGAAAATATTTTTGAGTACAAAACTACTATAGTGAGATGAAAGACCATCTAGCCATCTATAATTGAAATGGAAAAGTAGCTAGATGGTGCAGAGACCTAAATATTACCAAGAAAGAGGAGGTAAAATAAATATGATGGAGTCACTTTCGTAGAATTTTCCAAGAGAAATACATGTCTGAAAGATTCTTCGACAGGAAGGTGAAAGAATTTAATGAGTTAAGGATGGGTTCCATGACCATGGATGCTTTTATTAATCTTTTTTGGATCTGTTACATTATGTGCCATATATAAAAGATGAAAAAGTAAAAATATAGCAATTTTTAGGATGTCTTCCTCCCAATTTTCGAGAGACAATTGAATTTGACATGCCTAAAACTCTAGATTCCATCTTATACAAAGCTAGGATTTATTATGAGCATGGACACCTGAGGTAGGAAAACATCAACATAATTTGAGATAGGTCTATGACCTTCTCGGACAACCACAAATTGGGTTTCAACCCACCGCCTTACAGAAAATAGAACAACAATTTTCTAGCCAATAAGAACTTCAATAAGATAGGTACAAAGCCAAATGTACTAGCCCCAAATGCTAACAGATCAACAGCAAATGGAGGAGAAAATGTTGGCCCGTTGCAAATCAAATGCTAGAAATGCCAAGGTTCCCATTATGCCCGAGACATTAAGAAAAAAGCTAATGGAGTCTTGCACAACTTATAAGAAGAACCAACTGTAGACCACATAGTTGGAACATCGAGGATTTATGCAGCCTTAGATGGCTGACAGGCATACCATCAGGCTACCATGGTTGAAATAGAAGGTAAGGTTTCAATTTTCAACACTTATATTTCAATATTCATTGACCCCAGTGCTTATTGAAGCTATGTATCACCTAAATTTTTTTATTTGTGTAAACTAGACAAAGTTGAACATGAGAAACCATGGCTGGTACAGTTAGCCATAGGTACAAAATGAAAGGTTTCTGAAACAGTTAAATATTGTGAAGTAAACTAGAATGGTCTCCGTACTAGGATAAATTTGAACAATTTACCCTTAGGATTGTATTATGTACTTATTGGCATGGACTAGTTGGAACAACACCATGCCATGTTTGATTGTCTACACAAGTCAATATTCTGCACAGATAGCCAAGGGGATCAGAGAAAGATTCAAGGAATACCTAAGAAGGTTTATGTTAAGAAGATATATGTTTTACAAGCAAACAAGTGCATTAGGAAGGGTTGCAAACTATTTGCAGTGAACATCCAGGATATAGAAGCTAAAAGAGAGCAGTACATCGAGGACTTTCCAGCTCTCATAGAATTTACGGATGCATTTTCGGAGGAAATACCAAGATTACCACCGAAAGGAGACTTGTATTTTTCCATAGAACAGACACCAAGGTCAGTCCCAGCTTCAAAATCCCCTTACCGCATGAGCACACCAGAGTTGGTGGAGCTCAAATTTAAGTTGCATGAGTTGATTGAGAAGGGTTATCTCCGATCTAGTGTGTCCCCTTGGGGAGCACTGGTACTTTTTGTAAAGAATAAGAACGATACGATTTGGATGTGCATCAATTACCGCCAACTTAACAAAATGACCATCAAGAACCGATACCCACTCCCTAGGATCAATGACTTGTTCGATCATGTAGGAGGATCCAAGATCTTCTCAAAGATCAACCTGTGGTCTGGTTACTACCAGGTACGGATCTGTGATAAAGATATGCATAAAATCACCTTTCGTACGTGATACATCCACTATGAGTTTGTAGTGATGCCATTTGTGTTGGCCAATGTACCCACAAATTTTATGTGTATGATGAAAAATATCTTTAGTAAATACCTGGATAAATTTGTATTGGTCTTTATAGATGACATCCTAGTTTACTCTAACAGTAAAGAGGAACACAAAGAGCATCTCCACATAGTACTACAGGTGTTATAGGAACACCAGCTTTATGCTATGTTTAGTAAATGTCATTTTTACAAACCACAGATATAGTACTTGGGTCACATTATCTCTGAGAAGGGGATAGTCATTGACCTAGAAAATATTAAAGCCATAGAATATTGGCCTATCGTTACTAGTGTCACAGACATTAGGTCTTTTTTTGGATTAGTTGGTTACTACCGAAATATCATTGAGAAAATTTATAGGATTGCTTGTCCCATGACCTCTTTGTAGAAGAAGGAAAACAAGTTCTTATGGACAACCAAGTGCAAGGAAATTTTTTAGAATCTTAAACAACTTTTTACGACTACACTGATACTACGAATTGTAGATCCTGATGGGGTCATTTCGTTGTTTGCATGGATGCAACCAAGGAAGGGCTCGGAGGAGTCCTCCTACAAAATGATTGTGCAATCTATTCTAAATCATGGAAGTTAAAGGAACACGGAGAAAACTACTTGACCCATGATCTTGAGTTAGCAACCATCATCCACTCCATAATTAGTTTTTTGTATATTGTTCAAATCTAGATCCAAAGTTAAATAGTTTTTCCTTAAAAGATAAACAAACTAAACCTTATTAGAATTGAAACCAAATATAGAACATGTTAAATAATTAAATAATATACAAAGATAAAAAGGGTCAAACTAACCATAGCTCATATCTCCTACAACCATTTAAAAACCAACTCTCAACATAAAACCACAACTCTGGCATATTTCATATTGCCAGTGAGCATACTATTATTATTTACATATTAAAATCAAATATAAACAACATATCATAAATATGTTTCATGTTTTGCAAAATAAATGTTAAATCAATGCTAAACAATCAAAAAATTATAAGTCATAATAAACCATCCCAACCATCAAATCCTCTACAGCATTGGCTACAGGATAAACCAAGTATAAATTCCATTACAAAATATTTTACGCAAAGCCCAGCCATCGAAACCTATTAAGTTTGGTCATGGGAATTTTTCATATTAAAAACTGCTATAAACAAAAACCAAGAACCAAACTCATAGATATATAATCTAATCGATTAACAAATGGAGTCACACCCAGGATTGAATCCTGTGAAATTCCAACCAAAAACTACCAACATATTTCATTTAAAAAGGAAGGATCAAATATTATGGGCATCGTTTCTAAAGTAAAAAAATAAACACTGAGTTAAACACCAGTCCAAATGTTAAGACATCCCAGGATTGAATTCTATAGGATAAACACTAAAAACAAATCTAGATCGATTAACTACCCATGATCGAATACTGTAGCTATCAATGTCAAACACAAACTTATAAATGCTATAACATGCATAGTAAGGGTTTCACCTTTCATATTGCCCACTAGAGTTTCAATTTAAAACCATCAGACTTCACAAAATAGAGCCACAATCTACCCATTCATTCCACCATCATATATTTTAACTATCTTATTCACAGGCTGCGCATCCATCTAAAGGCCGATCCTAAGCTTCTAATCTCACGGTCGTAAGGAGAAATCCCATCCTTAAAGCAATTATTTAAAAACCATGCTATCAAAAAATACACAATCATGACCTATAAATAAATATAGAAACCATGTGTGCAGGAAGCGTGTTCACATAAGGGCCAAGCCAAGCTCATGGCCGTAATAAGAAACTCCATCCATGTTAAAAAATAATACATACATCAACAAATACAAATGCATAAAAGGTAAAATAACATAGTCACGATTTACATAGTACCATTGCAAGAAATGACACTATAATGCCAAAGTATTCACATCAATTGAATTCAAACACATAGCTATTACATTAAAATGTTAAACCCATACTTTGAAGCAAAACAAAATTTTATACACAGAGTCGAGTCTTCTTCTGGACAGTCACAACTTTCCCCCAAATATTTACATTTGAAATTACTTAGAAAAGGTTAAATATAGTCACATCCCTTGGATTCCCAAACCATCAAAAGAACCCAAACCAACTATCAACCCATTAATAAAAAGTACACAGTGATAACTCTCCCAACCTAGAGTTCAATACTCTATCAAAAAAACGTGCAGAGGTAAAAGACCTTTGCATTTTGCAGGGCTTACCTGCTTAAAAGGTTGTGCAGACCATCCAAAGAGCCACCATCAAGCTATGATTCAAGCCAGCCCTATCACCTGTGAACCAAACAAAAAGGAACCATGAGAAGTATGCCAAACCTCAACCGAATAAAACAAGCATTACAATGTTGAAAACCACGTCAAGAGAATACCTTCTAGGTGAGAGGGAAGGATGTTGAACCACACAACATATCTACTGATATCTTGAACCCCTAAGACAACTAGAGAGTAGAACCAAATAAACCACGAATCGACCAAGACCAACATTTGAGGTTTCTTGCCCATGTTTTCCTAGGTGCAATTAACGCGCCACCATGTCCTCCACTTCCCATGAAATCAAAACCCAAAGAGTGTTGAAATATTGTAACTTCAAAGAATATTCTATATGTATTTCTTTATGGTCCTCTATGGTCCTACTGGGAGAACCACTTGTATTACTTTGTACCCCAATGCTCCTAATCGGAAGAACTAATAAGAGTCATGAGGCAGTCCCCTCTAATTGTAAAGGTGGGTCATTAGCACCCCAGTGTGGTTACTTGAGCCTACATGTGTAACTCGAGCCTACATGATTAAATTGAGCCTACATGACAGATGAGTTAACTTAAGTGAACGGATGAATATAAATAGAGGTGTAGTGCTCCTCATTTATGACACACACTCTCACTTATGTAGCGCATTAGTGGAGAAGAGAAATAACTGGAGAAGGAGAAGGATCAGGCTTTGATCTCCTTGCTGGTTTTATCTTTTATCTTTTTGGGGCATCTATATTGAGGAATATTTTGCTGGGTTTTTCCTTTTAGGGTTTTCCCAGGATAAATATCTGTGTTCCTTTTGTATGGTTGTGCTTGTCTATCTTTTAGTGATCCTGTTTATATGCTTTTGTTATGAAAAATGAAATGAAATACTGATGTCTTAGCTAAGCATATGAAAATTTAACATGGTATTAGAGCCACACTGAAAACACGACATTGTGCAGCTACAGAATGTAGGGATTCTTACTTTTTGGTTCTCTCTCCACAATCGGTCAGCAAAAGAAGGCTAGGCTGACTCTCCATTGAAGGGCGCATCTTTCTGTTGAAGCGGAATTCGATTCCGAGCATTTTCAGTTTTCCGTGTGGGAAATTAGGGCTTCTTGCAGAAGAAGAATTTTAAAGTGATCCCAGCATAGGATTTCTCTCCTCATCAAAATCTAAGTTTAGAGACCTGGATCAATATTTTTGGTTGTGTGAAACTCTGGGAAAATCAAACCCTAGTTTGACCCGGAGCTAGAAAAACCCTAAATACTAAAACTGCTAAGTTTTGGTATATTCGCTATATAGCAATATTGGCGATGGTTCAAGAGCTGAAAATTGCAAATACCAAATCTAAAATCCTGATTAATACTGTGTCCAAACTTCAGCCTCATATTCTCTATATTCTAGGAGATATGATCCCTCCAAGTTAGGGTTATAGCCTCTTCCAGAATTCATCCCTAAACAGGACACCTAGGGAAAATTGCTATAGCTTGGGCTAAAGAGGTCCAAATGGAATTCCTGAAGATGTTCCAGAAATAGAACATAATTTAATTTTGGTGGTAAGAATTCAGAACCTGAAGATGAACCAATGACACGTGGCATGCCATACAACTTCACTGTTCTGAACAGTCCTGTAACAGGTCACCTTGGGAAAATGATCCTAAATCCAAATTGGTGAAACCAACTCTGATGAAACCTGTGGTGTTGGATCAGGGACATGTGAGATTACCTCATTGTGACATTTCAGACATAGAGGAGCATTAATTTGGTAGATATCATAGAAACAGTAACAGGAATTTCTGCAGAAGAAATTGGAAAACTAGGGCTTCCTGTTCCAGGAGCTTCCCTCCACTGTTTTCAGAAAAGGAGTACATTGGAAAGCTCCATTTGAATATATATATATTTCTATCCAATCATATCTGAAATATTCCAAGTTTTGAAAATTAGGGTTTCTCTGACAAACCCTAGATCAGCCAGCTCCAGAAGTAGGACGGACACCTCAAATCGGTAAGATCTAATGTTTTGCTATTTGCATTTGAGGTTCTCATTTAAAAGTGATCTATCACATCAGCTTGATGATAAGCTTGGTGAATTTGAAAAATTCCAAGCATGAAAGTATTTGGTCTCTCTGAAGAAAATGAATTGGACACCTACATGAGTAGAGAGGTTCCAGTTCTAGAGGGAGATGAGCCTCAAAGCCTTACACAAGAAGAACTTGATCAAGGCCAAGAATATCAGTGTTGATTCAATCATAGATCAACTTGTACCACAAGTGTCTTCCCTAAAGATGCCGAAGATGTTTGATTTCTTGATCAAGCTATTTGAAGATAAGAACATAATTCAAAAGATGGGAGCAAATTGAAGATCAAGCTATCACCATTCAAAGAAGATCCCTCAAGCGATGAGGAATATGAAGAACTCAATTCTTGATGAACCTCTTATCCATCTTATCATTTGGATAAGAAATGATGATAAAGAAGAATGATGAAGATGGAGTCTACTCACGAAAAAAATAAAAGATAAGTATTCAATTTTCATTTCATGATATTGTTTTACATTTGATTATATTCAGTTGATGTGTTATGCATGATAGATTGTTTGCATTAATGATTGTAGTCTACTAATATGCATGTGATGGGTAAGTAGCTCATGGTGCTATACAACTCTCCATTGCTACTTATCAAACCTCTTTTCTAACATATTGGATTAGTCTAGAAAGTTTCTATGAGATATGGATGAATATTGTATTGGCTAAACAATTGCATGATGCATAAGAATTTGTTGTTATACATATGATTTATGAAATAGTTCTAACCATGAAACTAGTGCATTTGAATTGTAGGAAAGGTTCTGTACAACCTCCTACAAGAAAAGAAGGATGAGACTTGTTCCAAAGAACAAGTGATGACAATTAAATAAACATGAATCTGAACCTCCCAGGGTCAGAGACACCATGACGGAAGAAAGAGCTTCAAAGAGCGGTAGATCCACCTCGAAGGATGAAGACTACCATGGGTATGAGAGATAACTCAAGATGAAGAAAAGAATGCTATGAAAGAAGCTATGATCAAAGAATAACAGTTGATCATGGGGAATGATGTATACGATATGATTTCAAGACATAAAGGAAAGTATGTAGTATCCTCCATATGGATATACAAGAACAAGTGTACAAAGAAAGGTTCGTGATTTTCCTCAGAAAGAATAGAATATGACATGACATACTCTATTGACCAGTATATATCAAGCATAGAACCACCTATACAGAACAAAGAAGGAAGATAATACTCCACTTCAGGGGGAGTGACTATAGAAGATATCTGAGTTTAACACGGTATGACATGATGGACAGCTTCGTGATGGATCGATACTTTTGGGTTCCAACCTTCAAAGTTGAATGCAGAAGACTAGGATATGTTGATGATCTGACAAGATGAACTCATGGAAGATGTTATGATAAAAGAATACTAGAATGATGTTTGGGATATAGTACTCAAACTAGAAAGCAAGAATGTGGTATCTTACAAATGTATTTGGAAGATAAAATATGTCGCTGATAGAAGTAAGGAAAGACTTGTGGCTAGAGGTTTCTATAAGAAAGAGGGAATTAATTCTAAAGAGACACTTACTCCAAGAAGAAAGGTACACTTCCTTCAAAACTATGATGGTAGTTGCTTCCATGATGAAGTAAAGAAAATCCTTCCTTAATGGTATGAATGGGGAAGAGTTTTACATCAAAAGGATTTGAAGTTGAAGACAGATGGACTCATATATGTAAGTTGAAGAAGGCCCTCTATGGCATGAAGCAAGCTCCCGGAGCTTGGTATGGAAGGATAGACAGTTTCCTATCAATTATGGGCTTTACCAAGAGTAAAGTTGATCCTAACCTTTATCTCAAGGTTGTAGAAGATGAACCTGTCATCCTGTTATTATATGTGGATGACTTATTCTTGACAGGGAAGGAGAAACAGATCATGGAAAGAAAGAAGAAACTAGTAAAAGAATTTGAGATGAAAGACCTTGGGTTAATGCACTATTTCCTAGGTCTGGAAATATGACAAAGTTCAGAAGAAATCTTTCTCAACCAAGGAAAGTATGCATTAGAGATATTGAAGAGATTCAATATGTTGGAATGCAAATCCATGGCCACACCCATGGACTCCAACCTGAAGTTGTTAGCTGATGACTCATCAGATTTAGTGGATGTGACTCATTACAGACAGGTCATTGGGTCATTAATGTACTGAACAAATTCTAGACCAGACATTTGTTTTGTTGTGAACACCTTAAGTCAATATCTTTTTCAACCAAGACGGGTTCACCTAGTAACCGCAAAACATGTGATGAGATATCTGAAAGGGACTATAGACTTTGGTATATACTATGATGGTAGCCATGAGTATAGATTGTATGGCTACAAAGATGCAGATTGGGCTGGAAGTATCTCAGACAGGAAAAGCACATTAGGTATATGCTTTTGTTTGGGGTCTACTATGAGTTCATGGTTTAGCATGATATAGTCCAGTGTTTCTCATCGCATGGTTGAAGCAAAATACATAGTAGATTGCTCTGCTAATTTGTGAAGTCATATGGCTTTGGAAGTTGATATCAGTTCTCTTTGAACTGAAGATGGATACTACAATGATTCTATGTGATAACCAGATTTGTGATGACAGAGAACCCTGTGTTTCGATTGTAACACATAAAAATTCGGTATTTATACATACGAGATAAGATATAGATGATGTTTTAGTATTTACATACTGTAGCTGCAGATGATGATGATTCCATATTTCTATATTGAAGATGTAGATGATGATGGTTTGAATGATGATGTACTGATGAAGCCTCTGTCTCGAGTAAAGTTTGAACACTTTTGAGACAAGCTTGGTGTTGTTCGAAAAGACCTTCCTTGAAAGGGGGAGTAGTGATGTTGCAGTGGGATTGTGTCATCCCTCGACATTTTCCCTAAAGTGATATTGAGACCTCGTTCCTCGAGAATGAAGAGGGATTGTATCATCCCAGGAAATTTGTCCAAAAGTGATCTGGTGACCTCGGTCCTCAAGAATGAAGAGGGATTGTATCATCCTGGGACATCTATCCAAAATAGATCCAATGACTTCAGTCTTCATGAATGTCGTGGGATTGCATCATCCCTGAACTTTGGTTCAAAATGTATCCAGAGGTCTCGGCCCCCATGAATGTGGTGGGATTGCATCATCCCTGAACTTCGGTTCAAAATGTATCCGGAGGTCTCGGTCCCTGTGAATGTGGTAGGATTGCATCATCCCTGAAATTCAGTTCAAAATGTATTCAGAGGTCTTGGCCCCCATGAAATTGGTGGATTGCATCATCCTTGAACCTTGGTTCAAAATGTATCCAGAGGTCTCGGCCCCCGTGAAAGTGGTAGGATTGCATTATCCCTGAACTTCAGTTCAAAATGTATCCAGAGGTCTCGGCCCCCGTGAAAGTGGTGGATTGCATCATCCCTGAACCTCGGTTCAAAGTGTATCTAGAGGTCTCGTCCCCCGTGAAAGTGGTAGGATTGTATCATCCTTGAACTTTGGTTCAGAATGGATTCAGTGACTTCGGTACTCGAGAATGTGTGTTGATCCCGTAATTCCTAGAGGAAGGATTGTCTGAGTTCCACATATGTGTTGATCGCATAATTCCGAAAGGAAGGATCATTAGTAACTCCGTAAAGACCTAAATCCTGTAATTCCAAAAGGAAGGATCATTGAAATGATCTTGTAATTCCAATAGGAAGGATTGTCTGAGTTCCATAGATATGTTGATCCCATAATTCCAATAGGAAGGATTGTCTGAGTTCCACATCTATGTTGATCCCATAATTCCGAAAGGAAGGATCGTTAGTAACTTCGTAAATACCTAAATCCCATAATTCCAATAGGAAGGATTGTCTGAGTTCCACAGATGTGTTGATCCCATAATTCTGAAAGGAAGGATCATTAGTAACTTCGTAAAGACCTAAATCCCGTAATTCCGAAAGGAAGGATCATTGGTAACTCCATAAAGACCTAAATCCTGTAATTCTGAAAGGAAGGATCATGTTGATGTTTTGATGATGTTGATGTTTTTATGATGATGATGACGTACTGATTGAAAGATCAGAATATGATGATGATGATGTTTCTCTGGTCAAAAGATCAAAAGTTGCCAATGATTATGATGTTCTCTAATTGAAATATTAGAATATGATGATGATGTTGTTGCTGATGATGATGATGTTCTCTGATCGAAAGATCAGAATATGATGATGATGATGTTTCTCTGATTGAAATATCAGAATATGATGATGATAATGTTTCTCTGATCGAAATATCAGAAGTTGCTGATGATGATGATGTTCTCTGATTGAAAGATTAGAATATGATGATGATGATGTTTTCTAATCGAAAGATCAGAAGTTGCTTATGATTATGATGTTGCTGCTGATGATGATGTTTTCTGATTGAAAGATTAGAATGTGATGATGATGATGATGTTTCTGATAGAAAGATTAGAATGTGATGATGAAGAGATCCTGATGATTATGATGCCGTATTATCAAAATATGATGATGATGATGTACTGATCGAAAGATCAGAATATGATGATGTTCGATTGATGATGTTTCTAATCAAAAGATCAGAGGCTGATGATAATGATGATTCTGATTGAAAGATCAGAATGTGATGATGATGATATTTTGATGATGATGATGTTGATGTTTTGATGATGTTTTCATGATGATGTTTCTGATTGAAAGATCAGAGTATGATGACGATGTTGTTGCTGATCGAAAGGACAAAGTGATGAAGAAGATGTTGCTGATCAAAAGGTCAAAGTGTTGAAGATGATGTTGCTAATCAAAAGGTCAAAGTGCTAAAGAAGATGTTGCTGATCGAAGCAATCAAAGTACTGATGATGCTAAAGACTAAATATTGAATATGAAGACTACATGATGTTGAAAAGATTCCAATGATTTATATATGTATCACCTTGATGATGTTGATGATGTCCTCTATCTCTCTCCTATTATTGTTGTTGTCGATGTTGTTATAGAATACCCTTCTCATTAAGCAGGATTGTTGAAATATTGTAACTTCGAAGAATATTCTATATGTATTTCTTTGTGGTCCCCGATGGTCCTACGGAGAGAACCACTTCTATTACTTTGTACCCCGATGCTCCTAATCAGAAGAACTAATAAGATTCATGAGGCAGTCCCCTCTAATTGTAAAGGTGGGTCATTAGCACCCCAGTGTGGTTACTTGAGCCTACATGTGTAAGTCGAGCCTACATGATTAACTCGAGCCTATATGACAGATGAGTTAACTTAAGTGAATGGATGAACATAAATAGAGGTGTAGTGCTCCTCATTTATGACACACACTCTCACTTGTGTAGCGCATTAGTGGAGAAGAGAAGTAGCTGGAGAAGGAGAAGGATCAAGCTTTGATATCCTTGCTGGTTTTATCTTTTATCTTTTTGGGGCATCTATATTGAGGAAGCTTTTTCTAGGTTTTTCCTTTTAGGGTTTTCCCAAGATGAATATTTGCATTCCTTTTGTATGGTTGTGCTTGTATATCTTTCAGTGATCCTGTTTATATGCTTTTTTTATGAAAAATGAAATGAAATACTAATGTCTTAGCTAAGCATATGAAAATTTAACAAAGAGCTATAGTCAAGCTCATGACGTTGTTGCAAAATCCATCACCCCAGCGTTAAACCCATAAAAAAACCCTCCAATACAACGTTAATCCAAAGTTTTATGGCATAGGAAATATGCCATAAATCTTGTATGTTTACCCCATAGTTTTATAAGGAACTATCACAACGTTTCTCCATAGTATATGGATCATTCCTTAAACCTTAGGAATTTCACCATAAAATTTACAAATTAATTAATATAAACAATCAAGGTAGATACGGTTTCAAAACCATAAACATAATGATGATGACCATAAATATATAACCATATGCTTTCTAGTTTTCATAAACATAGGACTTATGCATAGTTATGCTTAGGACTTTAGTCCTCCATTTTTCACCATCTTGGATAGGATAGGATAGTGTAGCTGTAGTGTAATAGGATGTTTAACTTGACCAATTGTAGACAGAATTATCCACTGGAATAAGCTACAAAAGGAGCATGAGCCTGCATTAGTTCGTAATGAACTAAGTAATCCCTCAAAGAAGTAGGAAACCATACCTTTCCGAGTGGACCCTGAAAGGAATAAAACCCCGCCACTCCACCCCTTAATAGGAAAATTCAAGCCAGACCGTTTAATAAATAAAAACATAAACAAAATACAAGACATATAAATAGGAAGTAAAACGTAACTGAACCAGCCTATGAAAATGTACGTTGTTAGTAAATACAAGCAGAGTAATAATTTAAAAAAATCCAAGTAACATAACCACCTCACATAAACATATCATCATTATTTCAGGAAACACATAATAAAGGAAAGACAACTTATTTTAGTGAGATTTAGTAACCCCGACAGATACATTCTGCAGAATTTAAAACCATGTCCTTGAAATGTAAAGTTAAATAGCCTATAATAAAAAAATTACAATTTTTAGGGACATTACACTATGTTGTCTTCCATCACTTCCCCTAACTATCCATAAAAAAACATCTAGAGATAGAGGTGGCAAGTATCTAACAAAAAATCAAAAGGGGACTTCCTAATTGAAGTGTGGACTGCTATGTTATAAGAGTGTTGGATGTATATCATATTTTAATACTAAGTCTTCGGATGCTTTGATTTTAACCCCTCAAAATTTGTACCAAATTCTTGTTGAATACTTATGTCTATCCATATATATATGGATGGAATGATGTTGATCTCTTCAAGTTAGTGTCCATATTTTCCTTAAGTGTAAACTAAAATGTAATGAGAAATCTAGTATCTCTATTTGAGATGATGCTCATGGGTATCTCAATGTGCACCCAGACTTGTTCAAAGAACATGTTTGTTGATTATTTTCCTTTGATGATAATTTTATGGGGAATAATAACACACATCTTGCTAAATGTTTCAACTACCAAAAATAAATAGGCATGTCCCTTTCTAGTGGTTGGAATCCCACCCATAAAATTCATGGATATATTCTCCCATGGTCACATGGGCACAAGTACAAGGTATTGTATAGGCCTTGCTTCCTATTACTAGGATTTATTGTACAACCAGGTATGTATTCTATAATAAACTAAGCTACATCTTCTACCATTGTAGGCCAGCAAAGATACCTTTCTAAATCTGCAACTATCTTACCTACACCAAAGTGATGTACATATTTGAAGGTGTGATCTCCTCTGATAATATTCACTCTCTCTCATTTAGAAACATAAAAATTGTCCATATTGAAGAGTAACTCATCCTATAGATGATAATTATCCTTGTTGTCATATTCTACTACATGGAATTAGCCTTTTAGTGGCTGAAATACCTCTTGGAATTCATCATCTTCTATGTACTTTTCCTTGTATGCATCAAGGGTAAAATGTTCCATGGGAATAATAATTTCCAAAGTTGTAATATTGGTTTTAGGTGGCATTCAGAGCATGTTTTATCAATTTTTTATACTTCACTTATTATACTTAATGATTATATAGAATTGTTGTAACAAAATTATCCACTTATCAGGTTTGGTCCGTTGTAGCTTACTTTGGACCTACAAATACTGCAATAGTTCATGATGACTATGAATGATGGTCTCCTTTTCCATTAGATAGTGCTTCCACTTATTAAAAGCTTGAACCAATGCATAGATTTCCTTATCATGTGTGATATATCTCAAGACATTTCCATGGTACATTTTATAATGATAGCATATTGGATTCCCTCCTTGCATACGAAATTATCCCATTGCATACCCACTTGCATCAATCTCCAACTCGAAAGGATTCTACAAATTAGGAAATGTGAGAATTGGTACTTGATTAATCATCCACTTGATATATTAAAAGGACTTTTGTTGATTATTCCCCCACTAAAACCCATTTTTGTTGGTTTATATGACATGGAGAGGTGTAGAAACAACCTAAAAGGAATATACGAACTTCCTAAGGTACTGTACTCCCCCCAAAAGCTCCTAACATTAGTCACACTCGTAGTAGTAATCTACTTAGTCATGCCCTCCATCCTTTCAGGATCAATCTTAATTTCCCATGCACCAATCACATACCCCAAGTACACTAAGGATAGTTGGACGTGAGTTGGACAAATTCATATTTCTTCAAGTTTTCCAACAATTGATGTTTTCTAAAGGTATCCAACACTTGCTTGAGATGTCAGATATGATCTTTCCAGGTAAAATTATAGGCCAATACCTTATATAGATTTACTATAACAAACAAATATAATAAATGGAATAATACATCATTCATCAAATGCATAAATGTAGTCGGTACATTGCATAAACCAAACAACATTACTAACCATTTTTTAAGATCTTTCATATTGTTGAATATATTCTTCTAGGTTTCTTATTCATTCACTCACACCTAATGGTATACCGATTTGAAATCCAACTTGGTTAAGTACTTATAATCCTACAAATGGTATAAAAGACCATTAATCCTAGGTAGAGGGTATTGAGTTTTGAGTTCAATATTTTTCAATTCTATGTATTCAATGCACATCATTCAAGTACCATCCTTCTTGGATATTATGATTATAGGTGAACAACAAGGTGAGGTATTTGGTCATATCATTCCCTTCTCCAACATTTGTTTCAACTACTTCTTTACTTCATCTACTTATATGACATACCCTCTATACAATCCAATGATCATAAATGGATAATACAACAATAACTATATCTCTTTCTCGGCCTCCATCTTAGAATGTATCTTTTTAGGCTATTGGAACAATTCTCTATATGCATGTAAAAGGATCTATAACTAATGTTTCTTCTCTTTTGTACATCTCCCCAAGGATTCCTTTACTTTTACCAATTCACCTTCTTGTTGATTTTGTATTAATAAAAGCAATACAGATTTCCTACATGAACTTATAATATTTATCGCTTGGTTGGCACTTACCATAGATATCTTCAGTTTACATTTTTGCATGTTCATGTTGAATTACTTCATATTCTTGATCAAGAAATTCTAGTTCTCTCTTGTCATGAATATCACATCCCTCATATACATGTAGGGTATTTTGAGCACTACACCAAAAACATACATGGGTACTATGTCTACCTCTACTTCATCAGCATACTCTACACTTACAGGAAAATTGATCTTTCACTATTTTCTGACTTTGATTTATGCATCCTTATTTAACCACCCCAATGGGTAGGGTCTAGGATGATCATGTACTTCCAATCCAAGGTTATGTACCATATCCTCTTCTATGAGTTTTTCATGTGAACCAAAATCGAATCAAGAATATATCTTGGTCTTTTTGACATGGGCTTGATGTGGAGAAGTTATGTCATCTCTTTCTCTTCCTTCAGGTGAATTCTACTCACATTCACCTCCTTCTACATTGTGGTATAGATAATCTTCTCACCCATATTCGAGCTTCCTTTTAACTTTGTGCTTGACTCCATGGATAGAAGGTTCTTCTTCTTGGAATCCCTCTTGTGATTGTTGCGGTTCATCTCTTGATGTATATTATAACAATTTTCTTCAATGTGACCATCAATATTACAATGGTTACAATGGTTTTTCAGAAACTTTCATTGATGTGCCATGGATTTATCCATAGTCTGCATTACCATCCACTTGTTCTTCCCTTCCTTGTTAGAATTTAGTAACTCTTTATATTTCGAACCACTTGGTTTTCATTTCTTATGGCCTATGTTTTATAGGTTCTAAACTTATACACATGCTTCATCAATTGAGCTAGTATAGAATATCCTTTCCTACCTATGTATGTGACTATGTAATCCTGCTATATACTCGAGGAGTGTATTTAGGTTCTTGGATGAGATACGTATAATGATAGCGATATCCCTAAACTTGGTGGTGTATTCTTGCGCACTCCTCCATTTCCTTTACCTAAAGTAATTCCAATGGATCCAATTGTCCTCTACATACCTGATTGGGTAGAATTGGGACTTAATGAGGATTTTAAAGCACTCCCACTTAGTTACTAAGGGATCATCCTCCAACCTAAGTTAATTTTTGTACATTTCCCACTAGGTTAATGCATGGCTCTCCAAATTTAGTCAAGCAAATGAGGTATTTCAATCCTCAAATATTTGCTATATTCTAAAATAAACCTCCAAGTTCTACAGCCAATGGTTCTATTTTAGAGCATCAATATCACCTTGATATGACTCGATGTCAACTTTTACTTCCATATTGAAGAGAGTCTGGGAAGGAATATTGGTACTATAACTTGATTTATCTCTCTTGAGCTCTTTCATCACCTCATTCATGGTTCAGTTCTATCCTTTTATTTCCCCTCAAATTTGAAATCTTATATAAAGCCACCAAAATCCACCAAAGTTCCAAACTTGATTTCCATATATGGCACAATGATTGATATGTTGTGTGAGATATAAACAACTTTTATTTGTAGTTTTTAAAATAGCTACTCATAATCATTTTCCAATCCTTCAACAAACTCATTCGCCATGACTAGGGTTTGAATACTTTTTTCACCATCTATGAGATCCTGCGATTACCAAGAAAACCAAAATAAAAACTACTCTCATACCAATATGATTAATAAAATTCCATGTATATTCCACTGGAACAGTTCATCACAATAGATATCACAACTTATTTCTAATTTTATTAGATTATTTTTATTGAATACCAAATAGATGGAATTGAAACAAAATTAGATAGAGAAAATATGTACGCAATAACACAAGATATACCATGGGAAAACCCACTATGGGGGGAAACCATCCATAAATGAGGACTATTTTTTCCTCTTTATGACAAATATTAAATACAAAAGAAATGGTACTGTTTATGGATTTACCTAAGACTCTACGACTAGAATGGATACTACTAGATATCATATCTCCTATTCTCTTCTCTAAAATCCACTCTCGTTTTATTTCTCAACTATGGAACAATACAATACATCAAAAGAATGGAACCCCCTTATTTTCGTAGTGGCCTAATAATTAACATATCTTGATATCCATATAGGGTTAATTTTAAGGTTTTTGCATGCCCCAACTCTTAATTAGGGTTAACCTTTTGTTCCGTATATAATAGTTTTAAAGCTCCACGCTTGAATTAGTCTAAATGTGTGAGAAATGAGGAATGATGTGGAATCCAAATGATACCATGGTTGTAAAATGGATAAGTGAACTTGTTGGAGGAATAAATTTTGCATAAAAAATTTGTTTGAGGCAATTTATAGACCGTTCAAAAGGCCTTGTAGTGTAGAATCATGTGAAGGGTCATGGCCCAAGTGATGAAATTTGGAGCCCAAAAAGAATTGTATAGACCCTCCTATAAAATGAGCCCTAAATATTTTGGATACCAAATCTATAAAATGATACCGCCCTATGAAATGTGCCCTACAGACCAATTCAGCAAATATTCTAACCCCAGAAGCTCTCAGTAAGTGACAATTTATACGTTGATACATTTCATATCACACCCTATTTCAGAATGCTTTTGGCCCCTAAAACATTTTTCTACATAAGTTGAGGAAATTTCTCCTCTACCTTCTCCTTGGAGTACTATTTAGCCTTACTTGTAATTTTCCCTTTCAACCCCTCCTTCAATATTTTATACTCTACCCTGATAGTAGTTCTAATAAATCTTCCTGATCCTATGGTGCTAAGTGTAATGTCCTCGGTTTTGACCCCGTTTGCATGATGTATTTATTGTAATTAATCGTGGTGAGGAGCTCAAGGAAAAAGCCCCACCATCGATTTGGCTGTGTATGTTTCGGCAATGGGGATAATTGCCGATGGTATGTTGTGCTATCCAACACATTTTAATATGGCATCATGTAAACATGCACATCAATTAAAATAAACCACAACGAGCTACGACAGTGCAACGTTGAATGAAAAGGGCATGGTTCCAAAGGATAAGGGGTGGGGGATGTCAAACCTTGGTTATGGGGGAAAAACCCATGTTTTGTCACCTTGTTTATTTTCCATCTTCCCTTGTTAACCTCTTTAATGCTTCAGCTGGTGGTTGGGGGAGTTACTGCTGAAGTGGTGGTGGTTGTGGCAGGCTGTCAGCCTTACCCACTTGCTCACTCCACCCACGTCTGCCCATTCTTCTCCCTCACGCACTCTTCCCTGGTCAGTACACTCTCACCATGATTTTGGGTCTGTTGGCTCCTCATGCACAGGCCCTGGGTGATTTTGGTCTCACGCAGGCATTTTATTCCTCTCCACGAGTTGCTAAACACTCAGGCACTTGCAATTCGCGTCCTCTTGACTGCTGTGCATTCTCACGCAGAGAATTTCCCTCCTGTTTCTCATTTTCGTGCACAGGAATTTCCTGGGTTTTACCCATGTCGTTTTCCTCTGTGGATTGGTGAATGGAGTGGCTGAATCATTTCCCCATGGGTCGAATTGTGGGTTCTACGTTGATTATTACCCACGCCCAGGATGGGAGTATGTAAATTTGTTTCCAGCGTGGTCTGTGTGAGTCTTCCCGTGGCTCAATTGCCTTGGACAAACTGTTAATTTCACCCACGATTTGGGTCACTGTGGATTTCCAATATGTCGGCTGAGTTTCCCTGTTTTGGACTGTGCATAGTTGCCATCGTTTTCATTGTGAAATTGGGTTGTTGTTGTTACCCTGGTTTGGGTGTTGTTGCTGAGTTGTTTTGGCCATGATATGGCCAAGAACAACTCCGTATTGCCCTGTTTAAGTTGTGACAGCTAAGTAATTGCCTGAGTGCAATGGTTAGTCTTCGGACTGTGCTGGCTTGGCTTGTTTGTTGAAATCCTGTGAAACCCAGCTGTGTTGGTTTGTTGTTTATGTCCCCTTGGCTATGTATAAGCTTGCAATTGACCCTTATTCTGGAGGAATCATGCCCAGCTCAGGGGTGGCAGCGTTGCTGAGAGACTGGTGAGCACGCTGGCCTATGGTTGGGTGGAACGTTGCAGCGACGTAGCTGGTTGCGGGTGAATTCTTCATTGAAAGATAAGTACTGCTGTTTACTGCATCTCTGTAATTTATATTGATTGTAAATGCTGGAATGTCTATGTTTGATTCCACTGATTGTTTGAAGGACTATGCATCCTTGTATGATGAATTATGCATCTGTGTATGCTTGTAAGTTTTAATTTCAGCATTTGATTTCTGTTTTATGTTCATGGGCTATTTGCCCGGTTTTGTCAATGTGTTCGTCGCGTCCTCTTCACCGGATGAGGGACGGGGACGTGACAGAGTGGTATCAGAGCTTCTAGGTTGCAGCAGTGGGCCTCTATGGGCCAAGAAGAACCAACTGATAGAGGTGCATCTTCTTTTTCCCAGCTGAACCAGTGGAAGACTGTAAAAATGTAAAAAAATCGCCTAAGTGTTGAGCGGTCGGACCACTGGAGGAAGTGGAATTTCGTCGTTGCGGAGGGACTGAAAAAGTTAACATCCGCCGTTGCGGACGAATGGGTGAAGTTTCCCATCCGACCGTTGCAGAAGGGTTCACAGAGTTAACCTCCGACTGTTGCGGAAGAATTCCGGAAGTGCCACCATTGCGGATGGCAGAGCGATCCCACATCCGACTCGAGATCCGTCCGATCACCGATGCCGCAGAAAGATTTCAAAATCCGGCTAAGTATGGAATGGTCGGGCCATTGGAGGAAGTGAACTTCCGACGTTGCGGAAGGATTGGTAAAGTCTTCCATCCGCCATTGCGGATGGCGAAGCAATTCTGCATCCGATGCGAGAGTCGTCCGATTGCCGACGAAGAAGAAATTTTGGAAAAATCGAAAATTTGTCTAAGTGTTGGAGAAATCGGAAGGGAGAGTTGTCCGCCGACATCCGACGTTCAAGTGCTTCGAAGAGCTAAATCGAAAGATCCAGCGAAGTGGGTGTTCACCGTTGCGGGCGAACTGATGAAGTTTCCATCCGCCATTGCGGAATCCCAAATGGTTAAGTATTCCGATGGGAGATTCCCCCGATCGCCGACATGTCAAAAAGGGTTAAGGCTCAAAGATAGTTCGCCAATCGGAAGAGTTGATGAAGTAGACGTCCGCCGTTACGGAAGCTAAAGACATCCGACTTTCGATTCAAGAGTCAGCCGACGTCCGACGTGAAGACCGTTCTCTGTAGGTGCCGATCGGGAGAATTGAAGGTCTGGAAAGCCGCCGTTGTGGAAGAGGGGATGAAGCTAACTGCCGACGTTGCAAGAGAAATAATGATTTCCCCGTCTGCCATTGCAGATGAAAAGCGGTTCAGCATCCGATGTGAATTCAGCCGATACGTCGGAAGGTTGGAGCTTCCGGGGAGCCGCAGTTGCGGAAGGGTTGAAGCTTCCAAGGAGCCGCAGTTGTGGAAGGGTTGAAACTCCTGGAGAGTCGCCATTGCGGCTATGAAATTGGTTTGGGAGCCGATTCAGCGGACGAGATAAGGGTCCTGAGAGCCGATTCTGCGGCTATTTTTCAGAGAATTTCAGGGCTGAAAAGGAGAAAAATGGCAGCGAGCTAATGCGCCAAATTGCCCCCGTCGTCCCTTGAGACAGTCATTCTTGTGAGAAGGAAAATCCTGTGTTTTGGGAAAGAGTTCGAATCAGAGGGATTTTCACAAGGGACAAGAAGGATGCCAAAAATGCAGCTGCCAAAATGGTTCTGAGATCATTAGAAGAATGTGAAAAATCTACTTTGCAGCTGCGTGTAAAATGCCAAGATTGGTAAAGGTCTTCATTCTTGGAAGTGGTGTGGTTTTCACATCCGAGATCGGAATGACGCGTGTGAATAGGAATTGGAAAGCTTATCCAGCAAGGAACAAGGATAAGTGACCGGCATCTGAGCATGAAGCAACAAAGTGCTAATGATGGCCGCTGTTGTCAAATGGAAAAATCTGGACAGTTGCATGCCCAAGGGTAGCAAGGACTGTGAAGTCAATCAGCTGCTGTGTGGAAAATAAATTCCACGAGAAGATGAGGGGTTTGAAAGGGAAGTTTTCCTTAAGACCCTATCTTGCTGATTATAACTATATTTCCTGAGTTTATGCTTGAAATGCATGAGGATATGAATTGCATGCATAGGACATTGCATGATTGGTAAGAATATTGAAAAATATATATATGTACAATGAACCACTAATGATAATCATTGTTTTGATGTTGGCATTAGTGGACAAACCAACGATGACATGGACCCGGATGAATATGTTGCTGATGCTGATGAATAAGACCAGCAACCCTATGGAGAAGGGATGAGGCAACAAGTCCATAACAAAAGTTGGTGAGCAAATTTTGCAATCTCCTGCAAGGACCAACCAAATTGGTCATGGAAAGGGTGTAAGTAAGAACCCTACAGGTAAGAGTCTGCTTATGACAGATTACATGGATTGGTCCAGGTAAGAGACCTCCTATCATGTGAATATTGGAATGTAGAAAGGTGTCATGCCTATACATGTTAATGATATTGATTATAGTAATGCATCCTATATGAATTAGTCATGGTTAGGCCATGCACAATATATTGAATGCAAGATAGCATGAATGGATATGCTTTAAAAATATTTTATGAATCTTGTAATTATGCAATGGATGTATGCATATGAAGGGTGTGAGTGACTGATTGCATAACTGTAGGTGCAATGCTGTGATGCATTGCATGAATGCATTGAGATGAATGCATGTGATATTATGGAGAACTAATGACTGAAATGATGAATTACTGATAATTCTGGAACTATTTCAAAGGCTGTTATGAATGCAGGATAGTCATGATCAATTGGCTACCAGAAATGCTCTATTGAAGAGCAAGGTGGTATGAATGATACGCCTGTGAAGTAAGGGTATCTAAACTTTCATTTAGTTGCATGAATGATATGACTATACCTTGCAATGTTAGCGTGATAATGATTGCATGAAGTAAATGAGCTTTGAGAACACTGATGTGACTAACCTTTGAAGTATTTGAATTTTATAAATTCTGAAAATGCTTCAATGATGGTTGTAGCAATGAGATAGTATATGCATCCATACTTACCAAGTGTTTGGTTGATTGAAGCTTATGTTTCAGGTAGATTATTTTGAGAATGGCATTGAGAGGTAAGACCCTGACCAATGCCTGAATCCACCATGTGAAAGAGCTTGTTAAAATTTGAATTGTGAATTTCAAATATTGCTGACAACTACTAGTCACTATTGGCTTGCATAAGCTTGTGTTTGGTTGTTGAGAGCTTATGTTTCAGGTAGATTATTCAAGCACGACATTGAGAGGTGAGATCCTGACCAATGCCTGAATCTACCATATGATATGCATAATAGGTTGTTAGGATTCGAATTGTGAATTTTGGATTTGAGAAATTGCTGACAACCACTAGCCATTGTTGGCTTGCATAAGCTTGTGTTTGGATGTTTGAAGCTTATGTTTAAGGTAGATTATTTGAGCATGGCAGTGAGAGGTAAGACCCTGACCAATGCCAAAATCTACCATTTATGAGAAAAAGTCTCATGGTTGTGAAAATTAGTTGGTACGGGTTGTTAAATTCGAATTGTGGATTTCGGATTCAAGAGGTACTAATGGCTACTAATCATTGTTGGCTTGTGTGAGATTGTGTCAGGAGGGACACATGGTAAGTGGGTATTCATGTTATGATAGTAAGCATAAAATTATAATGGGAATAATAGTGCTTCTTACAAGAAACCCACAATTGAGCAAGTCAATTTCTGTAATAGATAGAATTGCAAAATTCTTGTTGAATTTAATTGCTGATGTCATTGCTTAGTTATGGAACGATCAAATTGGATTGTAGTATCAGGTGATGATTAAATGTTTGGCTATTTGATGAATGTGTCAGGGGTACACACTACAGGAAGATCATGTGTGATGAACTGCAAGAGCCAAACTTCATGGGAAGGTTTTCCCTTATCTTGGAAATGGGGTTCGGGTGAAACTCCATTAGGCATTTTGAAAATGTCTCATCTGCACTGCATGTTTGGTGATAACATGAGTGAGATAGTTTGGATTATGTCAATGAGACATGTGTGGATATGAAATGTAAACAGGAAACAGGGATGGGGCTTGGTTTGCTTAAACCTGGTGATTGGAAACCACACAGACAGAGCTAGAGGGCTGGCTTTCTTCTCCACAACCCCGGGATAGCACTAGAAGGGAATGCAGGGCCTAAGGGACTGTGTAGCAGAGAAGGGACTGATTCCTTGTGCTGGGTGTGTGTGTGGGTGTTATAGAAGTCAGGCTAGTTCTGGTGTAGGTGTTCCTAGCTCTACAGCGAGCTCACCAGCTTAGCATTCAGTTTTCCCAGTTCCTTGATGGTGCCTAACAGATATAAAGGCATGCTACGATGGAAAATGGATAAGTGTTCTGTGACTCTTGCTATGAATATGCATGTTTAATTATTAAATTCCATATGCAGAACATGTTTTGATTTATTTCCATGATGACCGATTGCTTGAGTATGAATAGGGCCTACATGGCACACACCGGAAGAGAGTGCACACTTTTCTGATGTCGAGTCATGAAAGGGTTTTCAATATTGATTACACTCTGGGGAGTGGACGCACTCCTGGTGTCTCAATATTTGATAGTGAATGATATGAAATGTGATTACAGTGTTAGAGCAATGATGCTGATGAGTTGCTTGTATTGCTTGTGTTGCTTGTGTTGACAGGCTAAAGGTGAAGGTAAATGGTTGATATAAGAGTATTGTTGATATAAGTGCATGTTGATATAAGTGTATGTGTCATTGTTGACATAAGAGTATGATGGGCTGTGATATGCCTAAGGATCCATAGTAGATCCTAGACCTGGAAATGGTCATGATAAAGTTCCAAGCCCAGTTGACATGGTTATGTACTGGCTGGGCATTAATTATTTGATGTTGTGGAGCAGCCAGCTTGCTGACCTAACATCTGAGTCCATAGGTGATCCCAAGGCTTGCAAAGCGAAGCAGGATCCTGTGGACGAACGAGGAAACACACAATACAGATAAGTATTGGATTATTTTGCTTATGAATATGCACATATGTATGATTTGGTTATGATGTTTTAAACTCTTGCTTTAGAGATAAAACTGATGAGAGTAAACTAAACATGTGAATCTATTCAATGTTTGAATATAGGTGTCGCTAGAAGCAAGGACTATGAGAGCATCCTATAGATGCATGGGGACATGTGACTATCCTGGAAAGCTCGGGTTGAGCGGTAATGAAAAAGGTGCTAGTAAGACGGGGAAGTCCTAGCAGCCGAGACAAACCATGTGGAGAGACTCCATGGTTTAGAGGTTTGGAAAAGACCTAAGACACTAAGTGTCATGACCAAGAGAGATTGGTCCAGCATTCACTGTAAAGTGAAAGAGGCTGAGAGCATGAAAAGCCATAGCGATGGTGTGGGTTCCAGGATGGAACAAAACAAAGAGGAGAAAGACTCTTACTGCTCTCTCTTGCCTTCTGATTATATATATATACATGTTTATGCATTGTGAAAACAAAAGATTGTTGAATGCATGTATGATTGCGAATGGAATGTATGTATTTGCTAAAGTAAATTTGTGAATGCTGGAATAGTTAATTCCCTGCCCAAGAATGGACATGAATGAGCTCATGTGCCTGTTGGGGGAAGGCATGAAAAATATGAAAGTTTCCTTAATGGAACTTGGACTGTCATGCCAATTGGGTAATTAACTAACTGATTTTGATATCTATATTATGCTTGGTCTAATAGACTTTCAATGGTGCATTCCACAGGTGAGAAAAGTGAAACCAGGTGGTGCACGTTGATTATGGCAGCAGATCAAAAGTTGTTGGACTTAGCTGGAAGTCTCCTTCAAGTGATTGCCAAGACCCAAGAGAATCTTGGGGAGATGCTCAGTATACAGAAAAGGCAGAGTGAAATGAACCACCAGATTTTGCAAGAATCTATTAGTTTGCAAAGGGAGGTGAAAATCCTTCTGGGAGCAATTGGCAAAGGAAAGGAAGGTGGATCAGCATTAGGACAATCTTCCAAGCTACTCGATAAGAAACGGTCCAGGCACGAATACTCAAAGGAAATTGAGTAGGTAAAGATGAAGCAGCCAGTGAAATGCTAGAGATGCGGAGGACATCATTTACGTCAGGACTGCCCAATGAGGGAACATGATGAAGGCAATAGCCGCAAAGTTCCTAGACTTTGGGATCAGCAAGAAGCTGAGAACCAGTAGGAAAAGTCCATGGAATCCGAGAGGCTTGGTCTTGAACGTTCCAAGTAAACGATTGAACGTGGGATAGATCTGCAATCTTGAATTTTGATGTGCAATTGTATATGTATTGTATATATGTAATGGAACACCAAGGATGGTGTTATTCCAAGGGGGAGGGGAATGTAATGTCCCTGGTTTTGACCCCGTTTGCATGATGTATATATTGTAATTAATCGTGGTGAGGAGCTCAAGGAAAAAGCCCCACCATCGCTTTGGCTGTGTATGTTTCGGCAATGGGGATAATTGCCGATGGTATGTTGTGCTATCCAACACATTTTAATATGGCATCATGTAAACACGCACATCAATTAAAATAAACCACAACCAGCTACGGCAGTGCAACGTTGAATGAAAAGGGCATGGTTCCAAAGGATAAGGGGTGGGGTATGTCAAACCTTGGTTATGGGGGAAAAACCCATGTTTTGTCACCTTGTTGATTTTCCATCTTCCCTTGTTAACCTGTTTAATGCTTCAGCTGGTGGTTGGGGGAGTTATTGCTGAAGTGGTGGTGGTTGTGGCAGGATGTCAGCCTTACCCACTTGCTCACTCCACCCACGTCTGCCCATTCTTCTCCCTCACGCACTCTTCCCTGGTCAGTACACTCTCACCACGATTTTGGGTCTGTTGGCTCGTCACGCACAGGCCCTGGGTGATTTTGGTCTCACGCGGGCATTTTCTTCCTCTCCACGAGTTGCTAAACACTCAGGCAATTCGCGTCCTCTTGACTACTGTGCATTCTCACGCAGAGAATTTCCCTCCCGTTTCTCATTTTCACGCACAAGAATTTCCTGGGTTTTACCCACGTTGTTTTCCTCTGTGGATTGGTGAATGGAGTGGATGGATCATTTCCCCATGGGTCAAATTGTGGGTTCTACGTTGATTATTACCCGACCAGGTTGGGAGTATGTAAATTTGTTTCCAACGTGGTCTGTGTGAGTCTTCCCATGGCTCAATTGCCTTGGATGAACTGTTGATTTCACCCACTATTTGGGTCACTGTGGATTTCCAATATGTCGGCTGAGTTTCCCTGTTTTGGACTGTGCATAGTTGCCATCGTTTTCATTGTGAAATTGGGTTGTTGTTGTTACCCTGGTTTGGGTGTTGTTGCTGAGTTGTTTTGGCCACGATAGGGCCAAGAACAACTCCGTATTGCCCTATTTAAGCTGTGACAGCTAAGTAATTGCCTGAGTGCAATGGTTAGTCTTCGGACTGTGCTGGCTTGGCTTGTCTGTTGAAAGCCTGTGAAACCCAGCTGCGTTGGTTTGTTGTTTATGTCCCCTTGGCTATGTATAAGCCTGCAATTGACCCTTATTCCGGAGGAATCATGCCCATCTCAGGGGTGGCAGCGTTGCTGAGAGACTGATGAGCACGCTGGCCTATGGTTGGGTGGAACGTTGCAGCGACATAGCTGGTTGCGGGTGAATTCTTCATTGAAAGATAAGTACTGTTGTTTACTGCATCTCCGTAATTTATATTGATTGTAAATGCTGGAATGTCTATGTTTGCTTCCGCTGATTGTTTGAAGGACTGTGCATCCTTGTATGATGAATTATGCATCTGTGTATGCTTGTAAGTTTTAATTTCAGCATTTGATTTCTATTTTATGTTCATGGGCTATTTGCCCGGTTTTGTCGATGTGTTCGTTGCATCCTCTTTGCCGGCTGAGGGACGGGGATGTGACACTAAGTCCTCTACAAAAGATAATACCTACTGAGGTTCCTAATTCAGCATGGAATGTTCATAGAGTTTTAGATTTTCTACATTCACTATAAAGTAAATGTACATGCATCTCGGTAGGTTGAATCTCTGGGAATTATATCCCACCTTCTCCAATACCTTGAAAGTTCCTTACCTCATAGCCATGATCTCCTTACAAGGAACCTATAGTATTTTCTTGTTTAGGTGTGACCATAATTTCTCCCCACCTTGAATATTTTCTCAAACTTGTGTTGGTCATGTCTTTCCTTGTACTTCTCATGTCACTTATTCATATCCTCTTTGTGTACTTGTACATGGATACACATAATCTTATAAATGAACTTTTCAGCACCTAATACTTCACCTATGGTGTCTTCCCTCACTTATCCCCTTGTTTTCCATAAACATATTCTAGAGGTAAAGCTTGAAATTATCCTACACAAGTTTCAAAATGGGACATTGAAATGGAAGTGTGGACTACTCTGTTATAGGAGCATTGGATGTATACCACATTTTCATCCCAAGTCTTTAGATTCTTTTCAATTCAGCCCCTCAAAATATATACCAAAGTCCTGTTGACCACTTTTATGTATCTATATATCTATATATGGAATGTTGTATATCTCTTCAACTTAGTGTTCATCTTTTACCAAAGTTTGTCCATATTTGAGATTATTCTCCTTGGTATCCCAAAGTGCAATAAGATTTGTTCAATGGACATGTTTGTTGGTTCTTTTCCTTTGATCTTTTTTTTACAAGGAATAAGAATGCACATCTTATTGATTATGTCCACTACCACAAATAAATACTCATGTCCTTTCCTAGTAGTTGGAAGATCACCCACAATTCCAAGTTGATGATCTCCCATGATATTATAGGAACATGTAAGGGATGGTTTATACGTTTATTCCCATTAATGGGTTTATTTTAAAACAAAGTATGCATCATGTAATAAACTATGAATAAACTGAGCTACATCTTCTTTCATTCTAGGCCAGTAAACATACCTCTGTAAGTTTATAGGTGTCTTCCCTACACCAAATTTCCCTACAACTTTGGAGGTGTATTCCTGTCTAATAAGTTGTAATAGATGGCCTTTAGGAACACATATCTTTTCCAACTTGTAGAGTATCTCATCTTGGAGATGATACTCATCTTTGTATACACCTTCTTATACATTGAATTTTCCTTGTAGTTGTTTAAATACCTCCTTGAATTCCTCATATTCTATGTATTCCTCATTGTATCCATCATGGAAAAAAGGTTCGATGTGCATAATTTTTCCCAAAGTTGTAATATTGGTTGTAGGTGATCTTCAAACCATGTTTGCTAACTTTTTTGTACCACCCTTCTTAGGCTTGATTATTAGATGGAATTGTTGTAAGAACCACATCCACTTATAATGTATGGTCCATTGTAGCTTACTATGGGCCTGCAAGTACTGCAGCAACTAGTGATTAAGGTGAATGATGATCCCCTTTCCCAACTATTGAGGCCTGGAAATTCATAGGAAACAACAGGAAGGGATTCTCCCCAGTCAACATTCCCAACTAGCCCACGACTTTCTGGTGTAGGGAATCCATCCAATTTACGGTCCGGCTACCGTACGTTAAGTAACGAAATTAAAAGGTTTTATCGTTTGTGGCCTGGTCCACCGTGTATATTTTTGTGTTTTTTGTTTTAAGTATGACATGCAAGTGCCTAGCTAAAATGCAGATTGATTAAGAATGCAAGGAGTGGTCACAATGTGATGCACAGGTTCTTACCTCTCATCTTAGACTCTCTTGCATCTGAATCTCACACAGCAAGAAAATAAAACTAACTACCTAAACTATCCCTAGGGAGAAAGATTATCACTTATTAATGAGTAATGTATTTTGTGCATGCGTTATAATAAAAAAATAGAGATGGCTGATACTTCTTTCAAACACATGAACATTTAAATATATTTGAACTAGATAGCCAATTGTTTATGAACAACATTCATTACTCACAGTGGAAATTTTCATAAAATAAACCAGAGATCACTCATATAAGAACATAGGTTCAAAGAGTTAGAACAATCTCACAGTTAATGGACAAAAGGCTGAAAATGAAATAGTTCCTCTTCAATAAATCCATAGCAAAACATTTGAACATTCCACCAATCTTTCTGCAACAGGAAAACTGTAATTATCTATTGCAGAAGCAAATAGTTCTTCTTACAATATGGCTTCACCAATCTAACTGGGAAAAAAGTCATTTTCTTATCTAAATCTTCTATATTTATACAAAAAGAACAGAACTGTTTTGGCTACCCACAAATGACTCTTGGGCTTCCCCAACTCTTCACCTTCTGCACTTCCTTTCATTAAGTGCTTATACAATTTACAATATATTACAATAAAACAAATAAAGTTCTCATGAGGAGGGTCCCACTTGATTATTCAAAAACTTCTTCCATGCTGAAGCCTTCGAGGAAATGCTTTCAAATTCAGAAGGTTCTAAGAAACAAATATTTATTTCAAATTTAGCAGCCTGATTTCTTATTACTTCTATTCTGGCTGCACTCAAGCGAAGTTGGTCTTCTAACAATTGCACACTAACCATGGAATGAGCTACTTCATTCCTCAGGGTTTTCTCATCTATGGATTTGACGTGTTGTATCCTTTGCTCATCTTCTTGATATCTTCTTTGCAACATCTCCAGAAATAGGCTGTTGTTTGGAAAGATATCCATTCTTTGTTCAGCCTCTACCTAGCAGTGATTATAAGTGATCAAAAGTCTCCTGAAGAATTCTGCACAAGCCCCCTTTGTCTTCTTGACATCCTTCTTGAATTCTTCGGCTGCGTTTATGGAAAACTATAGTAAATCATAGTCTTGCCTTAGGGCTTGTTGATCTTTTGATGGTAGCTATGTAGGATTCTCTTCATTCGCTTCCAATCTCGCCATCCTTCCTGTTAGGAATTCTAAGATTTCCTACGATCTGTCCACAAAATATGAAAAGGTTTCCAAAATATCTTCTAGTCGATTGTCTACCTGCAAGATCTTGCGCCTTTCTTCCTCTATAGCTACTTGCAGCTAGTTCATCTTGCTCCTCTGTGCCAAAACATGCTCCTTGAAAGGATGGAGATTGGCTTGCTGTTCCCTAGCCTCTTCTAGAGCTGCTGTTAATGAGGTAACCTGTTCTCTCAGCTCTGCAGTCTGCCCCTGAGACTGCCTTTCAAATTCCTCCAAGGTAGCCTTCTGTAGCTCCAATTACCCTATCTTACTTTGCAACTGCTCCTTTTCCGTTCTTAACTCTTGACATTCCTGCTACACTTTCTACAAACTTCCTTGGGAAGCCTCCAGAGATCTCTTCTCTACCTGGAGGAGCCGGAGTTCATCTTTTGAATACTTTATTTCATGTTGTATGTCTTCAAACTTTCTTTTCAATTTATTATTTTCCTCTCTCTCTCTTCTCAGGGTATCTTTGAGCTGGGAAGTGGACTTCTTTGACTGTTCAAGATTAGTCATTATTTGATCTACATTGTCCTCAGAAGCATGGATCAATGCAGCCCCAGCTCTGATGGTGAATCTGGAGTCCTTGTCTGTCCCATATACTAAAGTTGTATCATTTATCATTTTACAGGACTGCCTCCCAATCTCGACCTTTCTCTCAGTCCTCTTCACTATCCTTTTCCTTTCCCTATCATAAAAGATAGTGTTGAAATCTGGTACCTCCTCCACTTTCTTCTACTCAAAAGAGATTATCCTAAGGGTGGGGACCATAGCTTGTCATGTTGTGTTGCCAGTACCTACCCCAGTATCTTGAATATTAGGATTCCCCGAGTCCTAAGCCTAAAGGTCTACAGGATCGGACGCTGATTGCTCTATCACTATCCCTATCAGCTTTAGCCTTTCTGCTTCCTGCTTATTTAGTTCATCATCCATCTTTCTTTTCTTTTCCTCTTCTTCACTCTTGGCATCCTCTTCTGCCTTTCTAGCTGCTTCTTTTTCAGCTCTTCTCTTCTCTTCCTCCTCACCTTTGAGCCAACTTTTGGCTTCCTGTGCTAGTCTCCTAGCATCTTCATTTATTTTTCTAATTTCTTCCTCCTCTGCCTTTTCTTGCTCATCTTGTCCTTTCCCACCTTTGGTGGTGATTTTCTTTTTAAACCTTCTTCTTAAGGCCGTTATATTTTGTGCACTACGAAAAATGGATTCCTCTCGATCCTAATGGCTTGTGTATTCAAAATGCACATTTGCTTCCCTGCAGTGCTCTACCACTTTGTTCCAGGAATCATTCCTGTGGAAATTCATTTCCCCAAAATGGATTTTCCCCAATTCCTCCACAAATTATTTATCTTTCTTCACCCTTGTGAATTTATATCTTCCCAACCTGAATGGTAAAGGAGGGTAAGTTGCTTTCTTATGTTCAAACAGAAAACTCCCTATGCCATCTAGAAAGACTTGTCTAATTGCCTCTTTGTGGACTATATAGTCAGTGGCATATTTTGGAAGCAGTGAGGGTGCTCTAGAGAATCCATACATTCTAAAATACAATCCATCCTCTGTCAGGTAGTAGTCTTCATATTCCTCAATCACATGCAATGCTTCCTCTGACATATATTTGCAATCCTTTAAGAAGATCAATGTATATAGTGGCATGATGAAGTGTTCACACACTTCCCTATATTGAATGTGGTACTTGTGTGCCCACATTGGCTTGTAAGCTACGTAGACTGGTGTTCTCTCTCGATCCCAGATACACCTTAGATTGGGGAAGGGTTGGTTGCATAGTATGCAATCAATTAGCATAGAGCTCATGTAGAACTCTGATCTCTTCTGGGACACCCCTCCTAATGCTGATGCAATGCAAGCTGAGAGGTTGTTGGACACAATGTTTTCCCAGTCTAACACTGTCCCCTGTGTTGCAACATAGAAAATGATAGGCACCCACTCTAACTTGAATCTTTTACCATGGGCCCTCCCAAAAATCTTGTTCAGCATCAGGGAAATGAACCTATAAGGGGTTCTTAGATTGGCAGTGTCATATTCCCCAGTCGGCCTAGTTCTAAAGTTCTTGCCAGGCATCAGTATTCTCTTCAGTGTCTCGACTAGGTCCATCTTAATTGCCTTCAGCCAGTCCTCAGTCAAGTACACTTGTGCTTCTGGTAAGTGGTAGGCCAGTGATACATACCTAGGGCTATAAGAAGCATAACCTTGTTTATCAACATTTGCCAAAATCATGGTGGTTACATATGCTCTGGGTAGAATCCACCCAATCAACTCTGAGCATGGAAAAAGCTTAGGTCTGGTAGCAATTTTCATTATTGTAGATCTCTATATATTGGCATAGATGGTTTCTTCTTCAAAAACTATGTCAAGTAGTTCTCAGTGTGTTATTAATCTGTAAACCTCCCCCCATTGATATTCGGGTTCCACACCCACTATGCATTTGGTGTCCTCGTAGGTGTATTCAAATTTGGTAACGATTTCAACTTCGGGTTCATCTTCTGCTACAGGAGCCTTCTTCTTTTGACGTTTAGACATCTTGGATTCTGAAGAATTTCCCTGTCATACACAGAAATTTCTTTTAGGTTCTGTTGGGTCATTCCCAAATAACATTCAAAATGGAGATAAACAGTATAAGCATTTTACCTCGTCTATGCTAACATGAGTGCAGCTATGAAAAATAAACAAACAATGCTCCAAAACCAAATGTTCCTACCTAAAATTAATCTGCCCAAAAAGCTAAAACCAGCTCACAACCATTATTTGCAGAATCAAGCTAGAAAATCATGGCCTTTCTAAAATGATGAATATCCTCCTCCTAATGCTGAAGCAGAAAAAAATCTCAAAAACCCCTTCTCAGTGCTATGGATTACAATGTTATGTAGAAAAAAAATATGGTGCTTAATCCCAAGTGAGGGCATTGCAAGTGGTAGCGCACTTAACTCCTAGAATATAAGGGGAAGCTACTTGCTGTAAAAACACTCACCTCTCGGTCCAACTAGATAATGCATTCTGAACCTAAACTGGTCTGGGGTTCGTATTCAAACTAAAAAATCTCAACACTGTGACCCTGGTGCACAAAAACGAGGGCGACCACATAGTGGAAACAAAACTTGACATCTCGTAAGAAAACCATGAAAACGCCCTCCCCTGATGGCCAAACACAGACTGGGGGAAACTGGTGTGGACAGCGTAACAGCCATCTGCATTGGTTTCCCCATCAATCTAGTGTGGGCTGCAAAACCATAACGACCGTGAAATAAAACATCAAGCAAAACCACAAACACCCCCCACCGGGCCGCCAGACCTTCTACCTAGAACATATATACATGCTGGGATGAAAACCTAGGTCACCACTAACCGTAGAGGTGGCGAACTAACTGAGGACAAAAAATATTTTTACCAATCGAACAGAAAGGTAAATGGGCACAAGTAACCTACCTGGCACTATGCTACGTGACTGGTGGAGAAAAAATCACAAACTTCCATGGTGGAGCCACCTAGGAGTGAAGGTACCGAAAGTGAAAACGTTGGTCTACTCGAGAAATAACGACAGGACAAAGAAATCATCAAAATAACAATAAAATAATAAACCCCAACTCCCCTATATCTACGCCTCAGTCAACAAATAATCGGGGGGGGGGGGGGGGGAATAAGATCATCGGGCAGAAAGATACTAAGGGATCGACGATCTTATCAACATCTCCTCCGCAATGGCGGATGATGAAACAACCAGGAAACCCACAATGGTATTGGATAAGAAACAAATCAACACTCGCATCGAAGCTCACAAGACTAAGGCTTCGGGTCAAAAGATGGTTAGAGAGCTGCAATGATGAAACCATAAAAGAAACCAAGTTCCATAGACCAGCAAAAATCGGAGTAAACACAAACATGACTTCGGCCAAAAAATAACGGTCACGCAAGAAACAAAATCAAACTTCATCGAAAAGATAATGTTTTTCAAAACCGTAATGACGAAAGATGAAATCCAAAGGATCTGCGAGTCAAAACGTCGAGGATTGGAAGAGGATACAACAACTCTCAGAAAACTTTGCATTACCTTCTCCACAACGGTGGAAGACGTATAAACAAAGGTTCTGACAGGATCTCAAACCAACTGCCGATAAAGAAAAATGCATCGGAGACCAAATACACTTTGACTCGGACATGATGTCTTCTTCTTTTCCGCAACGGTGGGTGTGAAGATAACTGGGTTCCCGAATCAAAAATCTCACATGTTTTCGACGGGAAGGAAAAATCAAATCAAACCGTAAAAAATTGCTAGCATCAAAGTAATATTTGCACAAACATCAAGAAAAACCAAAAGCTAAGAAAAATGAATTAAAGGAGGGTCCCAAATTTTTTTTGAATTTTGGGAAAAATGTTGCAGCTACAACACCAACATATATTGCTTCCACTTATTAATAAATTGAGCCAAGGCATATATTTTCTTATCATATGTTAAGTAGTTTAGAACTCCTCCATGGAACATTTCAAATTGAAGGCATACTAGCCTCCCATCTTGTAACAAAACCACTTCCATATCATACCCGCTTACATTGGACTATAATTCGAAAGGACTAGGAAAATTAGGCAATGGAAGAACTAGTGATTAACTAATATATAAATTGATACCTTTAAAGGTATTTTGTTGATTCTTACCCTACTTGAACCCATTTCTATCAGTTTTTATGGCATGGAGGGGATCATCCACAGTAGAAAAAGAAGCTTTGAAATTATGAAGGTATTGTGATACCCCAAAAAATAGTTCTAACTTCAGTGGAATTTGTAGGATTAGGTCAGTTAGCAATGGAATTTGTCTTTGCATCACCAATAGTAATTTCTCCTCCAACAATAAAATACCCCAAATATTCCAAGGGCAACTAGTCAAATTCAAATTTCATGAGCTTTATCAACAATTACTGTATTTTCAAGGTCTCTAACATCTGCTTGAAATATGATATATGGTCTTCCCAAGCAACACTTTAAACCAATATTTTATCTAGATATACTATAACAAATGAATCTAAGAAAGGGTATAATACAACATTCATCAAATGCATAAATATAGTTGATTCATTACATAAATGAAATGGAATTACTAACTATTGATCCTAGATTTGTTACCATTTTTTGCAGATAAATTACTCATTTAACCATATATTTTATTATCTTTTCTATACTTTATGACACATAGATGATTATTCAACCTCAGGTATGAGTTTTTTTAAGGTTTATATAAATTATTTTATTAGTATCATTTTTTATGGTTTAATTAATTAAAAATAACATTATTAAAACATATTTGATGTATTAATTGGTTTGTATAATTGTTTGCGGGTTTTATAATCTTTTTGGGTCAAGTTAATATGCAAAACACATTCAACCTACTTTTCGCACAGCATGTCCAGCTCAGTGTCCAGCTTGTCATTCAGTCTATTACGTGAAACTTGCTGGTGGTTTTCCAGATTTCAAAATGTGTTGCTGTAGACTCCAGTCTTGAAGCACGCTAGCAGATAGACACAGTGTTCACCCTAGATCGACGCCCAGCATATCCAGCTCACATCCCAGCCTTTCGTTCAGCACTCCATCCAGCTCACCCATCAAATCACGTGCTGCTGGGAATTAACGTCGAGCATCAAAATGTTGGAATAGCTGCAAACAATCTAGTTATCCATGCATTTGTTTATGGAGCTATGTTCTAGATACTTGCCAGCCTGCGTTCTCCTTTACTCGACACCACATCAACCATCCATGTGTTGTATTGATTGCATTCAACTCATGCCCTAGAAGATTCATCTTGTATGTTTCACTTTCTCACCACCTGTCCACAATTATGCTGAAGAAGGATTCGTACACCACATCTAAAGACCTGTTGCGCTGGAAAAGGAACCTGTTCATATGTTGTCCAGTGAAAAGAGCCAGACTCATGATGAAGAAGGGAGATGCTTATGTGCTGGCCTGTGATCAGTTAAATGCCATTATAGTCGACTAAATTTAGAGAGCATTCGACCTCTAAAGGGTCGACTTGCTCATCCCGATAAATCATTATATAAAGCAGCCTCTGTGAGAGAGCTCAGTTAGCTAGAAAATTAGTCAGTTAGCAGAGTTAGGAGAAGAGTTCTTGCTGTAATTTACTTTTGAACTTTGTATTTATGTTCCACCATCTGAATAAAGAGTTGTATGCATTGATGTTGATGATTGTGTTTGAGTAGAAGTTAGCTGGGCATCACCCCTGATTGCTCAGAGGGCCCCTCATCAACTAGAGGTTCATTTTCTTTGTTTAGCTTAGTTTCTTTTCTATTTTATCTAGTCTAGTTTAATTTTTAGTTTGCTTCCATTAGATTATAGTAAATTATATTCTATTTGTTTTCTCTAACACACTAACTTAGTTTTATTTCAAAAGTTAATTAGTTAGATGTGCACATAGCTTGCTTTCAGTTATTTTCTTTCAGTCATTTTGTTTCAGTTATTTCATTTCCAGCATTACTTTCATTCTTTGTTTTCAAGAATATAGAATAAGTTATTTTCATGAATTTAGAATAGATTCAATTCTGTTATTTATTTTCATGTTTTGAATTTATGCAAGTTAATTTCTAGTTTATTTATTAGTTTAATATGCAATGATTGATTTTGATCATGGATTAGTTTAAGGTTAATTTGTTGTTAAATAGGTTGATTTACTGTTCCAATGCATTAGAATTACATCTGCATGGCTTCAGCTAAAGATTATTTCATTTAGGATAGTTTTGACCCTTTTAACTGTGCCGCCTATCATTCAAACAACATGTTCAGTCTGTTAGTTAGCCACCCTTTTTAGACCCACAGTTCAGTCTGTCATTCATCCTTAGCTCTGTTTTTAGTGCTTTTTTAATTGTTTTAAGATTGTTTTTAGTTTTGTTTTGTGAATGTCTGAATTATGTTTTGACTGTAATAGTTAGATGCTAGTTTTATTCAACATTTAAGTTAAAGTTTAGTTGTTTTAAATTATTTATTAAAGTTTTATCATTTTCCTTGCTTCTTTTACTTTGAATGTAGTTCAAGTAATTCTTAAGTTTTGTTTCTGATTTTGTTCTATGGTTGTATGGTTTTGTGTCTATTCCTTTTGAGTTGATTTATTTGTTTGCATGTGAGATTTAGTGTTTCTCTTAGTATGTTTTTAGGTTTTCTTTTTATGTTTTGTTATTATTGAAAGAACTTGTAGGATAGAACCTAAAGATATTTCTTTATTAAGTTTTCTACTTGCTTCTTTTTAAGTTTTCTTTATTTTATTTTGTTTATTAAGTTTTCTAGTTGCTTATAAGTTAAGTCTTCCTTGCACTATAGTTTTCCATTTGAATAGTCAATTGTTGATTGTATTTAGATTAAATATTATTATCAATAGTTTAGCTTATTACTCTACCTCAATTTAATTACTTTAATAATTGCATTTTTAGGAGTTTGACTTAGTTTTTCATTTTGAAATATCTCTCAATATTTTTTTTGTTAAAATATTTACACAAAACCCTCTACCTTCGCATATATTTTGTGTCAACTCTAAGCCTACCAACCCTAGTTGATAATTAAAGAATAGGTGGATTAATTTAGACATTATAACACCCAACACTTTTGGTGTCGCTGCTAGGGAGTTGTTCTGTAAGGTAGAGTAAAATTATTTATGAGGTTTAGTCATAGGCTGGTAGCGGGGGAGCAGTAAGATGATAGGTAAGAACCTGGGCATCTATTATAACAGGCGCCCCCAAATCCAACAATAGTAGTAGCATAGGTTTTCTTTAGTTTAAAATTTTTTCATGAGTAGAATTAGAGATCCTCAGGGTATATTTCTTAATACCAAAAAATTTATTGAAATCCATACTAACTACCATAGGGGACGTAATTCCCCAACTACTAACTCACCTAAAAGGTTTCGAAAGATGCCTATAGGAAGTAGTTCTACCCTGAAACCTAAAGAAATTCCATTAGAGGATCTTAGTGGAGAATCCATAGAAGGAGAAGGAACCTTGGCAGAAGGTCCTAAGGACCCCATTCATGAGGAAGTTCAGGAGGATCAGCCATGAGAAACCCATATCCCTCCACTAGTTTCAAATCCAATTAACACAACTTTTTCACTAGTAGGAGATCCGAATTTCGTTGACTTTGTTGATCCTTCCCAAGTAAAATCCCTCTTTGGAACCTTAGTAGATCTAATTATTTCACAAATTGAAACTTCTACAGTAGAACCTACTATCCCTCTAGGGTTCAATAGAAACACAGTTGATCAGAGGAAGATCTATCTTGAAAAAGAACGTTGGGATGCCCCATTATCACCTCGAAAGGATCCTCCTAAATATATTTATGTTAAGAATCAAACTTATATGGAGAGACGGGGAGAAAACGAAGATCATGATGAAGTTAGGAATGAAGAAGGAGAAGGGGAAAATCAAACTGAGGCTACTTTCGGGTTCCCTATCTTAGATAAAATGCAGGATGTAACCATGAAAAACATCCCTCCCTCCTCCTTGCCTACTTTCTATGGAAAAAGTAATGAGGACTCGGACACATTCATGTTTGAGTTCTATATCCTTTGAAGGATTTACAATTATCTACAAGACACTCACAAACTAAAACTCTTTCCCACTACACTCAAGGATTCTTCCTTGAGATGGTTCATGGGATTAGGAGAATCTTCTATCCGGACTTGGGGTGATATGAAAACCTCATTCTTGCGAAAATATCAAGAATATTGCAAACCTAAGGACTCTCAACATGATATATTCAAGATACAACAACTTGAAGATGAGAGCCTACAATATTATCTTGAGAGGTTCATTTATACATTACATAAGTCTAAATATAATGACCTCCAAGAAGATGCAGTACATACACTTTTCCTTAAGGGAATATCCAAGGACTTGTTAGAAATTATTAATCTCATGTCAGCTGGCAATATTTCTCATAAAAAATTTGCACAAATCAATGAGATGTGTAAAAATTATTCTAGGAGTAGGGGGGAAGTTGCAAAAAAATTTCAAGAGCCTTTTAGTAAGAATATAAGAGGAAATATTCCTAGTTCAAGCAGAGTTACAAGAGAAGAGTTAGGAAACCTATTGGAGAATTTTAAGACTGATATCTTAGGAGCAATGGGTTCCCAACTAGATGCTTTAAAAGCCAAGAAAAGGCAGGATGAAGAACGAGCATCAATGAGTATCTTTTGTCTAAGATGTAGAACTAAACATCCCCAAAGATAATGTCCATTAAACAACATCTCTGTATGTCACATCTGTATAGAAGATAATCCAACAGACAATTGCCCATCCTTGCCTAGATTGCAAGCCATCTATAAGAGTGGGGATGTAGCTAAAACATCTATGAGGTCTCCTTGGAAACCTAGAGATCAACAAACATATCCTAAGTTTGCACCACAACCTCCACCATATTATCCTCTGTATCAACCACCTCAATAATGGAACAATTATAGCTAGGAGAATTGGCCACCTCAGTATCCTCCTCCTCAATTTTGACAACACAAATATTTGTCACAAGGATGGAGAGGAAAACCATGTCCTCAACCACAATTTGTTCCTACACATCTTTATCCTCACAATCAAACAAATTTCCAACAAACGCCACCCAGATTTGTACCTCTCGTTTCTTTTATTACACAACAACCTCATCACTTTCAGAATGTAAATCCTCCTTGACCGAGATTATTACCTACAGAACTAATACCTAACCCTAATAATAAACCAACTCAAGCTCTTAACAGCATTGAGTTGCAAACTCTTCAATCATACCTTATTTTGACTGTACCTGTATATGAAATTTAGTTACGATCAGGAAGAGTTGTGAATAATAAACCCAAGTCATCAGTCATCATTCAGGAACCAAATGAAGAAGAAGAAGATTAAAGTGAACCTGTGAATGATGCTATTTTGGAGTATGTGAACGTTCCAAAGGTTCCAGTACACACCCATCCTCCACAAGAAACTATTCAGGAGCAAAGAATTCCTCCATTTCGAGAAAGATTAGTAATATAAAAACCTGTAGTTCATCCAGAGTATAACATTTTGAATGAATTAAAAAACATTTGTATTAAAATCCCTCTATTACAAGCTATTAAAGATATACCAATATATAATAAGGTAATAAAAGAGCTTTGTATTAAATGTCTAGGAAAGAAGCAAAAGAACCCTCTTACAATTCATGTTATAGAAGAAATGTCTGAATGTATGAGAGGTCAATCTCAGATTGCAAAATATACAAATCTAGGGGCCCCAGTAGTGACTGTAATTATAAACAACACTAGCATAGAAAATACATTAATTGATTTAGGATCTATTATTAACATGATGAACACCGTATTTTTAGACGTTTTATAGTTAGGACAATTTATTCGACCTACTCCTTCCATCCTAGAACTAGCAGATCACACTACGGTAAAACCCGTTGGAGTCCTGGATGACAGTGTTGTATCAGTATCTTCATGGGAATACCTTGTCGAATTTATGGTCATAGAATCAAAGGATCCTTCTAAAGGACATCCTATTATCTTGGGAACATCATGGTTAGCTACTGCAAATGCTTTTATAGGGTGTAGGGATGGAGAGATGACTATTTCCAATGGGTTGTATACACAGAGACTTATTTTATATCCACCAACGCAACCAATAACTAAAAATTCATGGTGGTTAAATTGTTCTTTTGGGGATGAAGACTTTGATGATCTCTCCCTTCCTAGTGATTTTTCTTTCGCACTTCAGGAGCAAACCACTGATAATGTATTAAACCAATTTGTTTCTTCGACAACCTATACAAATTCTCCTCAGTCATTTTCGAAACTCAATCAAATTTTTGGAGATGAGTTTTAAGAGAATATGGATCTTTGAATGTTTACAAAAACACCTTTTGTCTTCACAATTGAAGAGCAAACAGGATCGTATACCATACCTTGTTAGGTTGGCCCTGAACAATTCTTACATATAAACGCAGGATTAAGTGAAAACCAACAAGCAAAACTGCTTAAATTCCTTAAGAAACAAGTTGGAGTATTTGCATGGGAATACATCAATATGAAGGGTATACACCCTAATACCTGTATTCACCATATTTATATGGATCCAATCATGTCACCTGTAAGGAAGCCACAGAGGAGGATGAATCATTTTCTAAAGGATATAGTAAAAGAAGAATTACAAAAACTCCTTACTGCTAGTTTCATCTATCCTATTTCTGATAGTAAATGGGTATCTCCTTTAGTAGTATCTCCAAAGAAATTTACAGGGAAATGGCATATTTGTGTTGATCTTAGGGAGCTAAAGAAAGCTACAATTAAAGAATACCTTCCTTTACCTTTTATCAATCAAGTATTAGATACTATGTCAAGTAAACAATATTTTTCCTTTCTTGATTGGTATAGTGGTTACAACTATATTTTAATAGCACCTAAGGATCAAGACAAAACCACTTTTGCATGCCCTTGGGGAACATATGCTTACTGATTTTTTCCATTTGGATTATATAATGCACCTACCACTTTCCAGCGGGCAGTCTTAGGAATATTTTCCGATATTATACATGACTGTGTGGAGGTATACATGGATGAATTTATAGCCTATAGTAATACTTTTGAAGAATCCCTTGACAACCTTGAGAAGGTTTTGATCCGATGTCAAGAAACGAATTTATTTCTTAGTCACGAAAAATGTAAAATGTTACTGACAAAAGGTATAGCTTTGGGACATCATATTTCCTCCCAATGAATCTAGGTAGACCCTACAAAGATCAAAGTAATTGTTTTCCTTCCCTCTCCCAAAACTCAGAAAGAGGTAAGAAGATTCCTTGGTCATGCGGGCTATTACCATTGCTTTATTGAAAATTTTACTAAAATAGCTTCATCAATGTTTAAGTTACTTACAAAGGACTCAGAATTCCAATGGATAGAATCTTGTCAAAATGCTTTTAAAATCCTAAAAGATAAACTATTGGTGGCACCAATACTTAGGGTTCCTGATTGGTCCCTTCCTTTTCACATATCTACCGATTCCTCTCATACGACCATAGGAGGAGTCCTCAGTCAAAAATAAGGACAAGCACCTTATGCCATCTATTTTATTAGCAAAAATATGTCCCCTACCGAATTAAATTATACTATTACTGAAAAAGGAATTTTTGGCAATACTTTATTCTATTAATAAATTTCATCATTATATCACAGGTTATGAAGTTTTTTTGCATACCGATCACTCCACCATTAGATTTCTAATGAATAAACCAATTACCAATGGTAGAGTGACCCGGTGGCTTCTTTTATTGCAATAATTTAACATTATCGTCATTGACCGACCTGGTAAAGAAAATCTCGTACCATATTTCCTTTCCTGTATTCAACATGAAGATGGTACTAAACCAGTTGACGACACTTTTCCTGATGAACATATATTTGTTGTATCTATTCAAAGCCCTTGGTTTGTGGATATTACCAATTATCTAGCAACTAGGAAAATACCAAACCATTTGTCTCCACATGAGAAGCATCATATTATAGTTCAGAATTCTAATTATTCTTGGGTTGATAATGATCTCTTTCACACTAGTCCAGATATTATTATTCGATGATGTGTGCGGGAGGATGAAATGACAGACATCCTCCATGCATGCCATGATGGGCCATGTGGAGGACATTTTTTTGATAAGACGACAGCATATAAAGTATTACATTCTGGTTATTATTGGCCAAGCATTTTTAAGTATGCTTCTAAATATGTTAAAGGATGCGATAGTTGCCAAAGAATGGGTAGACCTACGTCATTTGATCAAATTCCTTTATAACCCCAAGTTATGATTGAACCTTTTGAGAAATGGGCTCTTGATTGTGTAGAACCAATTTCCTCCATGTCTCGTAAGAAGAAATATATCTTAGTTTGTATGGACTATGTCAACAAGTGGGTAGAAGCTAAAGCTTTATTTAGAGCCATAGAAAAATCGGTGGTAGAATTTATATATGAAGAGATATTCACCCAGTTTGGTGTGCTTAGAGAAATTGTCATAGATCAAGGTACTCATTTTACTTCTAAATTAATGAAATAACTTACTATGAAATATGCCATTTGACATTGCAAATCTTCACCTTACCACCCTCAGGCTAATGGTCAATTTGAATCAACTAATAAAGTATTAGAATCTATTTTAACTAAGGTCATTCACTTACATCATAAGGATTGGGTAGATATACTCCCAGAGGCTTTATGGGCCTATAGGATAACATGAAGAAACACTATCGAACACACCCCCTATGAGTTAGTATATGGAAAACAAGTCCTTTTACCTATTGAATTTCAAGTTAAAACTTTTCGTATGGCAGGACAATTAGGCATGAATTTGGATGAAGCACAGAAACAATGAATATTGCAGATTAATGAGTTAGACGAGACTAGACAAGATGCACTTCAAGGAACAATGTTAATACAAAATCAACAAAAAACATGGCATGATAAATTTATTAAGAAAAAGCAGTTTAATGCTGGATATTGGGCACTACTATTCGATTCAGATTTTAAAAATTTTAAAGGGAAATTAACTACCTATTGGATGTGTCCATATGAAGTAGTTACAACTTTTGGCAATGGATCAGTAAAAATTAAAACAATTGATGGCTCATAAATTTCCTTTGTAGTAAATGGACATTGTTGGCCCGGGAAAGGGGCATAAGAAGGAATTTCACGTGCGAAACCAAGGAAAATGTGTCGCACGCGCGATAGAAGTAAAGGAAGATCACGAAAGACGAAAAGGGTCTGTGAAGAAAGAACGGAGAAGTTTGTGGAAAAGGAAAGGCACGCATGGAAGCTTGCAAGGACAAAACATCTAGAAAGTGACAGATTTAGAATCCATAGCATGGCTGTAGAAGGCGACGTAAGCCTATAGCTACGCACGCATGAGAAGATATTTGTAAGTCAGGCCGATAGTGCCTCGTGTCAAGTCATGAGAACTACAGCTGTAACTAGAAGGGTGGCTGATGGTGATGGCTAATAGACTTCTGGGATGCAGTTGGCCCTGCATGGCCATGTAAATTATTATAAATAGGAGGGATGCAATGGTTAGAAGGTTAGTCTGTAAGGTTTTCATTGATCCCTATTCAATTTTTAGTAGTAGTTTGCTATTCAGCAGTAATCCATGGAGGGGGATGCCAGTTATGTTGTAATGTCATAGCTATCAGAAGAGGAGTAGACTCAGGAAGAGTATGGTATCATTAGAGTGGATGTTGAGTCGTCGATCTAACTGCCGTGTGAGCATACTGCTATGAGTAGGAGTAGATTAGGAGAGTGAACCAGAGAGCATGAGGACTATGAGTCTGAACTTAAAGACATATCTCAAGATCAATCTACATCCTGTCGACTGCAAGGTGCTATATCCTTTCTCATGCCAGATGAAGAGCACCTTGGTGGTTTTTCCCAGATGGGTTTCCATGTTACTTCTTGTGTCTAAGTGAATGATTGATGTGGTGAATGTTTATGTGATTAATTCCTAGTTGCTTTCTGTATAATGTTAATTGTGGTTTAGTATCTATTAGTTTCTTACATTTGGTAAATGGATGAACAGAATGCATTGCTGAATTGAAACTGTATAAATGTATATCCATATGTATAATTCATGTTACGAATCCCAACTTAAGTCATATAGAAATTGATGTGAATCAATTGCATCGCATGAGTTTCACTAGCTACGATGTGGAAAGGAAAGTCAGGTCACATGCAATGACATATAGTTGTAATCAGTCGCACAGAACCGAATCCCCCGTCCAGCCAACCCATTGCCTTCGTTGAGATACTTGGCTATGATCCAAGGGACTATACTTCCTCGACAATCATGGAAACATGGTTCCAGTGGTTACCCATCTATGAGATATCTCGTGTGAGACTGCGCCTACTTCGTAGGTTTTGTCGATGGAGATTGATTTATCGGGACGGTATCTCGGGTAGTTGTTGGATCGGTGGGTTGTGCAGAACCTGTGTCACGCGAGTGGGGAAAAGTGGCCAAAAAATGGTTATGTTGTCGGGACCCTCTTGATTAAATCAGAGAAATGTTGTGGCACCCAATGAAGGGGTAGATAGAATACTGGCTGGATGCTAAAACGCTGGTGTTTGCGCAAGAAGAGAGCACAGGAACATGGTTCAGCATAGAAAGATGGTTAGATGAATATATATACTCTAATATTCACGAGATCTTCTTTGCCAAGTTCCATATTCTACTACATGAATGGTTAGTAGGATTGGCGTCTAGACTGACCAATTACCAGACAAGGGAGATTAACAACTGGAGCAACCAACTGGTTCAGGAGATAACCAGTGTAAGTAACGTTGTCTCTAGAGCTGTTGATTTTTGGGTTGATAGTATACTACAAGGGTATATTACTGAGTTTGCAGTATATACTATAACTTCATATAGAGAGGCTGAAATAAATTTCTTCCAAGGACCAAGAAGGAGATACTTATTGAATATGAGTACATGGATAAAATTACTTGCTTATGAGAGGGGTATTTTACACTTGGATAGTTGATTCATGTGTCTAGGAGGGTTCTATGTCGCTAACAAACAAGTAAGAACATGGGGATGAGCACATGGAGATGTTCCCTAGAAGAATAGAACCTGAACTCGAGGTTGGAATTCTAAGGAGTGGGAGAAGATTCAGATTAGGAAAGAGAAGGAAAACTGAAAGGGGCTGATGGAATCCTAGTTTGTTTGAAGGAAGTGAACACAAACTTTGGTCATGTGAAGATGAAGGGTCTTGCGATGAATAGGAGGACTATATCCCAATATAATAAGGACATGAAGATCCATATAGCTCTAACGAGACCTTAGGGTCAGAGCATAATTATATAACACCATCAATATTGCCTCAGACAAGATATAGAGTCTCATCCCCTGAAAGGACCTCTAGTATGGATAGCACTAAACCTGAAACTAGTGTGCAAGAGGTTACAACTTAGTTGAACCTTTCCCCAGATAGCCTGAACGCCAACCCAATGGTTGCGACAGATGTTCGGTTACCTATGAGAAGACCCTGAACAACATTGGTTCCTATGAGAAGCTATATGGATGGTATGTTTTGTCCATGGCACTGATGTGAAGAAAGCATAGATTATTATGACCTTAAGGGGTTGCACCCTGGATTGGTTCATGAAATTTTGTGCCGCACTAGCTAGAACACCATAGAAGACCCTTGAGGAAATCTAAGATGCAATGATCTTTGAGTTCAGAAAACCCAAATCAAAGCCACAATGTATTACTAAGATTAAGGAGGTTAAACAAGATCTAACATAAATTATGTGGGATTTTGATTAAAGATTCAAGACTCTGATGGCAAAAGTAAGCTTCCAAATGTCAGATATACAACATAAGGAGTGGTTTATTGCTACTTTTATACCACACATCCAAGGGATGTTGATGTAGGAAAAGATTGAATCACAGACATAAGCACTGGAGCTGGCGATGAAGCTAGAGGCATCGCTTATTGGTGACAGTGCCGCAAGAATGGTATAGATTCAGTCGCAGCTAGAAAACCTCACACTACAACTTTAGGATATCAAGAAGGGAAAAGAAGCACAAGAGGACTTGTGGTACACAAAATGTAGAATGGATGGACACACCAAGGATAATTGTCTAACCTTCATGAATTATGTCACATCTGGTGCACCTAACCAATTAAACGACCAAGGGCTACCATGGTGTCATATATGCTAGTCAAGAGGCCACTGCGATGAAGAATGTGTGTATTTGAAAAAAGTTGTAAGTACCCCTACAAACTTATTCTGTAAATTCTGTAAATCGATAGGACATGAGGAAAAAGACTGTAGAGCATACCATCTCTTGAAAGAAAAAACCATTGATACATACTTAATGAAAAATGAGGGGCTCCCTCAGGTTGAATAGGCATAAGCCCCATATCAACCTGCACAGTTCCCAACTAATCAGTACCAATAGAAATATGCACTTTAGCAGCCATATGTGCAACAAAACCCCTATTAGTAAAACTACTAGGAGACCCAGTACCCACCATAGCAACTACACACTCAGGGAAGGGGTGGTGGAAACTTAGAGGACAAGGAGGATGAGGAGGATTTGGTTAGCGGGAGAGGTCCAATTACATGCTATAACTATGGAAAACTAGGTCACTTTGCTATATATTGTTTATATCCTGCAATAACATGCTCCTATTGTAAGGGACAAGACCATAATGTTGAGCAATGTCCTCAGCTGATCGCAAAGTGGCAAGGAAAGACCGTTGCCGCACCCCACCCCCCACAAAACTAGATCTCGAAAGAAAATGCAAATTTTTAGATGATCATGGTTGAACCACGAGACCTGAACATTATTGTCATAACTAAAGGAGGTGCGATGACTGGAGTAGAAAAAGATAACTCGCAAGAACAACCGCAGCCACAAGTGAGGCCGACGGCGCAGAAAAAGGAATCACGGATCGACCAGAAATAGAAAGAAATATTCTGGGATGTGCAATCAAAATTCATAAACCTGGACATACCATCAACTTCAACCGAATTCAAGGACATGCCTGAACGATTCCAACACCTGTTACATAAGAAGGCTTCACCTGAGGTTAGTAAGATGAGACCTCTTCTATCAAGTTGTTTGATGCTAATCCAAGATAAAGATGCTATTGTAGAGCCATAAGAAATAATAGACAAGATCCCTGTAGTACTAGCCGCTAGTTGAGAATGAATGCACAGATCAGTGATTATGACATGGACTATATCATTTTAGATCTATGGTCAAATGTCAATATCCTAACACACTAGACCTAGGAAAGCATTGGAAATTCGCACTTGGACTGGTCTCCTATCTAGTTGCATCTTTCCAATCAAGCGAAGGTGTTAACCCAAAAATCCCCCACTTAGCTCTCAATGGCCTACACAGCCCAAGGACACCATTTATGTTATAGCTAATTTCACCACTCCAGGTGAATCACACTTTGTATGGCCTTCCCCTGTCTCACTGCAAACTCCTTAGACCCCTTGGACCATTTTTTGTCCTTTGATGTTTCCTTGACCATGCCTAAAAACATGTGAAAAATGATACATGAGACTTTTAAACCTCTAATCGCTTATATACGTGGGTTTGACCACTAAAACCATATACATCGGGATGTGTACAAAATCCAAATAGTTTTGGAGTTTTCCTTGACATGGATCTGACTCATTTTCCTCCTGGCTTTCCCTATGCCTTGAGATCGCTTGGATTCGACCTTTCATTACCCCTTTGAAAATCTATATAAGGAAATATATGGTACATTGAAGGCATATGAGAGAATTGATAGCAAAGAAACTGTAGTACATTGTTGCCGAAACTTATGCTTGAGTCTGCATCCCTTTGTCCCTTGGAGCACTTCTGTGTTCTTCCCAAGCTTTCCTTTTTGTGAGCTTGCTATCGAGAGATGGAGGATTGAGGTGATGGAGGCCCAAGTGGGGGATTCAATTTCTCCGATTTGCAGACGTGCCGACAGAGGTTGTATCTATTGTAATCTCTGATTTATATTAATAGAAATATCTTTTCATGTCCAATAATGTGTGTTTGAATGAAAATTTTATCCATGGGGTTATGTCAAATGCTTATACATTATTGATTATATATGCTAGAATATATCTAACACCATGATATATAGAATGCTTGTATTTTTTACTTGTTGTTGAGGAAGTAATTTATCAATTCAAGCTGAGGTTGGAAAGCTCAATGGGGATCTACTTCAACCATTCGGAATAAGGTACAAGGTCTAGTCCTTTAGTGTTAGACATTTAATTTCTATTGCATATTGAAAAGGATTGATTTTTGGAGTTAAGATGTCTGTTGTGGTACCCCAAGCCATAGTAATTTCTCTCCATAACAAAATTGGTGACTCCACTGGGGAGTTCCTAGTAGTTGTCCTTTGGGGGTTTTCTATCGACATTCAATGACTTTGAATTGCTCTTTCTCTCTTGTTTTTGTGTCGGGTCTGGGGGCATGTTTTCCTAGTAGTGTCTGACTGGTGTGAAGTTTGTCTTAGCTTGTCTGTTTGCCTTGATTTTTATGCACCTTTCTTCCTGTACATGAGTTTTTAACTCACAGTCACATATACACACGGGTTTCTCTGTGTTTTCTGCATATACACACGGGTTTACTGCGAATAGTTGCGTATGCCCTTAGTTTTTCCTTTTAGTGGAAGTTAAATGGTTGCTGGGTGAATTTTGATGATTGTTGAGTCTCCTTTGACACTGCCTGAGTCTATTTATACCTCTATTTCTGACCAGAGACGTTTTTTTTTTAGGCTAAATTGTTTTTTTTTAAAGAAGGTTCTTGTCATGGCATTTTTGATTTTTTGTTCGGAATTAGTGTATTAGATTTCTTTTACCTTAGTGGTTTGCTTGAGTGATGTTTGAGTTTGCTTGCAGAGTCTGGGGGTTGTAGAATTATTCTTTTTCTTTTTGTATCTCATTTTATTTCAAAAAATCCAAAAATATTTGCTTATCATCATGCATTGCATTCTGCATTTTGCATTGTACTTTCACTAGATTTGATTTGGAATATTAGTTAGGATTTCATATAGGAAAGCTTGCATTCACCATTTGAAGAAAAATTGTGCATTTCACGTAGTAGCATACCCTATTTTCATGGACACAATGCATTTGCATTGATTGTTAGGTGTGCATTTTACTTCATGTTGTGTCATAACACCATTAGTTGCACGACCATATCCCTCTTTTGAGTAATAAAGCAAATTAAAATCAACGCTTAATTAAAATGAACTACACTCTTTTCTTTTATAGGGTGCACCAACAAGATTAGGTTTTAGGATCTTGGAATAGTTCATTGTGAGTAAATTCTTGAAGATCACTAAACAACAACATGTATGCGTCTTTCCAGGTGAGTGTGTGAAATCCTTGGTATAACCAATGTTTCTCAGGATCCTCCTCTCAAAAGGGAGTTAAGCATGAGGCAGTGTGAGCGGTTATTGATTGGGATGACCCCTAGTCATAACTTAGTAGCACTGGAGATATTTCCTGGATTGTATTCGTATCTGGGAGCTCTTTTGAGAGTTTTGGGCTTTGCTACCCTACCCATACGGTCAATCCCACCTGTGACTGTCCACCTGAGCATTGATTATATTGAGGTGACCTTAGTGGCCTTACCTAGGATATCAATGGGGTACTTTGCAGGGGTTATTCTGCGGGTGTCCCGGCCAGGTTGGGGTCAGACAGCACAGTCGCTTTACGCGTTGAAGCTGAGGGCCACAATAATTGGTTACGTACCTCCACTTGTTGTGTATGGTAGTCTTAAGCCTCTCCTAGGTGAGACATACCTGCTTCATTCGGGAGCTCACTTATCTTGCCCTTGATTGCTTGCATTTGGATTTAGATTTTATTAGTGATTGCTCTGTGGACGATAGCTTGCCTAGGGTTTGCGTAAATAGAGAGTCTTTTCTATTTTTTGAGTCATTATGGATTCGGGTGCGGCTCCTCATTGTTCTCATTGTTTAGTATGACTTCTACCTTCTACATCTCCTCCTCCTTTGGGAGAGAGACCTAGACAGTCCAGGTGAACTACTTCGCAGATTGATTCACACACCATGGGAGACCATACAGAAGGTATTCCTGAACCACCTTCTCCCATTCGTGTAGACGATGGGGAGTTTACTCCTACTTACGATCCTTCACCCGAATTGGCTGAGTTAGGTCCCGTGAGATAGGAACCTTTCATGATAGACCTACTCACTTTAGGGTTGATTCCCCATTGACGCGTTACCGGTACGGAATGCTAGAGGATACCGAGACTCATTTTGAACCCACTAGCACTAGTTATGTTAGTTATGGTATGTCTGGTTTTCCCACACATGATTTTTCATTTCATGTCAAATCTGAGTTCGAAGCTAACACTATGCCTGGGGGCACTCTCATTCCTTACAATTTGGAGAGGTTTGGGAGCACTAGTCACATTGCACCTTCCATATTCATGGTGGAAGTTACATCACATATTCCTCCTAGGTCTAGGGTTAGTTATCCTATTAGGATACCGGATCTGAGACGAGTGACTATAGGGAATAGTAAGTACATAATTACATAGATCCCTTCATCCTCTATCCCTAGTTCTTCAAATGTTCACCCTCCACCTTATTCATGTGGTCCTTTGGGCCGAAACGTTGCTACGAGTTATGTCCGTACTACGGTTACTAGACCAGTTGTGTCCCAATTCATGTACCACCCATTGTTTTGGGAGGTCATGCTCATACTTCTAGAGGTCACATTCCTACTTCTAGAATGTATATTCCTACTTCCGGAGCGTATGCTCCTACTTACGGAGTGTCTCATGGGACATCTCATGCGATGAATTATGGACCCTATTATGGGAGCAGTATGGATAGGGTTCTTCACCTTATGGGGGCGGGTATCAATAACCTGCTTCCTCTCCAAATTATGTCTTTGTAGCTTTTAATAGTCAAGGTCCACCACACTATGGTGCTTCCATGCCACCCTATATGGGTCAAACAGGAGGAGGGCACTATGGCCAAGGCCATGGTGGTAATCAGACCTATATGAATTAGGGAGCAGTACATCGGCTTCATCATCCTAGGCTCCCTTTCTTAGTGATGCTGAATCTTCCTGACTTGTCGAGATTGATGAACGATATTGTAGCTCATGACCCCGCTTGGCCAGTTGTCCCTACTAAGCTTCCCTCAGACATACCTAAGTTCGAGGGAAAACCAGGAGAGGATCCGAGCAAACATGTTATGACCTTTCACCTATGGTGCTCTTCGAATTCCTTACACCAGGACTCCATCCATTTAAGGCTATTTCAATGCACCTTTACAGGGCCTACCATGAAATGGTATATAGAGCTAGCTAGGGGGGAATTTGCTTTGTTCGACGATCTAGCGATGACTTTTCTTAACCACTTCTAGCTACTAGTGCGTTATGACGTTGGTACTGAACTCTTGTCGACATTTTGGTAGGATAAAGCCACACATATCTCAGATCATATCCAAGAGTGGCATAGATGGAAGAGGTTAATTAAAGCCTTTATATCACCGAAATTCCTCCTCGACTGGTTCGTTAAGTCGTTATTGCCATATATAGCAAAGGATGTTTCTACATCCGGAGTGCAGAATAGGGAACAAGTGATTTTTGGGGCACAGGAACTGGACTTGATTTATGCTCAGTCCAGTTTGTTATATGAGATTATTCCCAACACTCTGCGTTCTAGTTTCAACCCCAAAGTCAAACCTGGACCACATGCTGATGGCATTGTGGGTTGTGCAAGTGCAAAACCTACAGATTCGGTTGCAAAAAAAGTTAGTCAATTGTCAATCAACCAATCTACTTCAGGACAAGCTACGGCTTCATCTCAACCCACCCAAATGGCGAATATACTTTTAGTGCAATCGTTGGACCAGAAGGGTAACCAGCAGCTCGGACGAAATAGAAAAAAGTGTAAGAATAATCATAATGGTGGGAATAAGAATGAGAATGCTAATAGTAATGACAAGAATAGTCGTAATGCTTGGGGGCATAAGCAAGCTAAACGTAAGGTTAAGTTTCCTTGCAAGTTATGTAAGGACGATCACCTCACTTACTTGTGCCCTCGTATCGATGAAGACTCTAGGTTCTTGGCACAGGGCCCAGCTGTGCTAACTAACCCTTTACCTCACAATCAAAATATAAACTCAAGGTCCCATGACCAGTTTGGTGGTGATCAAGATCCACTGAAGGGTATTGGTCGCAGTTGTATTAACATGGTCCATGCTGCGAAAGTTGTGACCCATGCGAAAGATTATGGTTCGTCACAACCCAGCCCAGGAAAGGAGCCTGATCCACCAAGGTCCCCTTTGCATATTGAGAAACCTATGGATAAACCTAGAGCTACACCTCACATTCCTAAGGTAGTCCTTAATCATTCAGGCCACAATCCTAATGCTCGAGCCGCCTAGTACTATTTATTTGTCAAGTATTTGGGCCACACTCCTTGTGCGATGTCTGCATTGGAAGTACTTCAGAGTTGTCCTTCGCAAAGGAAGGCGTTTCTTTCTGCCCTTTGTGTGAATGATGATGATTCTTCCTCTGTGATTAAATTTGAAACCGCAGGACTTCAACCTCGCTTGCCTTACTATGTGTCTCTTTTGATTCACGTATAATGTCTTAATATGACCATCAAGCACACTGTGATTGATGAAGGCGATGTTGCTTCTGTGATGTATTTATCGTGTTGGAAGGGTTTAGGTTCCCCTAAGTTGTCTAAATCAGTGACCATGTTAACTGCGTTCGATGGGAGATCATTTAGGCCACACGGAATTCTTCCTTCCCTTAAATTCCATTTGGGAGGGAAGACCGTTATGATAGAGGTCGAGGTGGTTGATGCGCCCCTTGACTACAAGCTCTTGCTAGGTTGGAATTGGATGTATAGTATGCAAGCCATTGCTTATTCCCTATTTCACATTGTATGATTTCCACATAACGGGAATATAGTCACGATTGATCAAACGACATTCAAGAATCCGTTTATTACCACATCTTTGGGAGGTTCGATCCCGATCGTTGAACACTCTCAGCCGGCAACTGTGAGTGTGGGTGTAGGCATGTATCCATCCCTCATGGGAAGCTTTAGTTGTCCTGCATTGATTCTTATGATAGGGTCTAGTTTCAGTGAGGCTTCAACATCTATGAGATCAGTGTCTTTTCACATTAGTCATATGGAATATCCTTGGATTATTCCTACACCGAGTACTCTGAGCGAGCCCATCGTGATGGATGTGCCGTTGCCTGCAACTATGACAGCTTATCAAGCTAATCTCAAGTGTGTTGCAGATCCTAGTCCTTCCTCTTCACAAATAGAAGAGGAGGACCATTATGTGCTGCCAACATGGGCAGTGCAGTCTTCTCATGTGCATTACTACCTTGATATGGTTTTCCCTTCAGACGAAGTGATTATTGAGGCTATGTTAGGAGTTGAGCCACCATGGGAGGAACTCCATCATAGATCTTGCTTTCTTCCTGAGCTTGACCGCTTGGAGCATGAGGAATTTAGGGCAGTTCTTAGTGAGAGATTTGGTAGTCCTATGGTTCCATTAAGCTCTCCTGGTCCGATGGCTGATGGAAACATGGCGAACATATCTTCAATGATTCCTATCAATATCTCTCGCGATCCTGGCAGGATAGAGAATGTCTATATTGGGGCAGAATGTTTCCATGCTGAGATTCAAGAATACGCCGATCTATTTAAATAATTCTGTGATATCTTTGCTTGGTCTTATGATGAAATTCCAGGTATCGACCCTTGTATTGTCGAGCACAAGATTAAGACTTATCCTAACGCTAATCCTGTTCGAAAATGTTTGTGTGCGGTGAATCCTAGAAAAGCACCCGTGATTAAGGAAGAGATAGAAAAGCTGTTAAAATATGGTTTTATCTATCCCATTCCCTTGACAGAGTGGGTTTCAAACCCTATTTTGGTGGATAAGAAGAAGGGAGCGATCTGCATATGTACTGATTTCCACAATTTAAATCATGCCTGTCCTAAGGACAATTTCCCCACACCATTTATTGATCATATTTTGGATGAGTGTGTGGGTAGTGAGGTTTTTTGCTTTATGGACGGATTTTCCGAATATAATCAGATACAAATTAAACCTGAGGACCAACATAAGACTGCATTTATTTGTCCTTGGGAAACTTTTTCATATCGAAAAATGCCTTTTAGCCTTAAAAATGCCGGAGCCACATTTCAGTGGGAAATGAACTTGATCTTCCATGATCTCAAGTCGATTATCGAAGTATTTTTGGATGACCTTGCTTCTCATTCTCATATGAGAATGCGTCATCCCTATCACTTGAGATCGGTATTCGAAATATGGCGGCATTATTTGGTTAGATTAAATCCTCATAAGTGCATGTTTTGCATGAAGTCAGGTCGTTTGTTAGGATTCATCATTTTTAAAGAGGGTATAAGATTCGACCCTTTGAAGGTTGAGGCAATACTTCAGTTGTCTTCCCCGAAGAATATTCGTCATCTTCAATGTTTGCAAGGCATGGAAAACTTCTTACAGAGATTTGTTGTCAATTTTGACAATTTGACTAGAGGCTTCATGCGTATATTGAAGAAGGACACCACCTTTTGTTGGGATGAGCAATCCTAGGAGTCCTTTGATGCACTCAAGCGAGCCCTAGCATTAGCCCAAGTGATTAGTCCCCTAGACTATAGCCGTAATTTTATACTTTATGTGGCCGCACCCATGGAGACGGTTGGTATGGTTTTGGTTCAAGAGGATAAGGAGCTCCAAGAGCATGTCATATACTATCTGAGCTGGAACCTTATTGACATTGAGATTTTTTATACTCATTTCGAGAATCTTTCTTTAGCCACCATACATGCGGTGCAGCGGTTGAGACATTATATTCTCCTTCTCTAGACCTTGGTTGTAGCCCATGTCAATCTATTTCAATTAGTCCTCACTTGAAGGATGATTGGGGGAAAATATAATAAATGGATTGTCATTCTACAAGAATTCAATCTTGAATTTGTTTCGACAAAATCAAATAAGTCTTTAATTTTTGCAGAGCTTATATCGGATTTCCCGAGCAAGGCTGTAACATCCCCATGCCTCCGACCGGTGTAGAGGACGCGACTACTAGCTTTATCAGACCGGGCTAACCACCCATGAACATGTACAGGCTTATAAAAAAACTGGAAATAGAATGCTTAAACATGCATAGATGCAATTATCTACCAAGCACAGTGGAAAACAACATTCATTCAACATGTTCATTTCATATTCATTAACAGACATTATAGTTGCAGAAGTAAAATGGACAGATCACTTATCTTATGAAAGCTTTGCTCCACAACCAGCTATGTCGCTGCAACGTTCCACCCAAACATAGGCCAGCGTGCTCCTTAATCTCTCAGCAACACTGCCACCCCCGAGCTAGGCATGATTCTCCAAGGATTGAGGGAACTAGCAGGCTTACACATAGCCAGGGATATACAAAACACAGCCAAGCCAACACAGTTGGGTTTATCAGGCCATTAAGGAGTTGGAGAAGGCAGATTGCTGAGCTGGTGAGCTCATTACAGAGCCAAGGACACCTACACCAGAACTAGCCTAACCTCTAAGACACCCATCCACACCCAACACAAGGAATCAGTCCCTTCTCTGCTACACAGTCCCTCAGGCCCTGCATTCCCTTCTAGTGCTATTCAGGGGTGATGGAGAAGAAGGCCATCCCTCTAGCTCTTTCTTTGTGGTTCCAGTCACCAGGTTTATCAAGCAAAACTAAGCCAACCTCCCTGCTCCTCTCACAGTCCGAAGACCAACAATTGCACTCAGGCAATTAAGCCAGCTGTCACAGCTTAACTAGGGAAAACTAATTCTGAGTCATTCTTGGCCCTATCGTGGCCAAAATGACTCTCACTCAAATTTACAATAGCCCCAAACGTAACAGTAAATACTTTCACAACATGGGGAAAACTACAGCCCCGAATCTATCAGTGAGCACAACTTACAGCAGGGAAAAACAACCCAAATAGTCTTTGAGACAGCCAAAAACGTGAATGGCTCTTCACAGTTAGACGTGGATGAAAGAGCATGGCTCTCAGCTCACTATGTGTGCCCCAAACAGAAGAATACCTGTGCGTGGGTAAACAATCTGACCCAGCAAAGAAAGGAACAGACAATGGAGGCCCTGCGTGAGGAAAAGCAGCTCCGTTTTTTTCCATGGATAAGAAAGCAATAGGAAGGACGTGAATTGCAGTTCATGGGTGTTTAGTAACTCATGGAGTGAAGATGAATGTTTGCGTGAGGAGATGAACAGCCAAAATCATGGTTAGGGTGTGCGTGTGGGTGAGGACTGACAGTCCTGCCACCCCAGCCCCCAAAATCATTAACTGCTTCAACCACCAGCAGTAATTCTTCAATGAGAGTGGTTGGAAATAAAATAAAGGGAATAAGACACATGGGTTTTTCCCCTTTTTGGCTCAATATTGAAAAATTCCCCCCACATCCTCATCCTTGGGAAAATCATGCCCCATTCGATTTAGTTACCGCGACCGTATATGGTTGTGTTTATTTTAGTTAATTATAGATGCATATTTACATGGTGACCACTACAATATATGCCGCATGCCTCGATATACCATCGGTAAAAATTTGAATCCAAAACATAGCATTACCGATCAATGGTGGGGCCTTGGCCTTTAGCTCCACACCATGATCATTACAATATATACATCATATACATCTAATGTAACGGGGTCAAAACCAGGACATTACAAAGGCCGAGGAGTTGGTTTGTGAAGATACGTTTATCGATGAACACATCTTCTTAATCTCAACTTTAGACCCATGGTATGGGGATATCATAATATATTTACAAACATTGAAGGTCCCTAATCACCTCTCACGAGATGAACGATGACAATTACATCACATGTCTAAGAAATACCTCATAGTGGATAACACTTTGTACTGACGTGGGGTAGATTCCATTTTACGACATTGTTTAACTCATGAAGAGGCTGAGGTAGTCCTGAATGATTGCCATGGAGGGGCGTGTGGTGGTCATTTATCTGGGCTTTCTACAGCTCAAAATATCTTAAGAGCAGGTTATTTCTGGCTGTCGATCTTTAAGGATTGTGTAGATGCAGTCAAGAGGTGCCACCCTTTCCAGGTGTTCGCATGTAATATGCACTCGAAACCTAACCCGTTACATCCTATTATCACCGCCAATCCCTTCATGAAATGGGCTGAGGCTATGCCTACAATTAAATCCGACAGTGAGACAACCGCACACTTTGTATTCAACCAAATTATTACTCAGTTCAAAATTTCAAAAGAGCTTGTCACTGACCATGGCTCACACTTTCATAATCGTATGATGGAAGAGTTGGCATCAAAGTTAGGGTAAAATCAAGAGCATCCCTCCTCTTACTACCCTCAAGCGAATGGACAGGTAGAAGCAGTGAATAAATCACTCAAATCCATTCTCCAACGAACCATCACACAAAGCAAGAATAATTGGCACATCATGTTATATCCTGCTTTGTGGGCATATAGAACCGATGTTAAGACTGCCACGGGTTTTTCTCCATATCAACTTGTACATGGAGTGGAGTCGATATTTCCGGTTGAATGCAAGATTCCTTCTTTGAAGCTAGTTGTAGAACTCTTACCAGACACTTCACCATTGGAGGAGCATTTGGTCCACCTTGAGCAACCTGATGAGTAGCGTCGGGATGCCTTGGTGGCTCTAGAAATCAATAAACATCGCATAAAGGTCCAGTATGATAAGTCTGTCCATCCAAGGAGGTTTAGTGAGGGAGACTTGGTCCTTTTGTGGGATCAACTGAAAGAACCCTTAGGGGCAGGAAAATTTAATCCCATGTGGCGTGGTCCTTACACGGTCAAATGTGTGTTAGAGAAGGGTGCTTATGAGTTAGTGGATTATAAAAGAACGACCTTGGCGGAGCCTAGAAATGGGCTCTATCTCAAGAAGTAATATGCATGATTTTCAGCCAAGGCTAGTTATTGTATATTATTGTACATTTTTGCATAGTTAGGTCTTTTTCTTATAGTGATTGGGTTTATGATTAGTTTTTGTTTCTTTTGGCAGATGTCAATGGAATATTCCACCTACATAGGATTCGCAGATGGTGTGAGCCATCACACTCAACACTCAGCCTCTACTGCTTGGGTGATTTATACTCCTATGGGTCAGGTATTGTCTTCAGGAGGTGTATGTCTACGGCCATATTCCAACAATGTTGCTGAATATAGTGCCGTTATTGAGATTCTATGGGATGCCATTTCACATGGCGTTCTCTCTCTTGAGGTACGTCTTGATTCAGAGTTAGTAGTGTCACAGCTTAATGGTTTGTACCATGTTAGAGATCCGATGTTATTAATAATATTCTTATGTGTGAGATTATTAGAATGGAAATTTGACAATATAACATACATACACATTCCAAGAATTAATAATCAAGTTGCTGAATCATATGATAACTACGTGTTAGATTGGCATTTGTTTCATTCACAATAAATTCATCACAAACACAATTTTTACACATGTAAATAAATAAACCAATCACCATAAAACTTTTTATATAACATCCAAAATGTGGTAATACATAGTGTCATGATACAAAATTGGGGCTCTCGAGCCACCAACATATAATACACGGTAGTACAAAATGTATAGACTCCCAAGTATCTAATCATGTGGAGGAGGAGGAGGGTTGTGATCATGGAAGGTCACTACGGCTCTAGCTAGATATTGGAATAATCACACCAATGCTCGTGGTACACCCACCACCTAGTGCTGCATAGCCTCAGGAAAGTCCTCGACTTGTGCCATGGGAACCCTGTGTGTCAACCTCACAAAATTGGTATGAATGCTCTGGAGCATCTGCTCTGCATCCACACCCATGATATCATCTCCTCTTCCCCTCCGTCTGTGATGAGGGAAGCCTTCCGGCCACCGTGGTCCCACATCTGCACACAAATGGTAGATGTCACTATGTATTGTCATGCAAAAATATGTCTTTTGATTCCATATAATCAGAAAACATAAAAAAATTAAATAACTCAAAAATTAAAAAAGAGAGGGTCAAGATTCATTACCTATATCACCATATGCCGATCTTGGTGGTAGCGGCATGTCCGGGTCCCCCCAGAAATCTATCCCCGCATAGGGGTAGTCATCAATGGCAACTATCTGTCATCGCCACCATGGAAAGAAGTCAGCTGGATAGGGGCTGGCCACCCTACCACCCCCTAGTCTATGCATCGCATCTGCCCAATTTTATTAGGCCGGATCTCAAACCCTGTGAAGAGGAACGTCCACTCTGGGCTCAATCCTAGAACATGCTCGAAGAAAAACATGCTTAATATAGTCTTGAACCTGAAGTTTTGCACTCTGCCTTCCCTACACTCACTGAGCTGATGTTTCATGTTGCTCAGTAGTGTAGTGCTCTAGTCATAAATCGTGGGTCTCATGCACTCCACTGCATAGAACATCAGAGGCTGCAAGGCTTGGTGGAGTGATGCCAAGCCTGCTATCTTGCCCAATGTCAATAGTATGGCCTTTAGGCCCAGCACATGTATAACATTGCTAGGGAGCTAAATCCCCACCTTCTCTGTGTCTGGATAGAAGTACACCACAATGTACTCATCGATAGTCAGGCCCCCTCCTGGCCCACCACGAGACCGAAGGTTCACTACCTCCCCCCATTGGGAAATCCCAATAATGAAGTATATATCCTCCACCTCTATAGTGAGGGACATCCCATCTATCTGGAAGGACTCAGAGTCTGGATCCCAGTAATCCACCAGCATCTAAAATAGTCTTGGTTTGGCCCTCAAGCCACCAAGACAGCGAAACTTATAGAGTCCACATGCATGTAAATCTTGTTGAGCCATTAGATCGGCCCTTACTACCTCCTCTACCTTGCCATGTTCACTCTCTCTCCACTCTAGTACCCTGCACAAAAAATTGCAAATTTTCCCATTAGATTTCTTGAAAACCTTATGCGTGGCCTCATATGTGATGGTTTTCCAAATAGCCATGTATGTACGCGGCTTTGGGGGCATTTTCCACGTATATCAAGCCCTATACGCGGAAAAACCCTCAATTTCCGCACAGGCCACAGTGCCCTTTTTAGTGTGGCCTAGGAAACTCAATTGACCATGGAATTTGATAAAAAATGCATTGAAATGGAAGAGAAGAGCATGGGTAAATACCTAGAAGAAACGGTAGTGGATTCTGCCGGCTGGATCTCCTGGAATTTGTTGTTGAAAATCTGAGCTCAAATGGGTAAAAATTTCAAATGTTTTATAATATTTTGAATTGTTTACTATTTATAGAATTTTTGAAAATTTTTGAAAATTTTTACCCCCTTTCCTATAGTTTCGACAATTTCTAATCATCTTGGACCGTTTTTTACCTAATTCATGATGTAGAGGACCTTTTTTAGTGTCGTTTCAGCTGTTGGATTGACCCGTTCGTGCCGATCTCAGGTATCATGTCTAAACTGGCATATAGGTTAGGTTTCATCACCGTGTGCATTTTTCATGACCTTATGACCATTTCATCATAACCTTAGGTACAAACCCACTCTATTGTGTCACGTAACCTTCTTGCTGTTTTAGAAGTGGCATGATATGAGTGGAAGAGCTTCACCTTACATGGGTACCCTAGTTAGTGCCTTATTTGCATTTGGTGCCCATGCTAATATTTTCTCATTTAGGGTGTGGGAGTCCATTGTATAGTACTACCATGACATTTTGCAAGAGCCTCATACTCCTCTTGATCTTTTGCTGGCCTATTTCCCTCAGGACTCCCTCATGTCAAGTTGTGAATTCATTATCATGAGCTTTGCCTACCTTATTGAGCTTTATGCTGGCTTCCCTGACATTGCGTTTCAGCCATATAGCCTGAGCTTGTCTCATGTCTAGCCATGCAGAGCCATTTTTATATCATTTGCAGCTTGATTCCCTTTTTACCCCGAGGGGATTTTCCCCCGAGTGTCGATATCCTACACATGTATCCTTGCATTGAGCATAGGTATGTTCCACTGCTTGGAACTAGTTTGTTTTCCCTTATGACACTCATCTCCTCCTAGTCTGTAACTATAAAGCAATTTTATTCTTTTTCAAGCTTTTTAAATATTTTAAAAAGTCCAAAAAAATAAAAAAAATAAAAAGTCGAACAAGGAAACATGTTAAATTTGGCAGCTGTTGAGTCGTGTCGCCTTTGAACAGAGCACTGTATATCACATCCATTGGTTGGGTTTATAGTTTTACTTTAGGAGCTGTACTCATTTATCTAAGTTTATCTCCATCGACTAGTTAAGCTTCCAGTCCCCATGGAGCCTATGTCGATGCCTCTTGTGTCGCAGAGATGTCCCAGTTTGTATATCAAGTCTATGTTTCCTTTATTCAGTCACCATACGTCGTTATTCTCTTGTTCGAAGGAAGTTGAAGCCTGATTCAGCCATTCCTCAGTTATCTTGACTTTGCATGTCGGCCATTCCCGGTACAGTTACTGGTTCATGCACCTTATGATCAAGTCCTTCCACATTATACAGCTTTGCTGAGTACCTCATGTTGGATGATGGGGGATGCCTTAATGCCCTCCTTCCAACGGATTTCATCCCATCGACTTCAGATCATTTATTCTGGGATTGGAATCTAGAGTCATTTTGAGTGCCTTAAGACTTGCAGTCATTAGTGGCAGGTTCTCTCGCCATCGACGGTCTTTGGGAATACATCAATGTCCCCTGATCGATGGATCCTCTCAAGTCTTCAACCTCAACACATTTATTCACACTTGTTAGTTTTCACTCTAGTACCTTGATTCCCATTTTCATTATCGCTGGGTGATCTCGCGTCTGTTAACGGTATACATTAATGACCAGTAATCAGATGATGGACTACTATGTTCAACCTCGACACCTCTATTCACATAGTAGGACATGTACTCATAGTGGTTTGTGTAGAAGACTTTCCAGGTTGGTGGCATCTCTTATATGCTGCCTCCTTGATCGTGCCAATGTTCATGAGATTTCAGCTCTCGTGACTTGATTCCAGTATATGTCAGACATTTCTAGCCGCTATGGAGAATTTGATCTGTTATATATCTTCAGCCATTATGGAGATCATGGTCCTTTGTATATCTTCATCATGGAGATTCTGACCTATGTATATTTTATGTGGTGATGACCACTTATGTGATATCTTGTATCATGCCTATGCATGGCCATTGTACTCTTATGTATTTGGGACTGCTATATGTATTTGCAATTATGTGCATATTTGTATCATTGTACTATGCTAATTAGGTAGCTGGTCTTCCACTTGGGATTCTTCATCACTCCACTTCTGGGATGGACTTATAATGTATTTCAGCCATTGTATGACCCCTCTGATGTCACACATTAGGGGGCATCTGTTATAGCTGATTTCACCACTCCAAGTGAATCACACTCTGTATGGCCTTCCCCTATCCCACTGCAGACTCTTTAGACCCCTTGGACCATTTTTTGTCCTTTGATGTTTCCTTGACCATCCCTAAAAACATGTGAAAAATGATACACGTGACTTTTAAACCTCTAATCGCGTATATACACGGGTTTGACCACTAAAACCATGTACATCGGGATGTGTACAAAATCCAAATCCTTTTGTAGTTTTCCTTGACATGGATCTGACTCATTTGACTCTTGGCCTTCCCTATGCCTTGAGATCACTTGGATTCGACCTTTCATTACCCCTTTGAAAAGCTATATAAGGAACTCTATGGTACATTGAAGGAATATGAGAGAATTGAGAGCAAAGAAACTATAGTCCATTGTTGCCAGAACTTATGCTTGAGTCTGCATCCCTTTGTCCCTTGGATCACTTTTGTGTTCTTCCCAATATTGTCTTTTTCTTGTGAGCTTGCTATTGAGAGATGAAGGATTGAGATGGTGGAGGCCCAAGTGGGGGATTCAGTTTCTCTAATTCACAGACGTGCCAGTAGAGGTTGTATCTATTGTAATCTCTGATTTATATTAATAGAAATATCTTTTCCTATCCAATAATGTGTGTTTGAATGAATATTTTATCCATGGGATTATGTCAAATTCTTATACATTATTGATTATATATGCTAGAATAGATCTAACACCATGATATATAGAATGCTTGTATTGTTTACTTGTTGTTGAGGAAGTAATTTATCAATTCAAGCTTAAGTTGGAAAGCTCAACAGAGATCTACTTCAACCGTCCGAAATAAGGTACGAGGTCTAATCCTTTAGTGTTAGACATTTAATTTCTATTGCATATTGGAAAGGATTGATTTTTGGAGTCAAGTTGTATGTTGTGGTACCCCAAGCCATAGGCATTTATCTTTGTAACAATATCACAACCCCCATATCACTCCATCAGACCTTCCATTAGACTCCCACACCTCCAAAAGAGCCCAAGGATGAAGAAAAGGGCTAAAACCCCAAAAAAAGAGCCCAAAATAGGCCCCTAGGAGCTAAAGCCTTCAAAAAGGGGCTAAAACCCTAAAAGGGGCTAAAGTTAGGGTGGAAGGGGCTAAAGGCCCAAAAAAGGGGCTAAAGCCTTGATCAAGGGCTTAAAACCCTAAAACCCCTTAGAAAATCTATAAAAGGAGGTTGGGGGGTCACTCTTAACAGACTTATCCCTTGCATATTGTTATGCTGCCCGTGGATGCATTGAGACACATTTGCCTCTCAAGCCACCCACACTCCCTCCATATCCATTTCCATTTGAGCCATTGCTCCCCAACAAAGAGAGGTGCTCCCATGAGCTAGGGCATAGTGGCCCATTTCCACCCAAGAGAAGGTATACCATGTTTTATTTATGTTTCTTAGTTGTTTAATTTGCTTTGCTTTCTAACCCTTTTCCCCATCTGCAGGTTTTGTTTTTCTTTTTAACATTGTTTTGCAGGTTTTTCCATTGTAGCTTAGGTTTATTTTCCAAGTTTTGAAGGGGGAACCCTAACCCATGTTTGCATGGGGGTTCATCAACATTGCTTCTATTCCTATTCTTGCTTAGATTAGCTTAGTGATAGTTTACTATTCTGTTATTTACATTTTCGTTTTGTTTTTCAGCATTTACCATTAACAGGAACCTACCCTTCTACCCTATAGGAAAAAGGGAGCCATTATTTCCCCTGTAGCAGGGAGAAATCCTTGCTACATAACTGGCGACCATACTAGGTTGATCCCACAGGATCCCTGGTCCAAAAATTTTATTTCCAAGTTTTTAAAATTTTTGCCCTAGTTTTTCACAAATTTCATGTTAAATCCATCTTAGATTCTTGTTTATTTAAATTTATAGTTATTGTTGAGCCTTCTTAAGGCCAATCCAAGCCCATTTGGCCATAGTACCAGTTACTGTTGGCCATTCATGGTTTGCAAATCACTCAACTGTGCAAAAATGACCGAACCAAATTTCTAAAAATTCAACTGTGTTCGGGCTCGTTTTTTGCCCAAACAATTGAGCCATTTGCAAATACACCCATGGTTAGGGGTAAAAGGGCCCGTTTCTGAAGTGGTTTTGCAACCGTTTGAGGTAATGCTTCACGGTTTGATCAGAATCCAATTCAAAAAAATGAGACATTTACAGGTGCGCGACCCATTTTTGGGCTTTTTAATTTCAGTTTCTGTTTTTATTTTCTGCATTTTATTTCATGAACAATATGCAAATGTTAAGTAAATCATTATGGCTTAATAAAATTAACCTAGTCTAACTAAAATCAACTTAAAATCAATGACATTGCTTCCCCCTTCCGCCTCTACCCAGTCATCACCCTCCGGGGTATTATGGGATACGACGAAGGGCAAGCTCGTATAGATCTAGGCACTCCATGATATTGTTCCAAACCACTAAAATTGGGTGACCTAGAAGGTAGAGCGGGTAGAGAAGGAGGGCTTCTCATGGCAATTAGCATCCTCCATGTTGACCAACCTAGAATCCGGGAGGTGACCTGAGGATCTACGGATGGGCTTAGCCCATTGTGTTGAGAGTCCAACACCTTCTCTTGGTTGAAGAGGAATATCACTATGAGGCAGACATCTAGTTAGGCCAGCAAACATTCAGGGTTAATCACTGTACTTTTTTACAATTTCTATTTAATTATGCTTGCATACATAACCACAATGACATGAACTCTACCATGATGAATTCATAAACCATATTGCAGCAACCAAATACCAGAAAAAACAACCAAACAAATACACCATACCAATTAATTAACCCAACTCTGTTCATGACGCTGAGTGACCCTTAAAATCTACTAATTTACACTAAGTCAAAACAACTCTACAGTCTTTGAGGACATAAGTTCCTGACTGCTTCAAATATGGGAAGTACTTGGGCTCTACCTAGAAACTCATTGTGAGGAGTACCATAGGAACCCCAAAGTAGTTGTCCACTGAGAGGAATTGCCAAGCGAAATGGGCAACGACGCCTTCTGATTGAGTAGAAACACCTGTGAGGAACAAGCCAAGCACTGTCTTCTGGCAATATTGGTGGCTGAGAGACCACCTTCAGCCAATAGGAAGCCATTGAAACCGGGGTCCAAATCTCATTACCACCAGTTTCACACATAAAATCAAACACAATTGATCCTCCACGTTCCTCCTCATGCCTAGGAGGTGAACCACCACCATTTGGAACACTCGATCGGCATCATCGTAGCCGTTCTTAGAAATCTCCCACACTGTTAGAGGGCCACACAGCCTCTGATTCTGATTCAGACCCATATCAGTCTGAACTAGAACTTCACACCGCAACATCTAGCCCCATGGGTAATACAAATATGAATCCATTTTCTGGCCTAAACTTAGCAAGTGGACCCATGTCCTCATCACAACCTGTTACCCACAACCTGGAAAGTGTCCCAAGCAAAGTCATGTAGACTATCATTAGCCAGCTACCACCACCTATAGTGACCAGCCAAGTTGGCCCACTTACAACACATAGGGGCATTGGCCCTTCCACACATACTGCCCCTCTTGCCACATAGGGGGGCAGTGGACCATCCACCTACATTTCCTCTACTATAATACATGGGGGCAATGTCCCCGCCACTCATACCATCCCACCCACAACACTTGGGGGCATTGGTCCATCTTCCATAGTGCCACCGCAAGCACCCCCATCTATGCAAATGCACTATGCACCTATAAACCCCACCACCATCGCAGCCCCATCTCACACTAACTTGGGGTCAAATATGCCCCTCATGGCTCATCCGAACTTGCCTGATTTGGCTAGATTAACAAATGACCCCATCTGCCACCAAGATTTTTGGCCACCTATGCCAACTAAGCTACCATCAGACATCCCCAAGTTTGAAGGCAAAGCTGGGGAATGTCCCCAAAACCACATAATGACATTCATCTATGGTGCTCATTTAATAGCATTGTAGATGACTCCATTAGGATGAGGTTGTTCCAACGCACCCTTACAGGTGCTGCGGCTAAATGGTACATTGAGTTGCCACAAGCTAAGTACCTCGACTTCAACTCCCTAGCCTTCATGTTCCTACAGTATTTCCAACTCCCTATCAAATATGACGAGGGGGTGGATATTCTACTATCCTGCCATCAAAGCACTACCACTCACATAACTGACCATATCCATGAGGGGCAGCGACATCGTATCTTATACAAAATCCAATTGGACGATAGGATCTTCTTGGATTGGTTCCTTAAGACTTTTCTCCCACCCATTGCAAAGGACGTCACATCTGAACATCCCCAATCTGAAGAAAAGGCCATACTGAAAGGCTCAATAATTTGACCTCATCTATGCTCAGTCTAGATACCTGTATACTGTCATTCCAGATGCCCCCCGTCCGAATACCTCCTACCGCAATGCACTAGGGGCATCCCATGCTACGGACAGCATCATAGGATCTGTCTTCCAACAGCCACAGCCTCAACCAACACCACTTGTCATTACACCACAACCAAGCAACACTGCTAATGTTGCTTACCAAAACCAAGCTCTAGACTATGTTAGAATGATGTCCTAGTCTGGAGCAATAACTTTCTATGCACAACCTGTGCCACCGTAGCAAGCTCAGGCCATGGCTTGGACAACACAATAGTATGTGGGGAAAATTCCCACATTTATGGCACCACCACCCCCACAAATATACTATGCACCACCAGTGCAACAAGTTCAAGCCCCTGCCCCCACTCCACCCACTCCATTGGGACAAGTGTTCGCACAACAAAACCATCCCAACAATCCTGCCCCCAACAATAAACAAGGGCAAGCTAGGAACAACCAGCCCTGCAACCAAGGCAATAACCAACCGCAGGGAGGTGGTCAACAACCGAGCCCTCTTGACAATGCCACGACAAATTGACCAACCTAGAATCCCCCATGAGAAAATGCACCAAGACACAATGCCCCATTGCACACAAACCAACCATGCACACTCTGTGGGGTCTATGGGCAGTACACATTCGAGTGTCCCCTCATGGGGCACGTTAAGAAATCCATTCAGAACGAGGTCCAACAGGCTGCCAATGCTACAAACCAAGCACAACCCAACCCAGCACCACAAGGAACTCCCCCCATGGTGCTTCAAAACCCATTTCCAGTCCAAGGATTGGTGGCAACCGCACCCCCTCCCCAACCCAACCCTAATGCTATGGGGACACCGCCCACGGCTGAAACAAGTGTTCACCACCTACTAGCCATGACCACTGAAGAGGTTAATTTACAGACTATATGAAATCAATACGGTACCACCACCAAACCTGCCGACTCATCAGCAGCATCCATGTATAAGACAGCCAACCTACCTCTCTAGTTACGCAGAATTGCCAATAATTCCATAGCTAGAACTGTAGTCAACTATAGCATTGTGGATGATTTGTCCCAAACACCAACCGCCATGTCCATTCTTGAGGTACTTAAAATGTGCCCAACGTAGCGGAAAGCCTTACTAGCCGCTCTAGGGGCAGTAGACCCCTTCAACTCCAAGCTGATCACCTTTGACACAGAGAAGGGGGAACCACGCATGCCCTCCACTATCACCTTCCAAATCCCAGTGTCCATCCAGAATTCAGTTGTGCACTGATGCATAGTGGATGAGGTGGCATCCACGTGCGTCATGTCTACCTTAGTTTGGCAAAATCTTGGATCACCAATTCTGCAACCATCCTCCACGACTCTGCGGCCTTATGATGGACATCCCACTAAAGCCCAAGGAATCCTCCCCTATGTCCCCATCATGTTAGCTGGGAATACAGTCCTGATTGACATTGAAGTCGTCAACACTCAATTGTACTACAACCTCCTCCTTGGAAAGAGTTACATGTATGCCATGCGAGCCGTCAGATCAACAGTCTTCTGCCAAGGTTGTGACGGCTGACCATCTCACCTACCATGATCTGCAAGGGTTAACAACACCTGCCAACATTATCCCTACCATCACCACCATTGAGCCGCAAGGGGAGACCACACACACTAACGTCATCCCTACAACCAACACTGTTGTTGAAAACACACCAGCTTCCCCACCGTTGAATGTGGGCCCTGGGTTGTTTACCGATCCCACCATGACGACTCCTTTCCCATTGGTGTCACCACCACCGACAAAAAATAAAACTGTGGACTTGTGCATGGTGTCATCAAGCACCGCTGCACCCAAACAACAACTGTAGTCACAGCCCCAACCATAACCACAACATCGTCTGCAGCTGCAATGCCAACAGCAGCCGCAACATCACCCACAGCAGCAGCATTATACGAAGCTGCAACCACAACCTCACCCCCACATGCAACCAGTTGGGAGTTATGTGGGCTCATCTCTAGTCCATACAATTCCCTTCCTCTTTCCCCCACTTGGTGTCATGAGCAAGCCGGTCATGGCCACCTTAATCCTACCCAACTTTATGTTGGGGATCCTGGTGTGGTATCTTGATCCACCAGCTCAACCAGCAATTCCCCAAGTTGTGTTAACCCTGGTGCAACCTATTATGGTTGAGTCTCGCCCTCCACCCAGTCTACACAAGCCAACCATGTCATCCACACCTGTACTTCCCCAACCCAAAAGGGCTAGGGGTAAAAAAACCAAAGCCACCGCAGAACCACGACAAGTTCCACCTTGTGCCATCTACAAACAATAGGGCCATCCAACTTAGAATTTCCATGAAATACCAGTGATCTATGCGCATATGGATGCCATGGATATGAACGAAAACATCCTCGTGGTTGAACTCCCAACTGTGCCAATCATCAGGAACAAGGCATTAAGGACAAACCATGCTTGCGCCTTTTGCGGCTTGTATGGACATTACTCCCACCATTGCAAAGACCTGCCCGAATTTCAAATGGCTCTCACTAACCTTCGTCACCATTCCCTTCAGTCTGAGATCACCTTGATCGAATAATTTCACCCACGACCTCCTTCTTCAGACACCATGTCCATTTACATGATGTCCATTTCAACTGACCCGCTTGTCTCCACCATCACTAATGGTCCATCAGAACTGTCTCTTCCGTTGTTTCCGCAGCCATAGTTGCAACCTCAGTTGCAACCTCAACCTCGGTTACCAGGGAAACAATGGGGTTCATTATTGATCAACATGATCCTTTTTCTTTTTCTTTTCTTTTTCTTTTTCATACCATCCAGGATCATGAGTAAGTATACCTTGGAAACCCTCCATCTATATAATTTCACACTAGGAGATCCTCTGTGGTACCTTGAATCACGTATCGTACCTCTAAGGCCCCAGGATGTGTTGACTCATGTCCAGCCAATTGAGATGATGTTGCACCTACCTCCAGGTCCATCAAAGACTCCTCTTGTCTCCAGGCCTTCCTTTATTCCTCCAACAGAGATCGGGGGCAATGCCACAAAAACAACAACCAATACTATTTACATGATCTCTAGCACCAGTTTCCCTTCCATCTCATCGCTTATGGAAAATCCACCTGATCTATCCCGACACCACTTATGCAATGATGAAGAGATCTGTAAGAACACCTCTAGTTTTACTCCATTCCCTTTAAACCATAGTGTGGAATTGATTCTTTCCATAAAAGACTATATTCCATCACCCCGCCTCGTTGACTCTAATGGACAACTCTTGGAGAACCCCCGCAATGGGATCTACCTCAAGAAATTTTACGCTTAACATCACCAATGAGTCACTTCATTTTATTTTTCTTCTTTTTCAACATTTTCCAGCAAAAATCAAAGGTAGCACCATTAGCTGCTGATCGAAAGTCACCCGGAACCGGTTCGAGACACCTCTCACACCTCTGGGCTCAAATTTTCATTTCCTAACGAGACCATTGTCTCATGTTTAATAAATCAATTTCAGGACCATTCCCCATGAGTCACCTCGATTTACGAGCCATGACATGATGATTCAAGTGTCTATGGACCTGTACTTTTATCACACCTCCCAACCACAAATCATGCGAGTTTTCAGGCCGCCGCCCGTTAAGGATTGTAATTTTAGCTTTTATTTTGCGTTTTTGTCTTTTCCATTCACCGCACCTAACGCAAACCTCCGGACCACTGTCCACAAAACAATTTATTTTTCTTGCATATATTTGGCATATAAATGCCTCCGGACTTGTACTTACATCGCATGTAGTCAATTCCGTCCACGGAAACACACACACACGCTCTCCTAATCTCTGTCCGAGAGCCACCTCGGTTTGCGTGCCTCTATCGCACCGACTCATGGGCCTTTGATGCCATCTATCCCATGCATGTATTGGTATGTTTGAGAGCCTTCTTCTCCGTCCATACTGCATGGATAACCTTTGGACCTCTGTCCACCATCCTGACATGGGGCACTGCCTGTGCCACCGCAATCGGTTGACCACACTGGAGTTGCGTTTAAGCTCTTTTTTTACTCCTTAAAAGAATGAAAAGATAGCCGAGCGCAGCTGCTTCCTTTCCTTCTTGCTAAAGTATAGGAAAGGTCATGTACATCATCTCATTTACCTCATTTTTTGGACCATGTAGACCATCAATTGAAAAGGACCTCCCTGGCACACTCAAGCCAAGATCGTTCCCCTCTGCATACTTTGATGCTTTCTCGGGCAGAGGGGCCGCACTTTATGAAAAAGCTCACCATCGGTTGTCGTTAAGCTCTTTTCTAGCCATCTCATCAAGAAAATATTGTTGAACAAACTTGGTTTCATCCATGCTTGTAAAATTATCTGAATGACCATCCATTCAGTATAGGTTTAACCTTTTCCAGCCTGATTGGACTACCAATGGTAAAGAAGTCTCTCATCCCCTATAGGATGGGAAAGCTCTCCTATGTATACTTTTATCCTTTTTCGGACATAGGAGACTAATAATGAAAAAGAGCCCCCACTGGAGTCTTCTTTGTGCTTTCAGACTCTCTAAAATTGAAAGCACCATCGAGCATTTACCTTCTCGAGCTCGCCAAAAATCCATGAGATTGTACCACAACGGTGTCCCTAGACACCACCCCATAGAAAATAGTTTGGAAACATCCCCACATTGGGTCTCCTTTGTTCAAAGTACTCTGCAATGTGTCTTCCTTGGATCCCATCAGTATCAAAAGTGTCCACCTCCTCCAAGTATTTCCCATCTGCGGCGACACTCCCGGTATTACAGCTATGATCCCATTCCCTTGAGTCAGTTTCATTTGCTGCCTATTCCTCCCTATTTTCATACTCTGAACAAAGGAAGTTTGAGTCTCCCACTCCCCCCTGCCCATGTTCAGTTCTTTCCCTTCCCTCCCCTCCCCCCCAATTCAGCGATTCAGTCTGCAGATTGCTTCACACCTTTCAGTAATCCCTCGCGCTCCTGGTCAAGGAAAAATCATTTCCTTGACTAGGGGCAGGTCTCCCTCTATCGATGCCAACACACATATTCCAGAGGATAGACCCAGAGGTCCCTGTAACTTGGTTTCATTTACATCATTGATGAGTTCCTTGGACCACTTGAGAGGAGTCCTTAGTGCCTCTTGGGATGGTTGTTTCTCACGTGCTTGACTTCAACTCCATCATTGCACCGTTGATATTCATATAGGGTTTGTTCTGCACAGTACTTGGTCGAAGACCCCAAATGTCACCCAACTCTAGCATATTGGTGAAGTCCACTTGAGGGACCTAAACAGGTTATGTCCCTTGTGATTTCTGGGTTGCATTAGAGACAGTGTTCAAAATCCCCAGTAGTGCTTTGATATACCTTTATGATTGATGCAGCATACTTGTACTGCAAAGACTCTGACTCTTAATCAGCGAGTCCACATAGCTATGTACCAGAACCAGCAGACCATTACTCATGAAGATATAGCATTCCATGAGAATGCCATGGGTCTAATGTACCAGATCAGTATTGTATTTAGCCTCACATGGAGGCAACCATCATTGTAACAACAGTTGTATATGATTGGCTCTTGTATTTTAGAGCATAGATCAAATTATTCTTCTTACATTGTCATGAGCATGGGGATGCCCACCTCGTCCATATACATGTCACACATTTTTTGTATCTCACCCATTGATGGGAACCAAATTAATGCAAAAAAAAAAAATCCACCATGCCCCAACCCCCGAAGCACCATCTCTACACAGCAAATCATATGATGTCCATCGACCATACGTTGAGCTCCTACCCTCACACATCAGGGGTCAATCTTTTAACCCAAAAATTCCCCACTTAGCTATCAATGTCCTACACCACCCAAGGACACCATCTCACAACCCCCATATCCCTCCATCAGACCTTCCATTAGACCCCCACACCTCCAAAAGAGCCCAAGGATGAAGAAAAGGGCTAAAAACCCCAAAAAAGAACCCAAAATATCCCCCTAGGAGCTAAATCCCTCAAAAAGAGGCTAAAACCCCAAAAGGGGCTAAAGTTAGGGTGGAAGGGGCTAAATCCCTGACAAAGGGCTTAAAACCCTAAAACCTGTTTGAAAAGCTATAAAAGGAGGGTGGGGGGTCACTCTCAAAATACTTCTCCCTTACATATTGTTATGCTACCCGTGGATGCCTTGAGACACATTTGCCTCTCAAGCCACCCATACTCCCTCCATCTCCATTTCCATTTGAGCCATTGCTCCCCAACCAGGAGAGGTGCTCCCATGAGCTAGGGCATGGTGGCCCATTTCCACCCAAGAGAAGGTATACCATGTTTTATTTTTTTTTCTTACTTGTTTAATATGCTTTGATTTCTAACCCTTTTCCCCATTTGCAGGTTTTTTTTTCTTTTTAACATTGTTTTGTAGGTTTTTCCATTGTAGCTTAGGTTTATTTTGCAGGTTTTGAAGGCGGAACCCTAACCCGTGTTTGCAGAGGGGTTCATAAACATTGCTTCTATTCCTCTTCTTGCTTAGATTAGCTTAGTGTTAGTTTACTATTCTGTTATTTACATTTCCATTTCATTTTTTCAGCTTTTACCATTAGCAAGAACCTACCCTTCTGCCCTATAGGCAGAAGGGAGCCATTCCTGCCCCTGTAGTAGGGATAAATCCTTGCTACAGATGGTACTACCCATTAGACAATTGAGCAATGTCATTGTCGGTGTTGAAGGATTGCACACATATGCAGACTTTGAGTTCATCAACATTGTGGATGATACAAATCCTTACCCTGCACTACTAGGGATAGATTAGGCTATAGACAATCAAACAATTATAAATTTCAAGAAAATGATCATATCCTTTGAAGATGAGGAAATGAGAGTAATCTCACCCATTGATCCATTTGAGGGGCAAAGATATGTTGAGACTGTTTATAACGAGGGGCATGTTGACTATATCAATCAAATATACAATGTTATAGCTATGCACGAAGATCATATTAGTCTAATGGCATATGGAAACCTAAGTTGGAAATGCATGAGTTCATGTACATCTGATTCAGTGGAGGCTTTAGAGAATTGGAAAAACATGTTACATGAAGTCTCCATGAGAAGGTGTGCAAGAGTTACAAGGTCTGTGCAATGGGTGTAAACTGAGTCAAGGGAGTTACCCACCTATGAGAGTTTCATATATACTTTGGATATAGCGACCAAGACGTGTGATAACTTTGAGCAACTGCGACAAGGAACCCAACAAGTCGTGCATATAGTTCTAAATGCTGACAAGCACCTTACAATTCATAATACAATAGAGAAATAAAAGGGGGTTATAGATGAGAAGATCAACAACACTAATGCTCACCAACACGGTGCAGCTACTCAGCAAGAAAACATACCTAGGGATGCAGAATATAGCCTGACTACCTTCACCGGGATAAAAAACAGTTGAACTAAGTAAAGATCGTAGAGTAATACAAAAGCACTCACAAGATGAAGAAGTTGTACAAATCATAGATCTTCTGTAGGAGTACCAAACCCTCTTCCCTCTAAATGACACATAAAAAAGGGAATGGTGGAAGACTTAGAGAGGATGCAGATACCTTTCCGATTACAGACTAAGCCAACTCAACAACAGCTGCTAGCACGGCATTATCAATATATCAGGGTGAAGCCATCCACAGAAGGAAGACTTATCCTACACTATGATAGCAGATTATTCGCACACCCACACAAAATAAAGGTAACTTGGCTAAGGCCATATACCATCAGATAAACTATGGACATAGGTACAGCACAATGCCAGAGAAGTCGATGGTACCTATGTCGCAAGTTTGGTAAATGGTAGTTTCTTGAAACCTTACTATGACATTAAAAAAAAAAAAAGAAGAAGAGGCCAAAAGACGTAAGCTATTTCATTGCAGGATTGGGACAGAACCAACAGAAAGCATGAACAATAAACCACCCAATGGTTACATCATCACATATACCCAAGCGGGTGACCTAAAATGTGCAAGGGACAAGAAAAGTAGGGGCCAAAGAACGCAAAAAGTAGGAATGACAGGCTGGCTAGCATTAACCAGCGGATCCATGCCAAAGATTTGTACGACTAGGGAACCTTCGTGGCATTACATAAACGTAGTACAAGGAGCAAGGTGGTGTACTATTAGCTCTCATCAACCATCTTAGCACTAATTACCATAACTAGTCTGACAATTACAGCCCGAAAGGCCAGCTGCAAAAATTAATGGAGAAAGAATTGGAAAAGGAAACCTAAGAGAGTGATTCAACTTAAAACCTCTTGTCAAATGATGATTGAAAGAGACTGTGCAATATCTAAATATTCAATTCTCCATCAAAAAAAATTTCTATTACACACTGAGAGCATAGGAGCCGAGCCATTGCAGAACTACATCTTGTCACTTGTCTTCCATTTCGCTTGATCCCATGGTAATTCACATTCCTAGTGAGAGTGAGGCATCAAACGCCACTATCATCTCTGGCTGCCCCATTGATGAGGAAGTAGAAACCCAGTTAGCAGCAAACCCACAATTGCAATAGCCACCAGAGCTCAACATAATGGCAATAACACGGAAGCCACAAAAAATTCCAACCCCTAGTTCATATCCTGTGCTAAACCCAGTGTAGGGAATACTAGTTATTATAGGCGAGCCATCTGTGCGACCACCACCAAGACAAAGGAAATGTAAGGTTCCAGCCACTCCAGATGAATGTGGAAAGGTACATGTTGTTGAGAAAGGAAATGATGGTGGAGATGAAGTCAGGCCACAGTAGGCCAAGCCATAGGTAGAGCGACCCGACCCAAACTTACCATGCTACGTTCGGCCAAGAAGACCTGGTGTAGCAGAAGCAGATATTTTGAACAAGCTAGTGACCACTTTGACAGCACCACAAATCCCTGTCGGCATGAAATTATTGCATGATATCCTCCCAGAGTTGGATGTATTGAAGTTCCAAGGCTACGACACTTAGCAACAAAAGGGGTTGCAGATAATAGACTGCATGGACATAACCCAGGCCGCTGCATGTGTTGTCAAGGTAATCAAACCAAAGAAGTGGCTCGAGGGACTGGATACGGCAGGACTAACCATCATTCTCTTTATACCTCACTTCATCCATAGCGTGCAGGTTAATACATATGTAAATTGGTTACTGGTCTGCTTTTATAGAGGATACTTATGGTTGGACCTGCCATACCCGGCTAATGCTGAATTAATAGTGACAATAACAGGAATCCCAACCCAAGGAAAAGATCCTCTACCCTACCTGGCTAAGCACAATACTAAAATCATTAAGCATAATCACAACCTTCAGTGAGTAGGAAGGGGATACTTGCTGGGGCCCATATAGAACCAAAGTGTCCGTGTTGCTGTGAAAATATTGTCTTGTAAAATATTTCATAAGATGATACCAACTTAGTGTTCGGAAGCAATAGTATAAATTTAAGATTTATGTGCATGAGGAGAAAAGTTCAACTGGTCATGGTACTTGATAAACAAACTGATCGAAGATGTGATGCTGGCTCAACACAAGAAAGATCACAAATTTCGCTATTCCTAGTTATTAATTTTGACTTTCTTCATTGTTTGGGCTGACCCCCCAGACTATGTACCCAAGGATGTCCCAATATCCTACTTGGGGGTAAGATACCAAAATCTATGGGAATACAAGGTCGAAAACAAACACCAGCAGGATAACAATATTGTATTCTTCCTACATGCAGAGGCGCTGCAAGAAGTTGTCCGAAAAATTCACAGGATCCACACCACAACTGTGCACAGGTACGCTTCTTTTGTCAAGTCTGAAGCTGATATACATAATATAAATCTATTTCCTACAAAAGCACCACATCGGTAGATACATCAAGCAAGATTTATTGTGACTGACAATGATGTGGATGCAATTGTCAAGCTATGGCCTGAGGAATGGCATGGCCCACTCGCAGAGCCGCTACTTGAAGACCAAAATGCAGAAGAACTACCAATTCATCAAGTTAATGGTGAATACCATGAAGGTGACGATGCCCAAGCAGATCCGTCACAAGAAAACATGGAGGATGATGATAATATGGAGGATTTGGACTAGCATCCTTCATAGCAACCACCTAGTGGAGATCAGTTGTAGAACCATGTGCAACCTGAGGAAGTCCACATGTATCAGAAGAAATAGAAAGCCAATAAAATGGCGAACACAACTATATTAACTGAGGATGAGTTACAAGAACTTTCCAACGCTGGTAAGAAAGTTGCACAAGATAACCTTTGCATTTTGATGGCCCAGCAAGTGAGCATTGCTAACCAAGTCCAATACCACCTCAATAAGTTAATAGCGTCTATTAGCGATTTCAAGGACACTATGCAAGCTAAAACATATGGCGTTGATCCTAACATGCCACTAGTTGCACCAAAATTAGTACCACCGATCAAAGTGCTCATTCAGAAGTAGGCACTTGAAGTGACTAAAGAGGCAAATACAACTACTGTTGATAACACCATTGAGATAGACTTCTCCAAGTTGTTTTTGGAGGAGATCTATAGCATCCAATAGGCGGCAGCAATTGAAATTTGTCTAAGGAAAAACATTGTTGCTTCTCAGGAAGCAAAGCACCAAAGGAAGGCCAAACTATGCAAGGCACTGTTGCAAGGAAAGGAGCGAGAACTGTAGGAGCGCACCAACCTCATGACCGAAAAGGAGCAGGAAATATTAGCCCAGGAGAAAAGTTGTGTCACATTGGTGAATTCCATTAATAATTCCATCCTAGCCTTCCCACCATAGGTGGGGCAAGCTGATGAAGACTCCTTGGATAAATTTTCTAGGCTTGCGAAGATCGCACAAGATATTCATCACCAAGTAGAAGATATGCAAGGCCGAAAAATACCAAGCACACCCCTAGAAGTGATGACAGAAAGAAGAACATTAATGTCTGAAGCTGCTGACAAAATTAAATGTAGAGAAGCAATCTTCACAAAGGCCGCAAACAATTTTGTGACCATTTTGGAAACATTGCTCGAGGATCATGCAATTGAGAAAATAAGGTAGCGTATACGAGAGATAGATGAGTGCATCACTACTACGAAGGTGGACATGCGGAACCTGCCCCTCTAGCAAAAGGTCATTAAGAATACAGAGATCAAAATTCTTGAGCAGGAAGTCCAGACCCTTCGTGAGCAGGAGAAAGCTAGGGATCCAAGGTTGAGGAATTCCAGTTAGAAGCAGAAAAGCTCCCAGAACATATTCATCCGATACAGTAGAAGCTTCAAAGCATACTGCACTCGATAGAGAAATACTTGTTGGAGCATGTACAGTCTAACCAGGTGGAGCAATTGGCCTTGTAAGTAGAGGAAGCTATGGTGGAAGTTGCTAAGATAGAAGTAATGGTGCATGTATTCCAAGGTAAGGTCTGTGCTACTACGCAAATAGACCCGGAACCAACAAGCTCAAAATAATGCAAGCAAATACGACCAAGGCACTCGGCTGAATCTATATATATATATATATATATATTATTTATAAATTTTGAAATATTTGAATTTTGGAGACAATTGTAGCACCGTGTGTGCATAAAAAGCAAGTAGAACTAAAGGAAAAAGTTGTGCAGATATGATGAGACACATTAAAACCGCCACCAAACCGGTTATGAAGCAAGTAATGGCAATTCCAAGACAGCTGGCAAGTACTGATAGACCATTAAATGCATCAAGATTCAGTAGAGATTTGGCGCTTGGAACAGGATAGCACTGGAGCCGAATCAATTGTGGGGAAATCTATAACGGTGGCTGTCCAAGTCATCTGCACATGCTCATGATTGTCAATACCCAAAAGTGGTGACACCGGTAATCATATCATATCTAAGAAGGAAATATGGTACGCAATATGAGGGTCTTGTCCTCATAATGCCACTAGATAATCCTATGCAAAAGAAGACCTGAGGCTCTTCCTGTAATATCGGAGTTCACTTCCACGAAGAAGACATCACTGTGTTGTACTGCTCACCCACTAGATGCAGTTACAAATGAGTTGGAGAGTCTCTTGTCGAACAGCCTTGAGGGCTAAAGTTGTTGCTGCAGCTTTCAATATGTTAGGTGTATCCAGAGACAACAAGAAGGAAGATCGTGATAGTCATCAAGTTACTTCAACCCATTGACAAGCCTTCGGTGAAGTCATCCTTAGCTATTCGTAGATCAATAGAGTACTAGCCTTGTTGATAGAACCAAAGCAAACTCTTTTAGGGACAAGAGACCCAGCCCATTTTGACAAGCTCTGCGGGGTCCGAACTAGTATCCCTTTCATCTTTCACAAATTCTACAGGCTTGAAAAGCGGCCACAGCTTCCACCCATCCAGGCGTCGTCTCCAGCTCTTAGCATACTGTGGGAGGGCCAATGGGAAAGTGTCATCTTACACTCTATGCTCCACAGATTAAATTTGTCAAAGTTTGGAAAATCACTCACCTCCACCACCTTGGATAGCAAGGCTTGTCCAGTTTTCAATATGGACAAGTCTTCAAAGTTCATATCTATGGAAAAATGGGTGGTGAAGAAATAGCTGCAGAAGAAAGAAACTCGAAGAAGAGTAGCAAGAGAACAAGCTATAGCAATCCACAGCAACTGCACATCAAGCCTCAAGAGCATGAGAATTGCAAAATAACCAAGGCCGTGTGGATTGATGCATTGGAATGGGACACTAAAAACCCTTGGTGAAATTGGAGGCAAACTATGACAAGATGATGAGAGAGTCCCAGAGCAAAGACAACATTCCTCTTCGAAGGGATCTTGGTCTCAATAAGAAGTGCATAAGCTTACCTTGTTGGCTCAAGTGAACTCTGCAATCGAATCCTCCATTACCCATCCTCCAAATGGTGCCAAGAAACAAGCTATATCGGTGTTCTTATCTTGCAATGCACTGGAATCTTTTAAAACGTTGCCTTGAAGGAACCTGGAAAAAAAAAAGGAGCAGGATGCACAAGCTAAGATGTAGCCAAAGATAAAAAAAGATTAAAAAATTTCGAAATATATTGTGCAGGTCAGGCCACGCATATGTCCCTTTCTTCGTGGCTCAAGATGAGCCACAGGTGAGTGTTGGGGGCCTATTGGCCCAGGAAAGGAGCATAAGAAGGAGTTTGCATGTGCAACCAAGGAAAATGGGCCGCACGAGTGATAGAATCAAAGGAAGATCGCGAAGGATGAAAAGGGCCTGTGAAATCATAACGAAGAAGTGCATGACAAAGGAAAGGCACGCACGAAAGCACGCAAGGGGAAAATAGTTGGAAAGCGATAGATGCAGAATCCAGAACATGGCCATAGAGGGTGGCATAATCCTGCAGCTATGCATGTATGAGAAGATATTTGTAAGTCAGGCCGATAGTGCCTTGTGTCAAGTTATGATCACCAGAGCTGTAACTAGAAGGGTGGCTGATGGTGACAGCTAATAGACTGCTAGGATGCAGTTGGCCCTACATGGCCATGTAAATTAGTATAAATAGGAGGGATGCAATGGTTAGAAGGTTAGTCTGTAAGGGTTTTGTTGATCCCTGTTCAGTTTTCAGTAGTATTTTGCTATTCAATGTGAATCCATGGAGGGGGATTCCAGTTATGTCGTAATGTCATAGCTATCAAAAGAGGAGTAGACTCAGGAATAGTATGGTAGCATTAGAAGGGTTGTTGAGTCGTGGATTTGACTGCAGTGTGAGCAGACCGCTAGGACTAGGAGTAGAGTAGGGGAGTGAACTAGAGAGCATGAGAACTATGAGTCTGAACTTAAATACATATCTCAAGATTAGTCTGCATCCCACAGACTGTAAGGTGCTATATCCTTTCTCATGCCAGATGAAGAGCACCTTGGTGGTTTTTCCCAGATGGGTTTCCACATTACTTCTTGTGTCTAAGTGAATGATTGATGTGGTGAATGTTTATGTGATTAATTACTAGTTGCTTTTCATATAATGCTAATTATGGTTCAGTCTCTGTTAGTTTCTTGCATTTGGTAAATGGATGAAAAAAATGCCTCACTGAATTGAAACTATATAAATGTACATCATTATGTATAATTCCTGTTATGAATCTCGACTTGATTATTAGAGCCGATTTATGTGAATCAGCTACACTGCACAAGTTGCGCCAGTTGCGAGGTGGAAAGGAAATTCAGGTCATGCATGATGACATATAGTTATGCTCAGTTGCACAGAACCGACTCTCCTATCCAGCCAACGTGTTGCCTTCGTTGATCTCCTTGGTTGCGAGCCAAGGGACTATACTTCCCCGAAAATCATGGAAACATGGTTTCAGCGGTTACCCATCTATGAGATATCTCGTGTGAGACTGTGCCTACTTTGCAGGTGTTGCCTATGGGGCTTGCTCTATCAGGTTGATATCTCGGGTAGTTGTTGGATCGGTGGGCTATGTAGAACCTGGGCCGTGCGAGTGGGGAAAAGTGGCCAACAGACATAGACTTAAGCTCTATCACCAACCAACATCTAAACAGGATTTCATACAAAATGTTTTGTATAAAAATGAAATGGAATTAGTTGAAGGGGAAGCTATTCCTCCTCCTCTTGATCCTTGAAAATTATTTTGGGTTATTATCACTTGTATATATGTAAATATGTGCTTGTTTCTTTGAATAAATAATAGTCATTTTTAATAGGTCTCCTATACAAGACTCTTTCTCTTTTATGTCTTTATGAATAAATTGAATCATATAACAAGTGGTTTTGCAAAGATTACAAGTATTCTATCTCTATAAGAATCATATGGGGTATTAATTGAAAAAGGGAAGTATGTTAAATATTCATCAGGTATTTTAACTTTTCTTGGGGTACTTCTTGAAATTTTCAGGTCATAGTGAAAACTAAAAATTTACAATCCTTTATATATCATACTTAACCAATTCTGTTATGATTCATATAGTTTTTGGTATTTTGATTCAGACATGTATATTTCTGATTTATTCTTTTAAACAGTTGCTCGATAAGAGCCACTTTCATTATCATCTTTTTTCAGGGTACTAAACAGGCTTTCTAGAAGCGGGTCAATGCTAAGTAAAAACCTTATAATAGGAAGCTCGATAAATGCAAGTAAACCCATCGGGGTACTGGACAGGCTCACTGGCAGCGGGGATATGCTTGCATGGTACCAAGATAAACCCATTGGGGTACTGAATAGGCCTGGTGGAAGCAGGGCAATATCTGGTAAATGAGATCTGGTTAATACACCACTATACACATAATTCGTCAAATAGTGATAATATATGGAAAAAACATTATGTCATGGCCAATTGTTTATAATGTCATTTGAGAATGGCTCTAAGTTGAATTTTCCCTAGCCATCTAATTCCACATATATCTAAGTTGTCATTATCTTAGAAATGGGACCCATAGCTGTAATCTCACACACTCCGGTGTACACTTGAAATACTTGACAGTGACAGGATATCTTTACAATGAGGCATGGATGGCTAGTTTTTCCTATGGTTTTCTTTTAATTATATTATTCTCATTTTTATAAATATGCATTTCTAAACCATTTCCACTTACTAGTTAGTTTTTTTTTCCCAAATTAACAGCACGCTACCATTCTTTCTATTTTTCTGAAATAACCATTTCTTCTCTCTGTATGGCTTGAGGACATACCATCTCTTTGGTTTGGGGGAAGATGGATTTGATTTCAAAAATTAGATCATTTTTATTTTATGACAAATCTGTTTATCTCTAACAAATAATAAGTATTTTCAGGAATGTAAACAGTGGAATTTGGTTATAGCTTGAACCATATTTTACAGCATGGTCTTTACCATATGAAGAATCAAATGAAGGAAAATGAAATATCAAATAGTGATTTGAGTAAAAATGGTGATATTATAGTACTTAAGATTAAATTTGCTAACCAAATTTTGTTTTTGGGCAAAACATTTTTACTTCCATTCCACTATTGATAATTCTATTCTCTTACCCATTCATGCATGAAAATGATTAATCTTTTTATTATTTAAAATGCAATTTATGTTTTTGTGTTATATATTCAACCTACCCAAAGTTTTACTTTGGACATGGTTGAATTAATTTTAAAACTTTATAAATGATAAAATTATTTTGAAGTTGAGAACTGTTGAAAATCCAATAAAGTCATTTTTAATTTTCATACAATGCGTGACATGAAAGATATGTTATTTTTAAGTTACAGGTTAACAGAGTGAAGTTTAAATTATCTTCTTCATCCGCCAAGTTGAAGGCAACTGCTAGTTCTCCTTCTTACTAAATTTTCTTTCTTTCTTTTTGCTCAGTGGGACTTGGCATTTCTCCTGTTTGGGGGAATGTTGATCCTAGATTTGTTACCATTTTTGGTAGATAAATTACTCATTTTACCATATATTTTATTATCTTTTGTATACTTTATGACACGCAGATCATTATTCAACCTCGGGTATGAGTGTTTTTAAGGTTGATATAAATTATATTATTATTATCATTTTTTATGGTTTAATTAATTAAAAATAACATTATTAAAACATATTTGATGTATTAATTGGTTTGTATAATTGTTTGCTAGTTTTATAATCTTTTTGGGTCAAGTTAATATGCAAAATGCATTCATCCTGCTTTTCGTACAACATGTCCAGCTCGTCATTTAGCCCGTTGCATGAAACTCGCTGGTGGTTTGCTAGATGTCGAAATGTGTTGCTGTAGAATCTAGTCCTGAAGAGTGCTAGTAGATAGACACTCCATTCACCCTAGATCGATGCCTAGTGTATCCATCTCACGTCTCAGCCTTCCGTTCAGCACTCCGTCTAGTTTTCCCATTAGATCATGCACTATTGAGAATTAACGTTGAGCATCAAAACATTGGAACAACTGCAAATGATCTATTTATCCACACGTCTAGTGACAGAGCTATGTTCTAGATACTTGTAATCCTACCTTCTCCTTTACTCGCCACCACATCAACCATCCATGCACTGGACTGATTGCATTCAAATCACACCCTAGAAGATTCATCGTCTATGCTGCCCTTGCTTGCCACCATTCCACAGTCATGCTGAAGAAGGAGTTGTGCACCACATCTGAAGACCTGCTGCACTGGAAAAGGAACTGGTGTGTATGTTGTATAGTGAAAAGAACCACACTCATGCTAAAGAAGGGAGATGCTTATGCACTAGCCTGTGATCAGTTAAACACCATTATAGTTGACTAAATTTCGAGAGCAGTCGACCTCTAAAGGGTCGAATTGTTCATCCTTGTAAATCATTATATAAATAAGCCTCTGTGAGAGAGCTCAGTTAGCTAGAAAATCAGTCAGTTAGCAGAGTTGTGAGAAGATTTCTTACTGTAATTTACTTTTGAACTTTGTATTTGTGTTCCACCATATGAATAAAGAGTTGTATGCATTGCTGTTGAAGATTGTGTTTGGGTAGAAGTTAACCAGCCATCACCCTTGATTGCTGAGAGGGCCTCTCATCAACTAGAGGTTCATTTTCTTTGTTTAGCTTAGTTTTTTTTCTATTTTAGCTAGTCTAGTTTAATTTCTACTTTGCTTCCATTAGATTACAGTAAATGCTATTCTACGTGTTTTCTGTAATACATTAACTTAGTTTTATTTTGAAAGTTAATTAGTTAGATGTGCACATAACTTTCTTTCATTTATTTGCTTTCAGTCATTTTATTTCCAGTTATTTCATTTCTAGTAGTACTTTCAGTCTTTGTTTTCAAGAATATAGAATAAGTTGTTTTCATGAATTTAGAATAGATTCAATCTGTTATTTCTTTTCCTGTTTTGAATTTATGCAATTTAATTTCTAGTTTATTTATTAGTTTAATATGAAATGATTCATTTTGTTCATGGATTAGTTTAAGGTTAATTTGTTGTTAAGTATGTTTATTTTCTATTCCAATGCATTAGAATTACATTTGCATGGCTTCAACTGAAGATTAGTTCATTTAGGTTAGTTCTGACCCGTTTAATTGTGCAGCTTGTCATTCAGATAGCCTATCATTCGGACATTCTGTTCATTCTGTTATTCAGACACCCTTTTCAGACCCACAGTTTAGTCTGTCATTCATCCCTTAGTTTTGTTTTTGGTGTTTTTTTATGTGTTTTAAGATTATTTTTAGTTTTCTTTTGTGAATGTCTAAATTGTGTTTTGACTGTAATAGTTAGATGCTAGTTTTATTCAACATTTAAGTTAAAGTTTAGTTGTTTTAAATTATTTATTAAAGTTTTATCATTTTCCTTACTTCTTTTACTTTGAATGTAGGTCAAGTAATTCTTAAGTTTTGTTTCTTAAGTTGTGTTTCTGATTTTGTTATATTGTTGTATGGTTTTGTGTCTATTCCTTTTGAGTTGATTTATTTGTTTGCATGTGATATTTAGTGTTTCTCTTAGTATGTTTTTAGGCTGTATTTTTATGTTTTGTTATTATTGAAAGAACTTGTAGGATAGAACCTAAAGATATTTCTTTATTAATTTTTCTACTTGCTTATTTTATTTAAGTTTTCTTTATTAAGTTTTATATTGGCTTTTTTTAAAGTTTTATTTATTTTATTTTGTTTATTAAGTTTTCTAGTTTCTTATAATTTAAGTCTTCCTTGCACTATAGTTTTTTGTTTGAATAGTCAATTGTTGATTGTATTTAGATTAAAGATTATTATCAATTGTTTAGCTTATTAGTCTACCTCAGTTTAATTACTTTAATAATTGCATTTTTTGGAGTTTGACTCAGTTTTTCATTTTGAAAGATCTTTCAATCTTTTGTTTGTTAAAATATTTACATGACACTCTCTACCTTGGTATATATTTTGTGTCAACTCTAATCTTACCAAACCTGGTTGATAATTAAAGAATAGATGGATTAATTTAGACATTATAACACCCAACACTAACCATTCATATAGACCTTTCCCAATATTGAAGGTGGTCTTCCAAGTGTCATCTTTCTTCACTTGCACCTAGTGGTGCTATCCTAATTTGAGATACAACTTGGTGAAGAACTTGGCATATTGCAATTGTCCCATCTAATCATTGATCATTAGAAGAGAGTATCTATTCTTGAGTTGGATATCATTCAATGATATATGGTTGGTGTACATTCTCGAAGTACCATACTTATTTGGTAATATGATAATAGGTAACCCAGAAGATGAGTTTTTTTTTTTATGTCACACCCTGCTCCAATAGCTACTAAAACTACTTCTTCACTTCATCTACTTTTATGATAGACATATTAGACAATCCAATGTTTAACAATCGAGAATCCAACAATAGCTGTATCGTGTTGTCCACCTCCCTCTTAGGAGGTATCCTTTTATGATCCTATATCTCTTGCATGTATGCTTGCAAAAGGCTCTCAAACTCATGTTTATAGTCTTTGGTAAATCCCTCCAAGGATTCCTTCAATTTTACCCATTCACCTTCTTGTTGATTTTGTCCTAAGAAACACAATACAAACTTCTTACTTGAACCAGCTGGTTTTTTTGCTTCATTTCCACTTACCAAATATATCTTCAAATTATCTCTATGCACATTGATGATGAAGGATTTCTAGTCCTTGATCAAGTGATATTGGTTTTCTCTCCTCATGAAGATTGCATTCCTCATATACATGTAGGGGATTCTAAAAACTCCACCACAAACATCTAGGGGTACTACGTCTACTTTGACTTCATCAACATACTCTACACTTATGGCCAACTTGATCTTAGACTATTTCATGACTCTGAGTTATGCATCTGTATTTACCCCTCCCAATGGGTAGGGACTGGGGTGATCATGCAATTCCAATATGTGCTTATGTACTAGATCCTTTTCTATGACATTTTCATATGAACTAGAATTGAATAGAGCATCTATCTTCGTATGCGTGTCCTATATATTGATGTGAAAGATACTCATAATAATCTTTGTCTGCAATCTATTACATGTAATATTCTTGTCCACACCTAAGCTTCTTTCTAGATCCTTGCTTGAGTCCATGTCTAAAAGGTTCTTCCTCTTGAAATCCTTCTTCCAATTCTTGGGGTTAAGCTCTAGATTTATTTTCCAACACATTGCTTTAGTGTGACCATTGATTTAATACAATGGTTATAGTGGTTTTTCAAATCCTTGCACTGATGTGATGTTACTATACTCTTCTCCTTTCTCTTCCACTTCTCCTTCCTTTTAGGATTGACACTTTTTTGTATATTTTATAAGCATCTAAGAAACCATTGAGAGCTTCAAATATTTCCTTACAGAGGATAAAGCATTTAACAGAATGCACAAATATGAACCCTTAGCTTCCACCAAGTTAAAATGAAAAGAAGAATAATGTGAGCTAAGAAAAGAGGCATGGAAGTCAAGGGATGGAAACATGCATAAAGTTAGTTGAATAGAGGTTGTGGTGATTAGGCAGTACAAATTTTGTAGGATGGTTGTTAGATCTAAACAAATATCTACGGTTAAGGTCAAGTGCGTTCTTGAGAATAACAAGGTGGTTATCAAGAATGGGTGGAAAGCATATTGTAAAAAGAAAGATCTGATTGGATGGATCTCATCCATCATGCATCGATAAAGTGAACAAATATAAAATGGACTCAAGCACTCATTGCACTGGATATTGCTTGGGATGCGTGAAAAAAATCGTTAGCCACACCTCTTGGAGACATTTTTTCAAACAGTTGAAGACAGGTTTGGAATTTCAAATGGAGGACACCCATCAAAATTGTGGGTAACAATCAAAATCTAAATTTTTTTATGTATTCTAAGCCATATTTTGACGGTCTCCGTAAAATATTAGTTGTATTTGACAAGTACATTGAATCATGATGGGAATTTACCCATCAAATTCCATCCCTGGTTGAATCTAGCAAGCATTACCCCCTTGGGAAATGGGGTGGTTTCCACTCAAAATCAAATGATCATGGAATTTAATAACAACCATGTCAACAAATAGCCCATTTTAAATTATCAAGTGGTCCCCTTTCTATTATTTCTCGTGTTATTTTTCGTTGTCTAATCAAGTCCTGTTAATTGTCTAATATAAAATATTTAAACCATTAAAATGGGAAATTCCTGAGTCTCAAGGTCACTGTCAACCCGTGAAGTAGAGCTTAAGATATTCCAACCTCATTTTCTTGTGCTTTAGGTTAGCCAGTTCCAGCTCAGTAACCAAGCTATCCTCGACATCATATTATCTTGGGTGCTTCATTATCCTCCACACCAATTTTATAGAATTTTAGTTGTGTAAAATCTAAATATACCCTAAACTAGTCAATATAGTCGATTACCCCCCCTAACCAATAATATTTACAGTCATAATGTCTCAAAAAGGTTAAATTTCAACCCCTAAACCTAAGGCTGAAGGAAATGAGATTTTTTATGAACATCATGCTAAGATATCAGATGCCTCAATAACCCAATCTAACGGGACCACAACCATAATAGAAACTCGATCCCAAGCGTTTACAGATCAAGACCCTTGGAAATTGTGGGACTCAAATTTGGCTCAATTTGTGTGTCCTCATGCAGTATTTTTACCTGGGTTTATCACTTGGTATTCTTTATTCTATGCACCATCATGGTTTATGAAAATTATAATGAATTCGATGATACCATCCTAGGTTTCTTACTCCATTTGAATCATGCACCTAATGGTTTCCCTAAATCAGACACATGTAGTATTTTATCCCAAGCCATGAATGAGTATTTAACATAATTCACTTCCCCAGAGTTTTTTAGGTATCTGTCATATCTATGTGTTTTTTTCTACCAATACTATGGGAATTTTGAATTTTTAGGCCCAAAGACAATTGATGAGAGTGGAAATGAGCTCCCAGTATATGAATGGAATAGTCTATTTCTGATGAAAGATGGTGATTCAATTTATTTAGAGCTCACATATAAGGTGATTATGATAGATTACATGCTAATATATGGAATGGATCCTCCCATAATGCTTAAAGAGGGTAAATATTTGCTACAATTTGTCCCTGATACCAGAGTAGGAGATTGGTTCCTGTTCAAAGAACATACATTTATTATAATATCTGGTTTTGAAGGTTAACCTTATAAGCTCCCTACATTCCTCATAATGAGAGTGGTGGCCATGGAATATGTTAGGAAAAATATTCTATCTAATGAGCTTCATTTTAGGCATTTTAAATAGTAGAGAAAAATCCATATACCGAAGGATGTGGGGTCTTTCTAGGTGAGATATTTAAATTCCTTACAATACATGGAAGAATTCCTATAACAATTGAAATTGAAAAGGGATGAACTAGGACCTTATGATTCCCACAAGGTTATTTCCAACCAAATATTAGTTTTAAAAAATTAGCATATGATTTTGTACCTAGATTGGATTGGAAAAACATAGAAAATAAAGAGAGTCAGGAGGAAGTACAGTAGGCTCATAAAACATTAAATGAGAAAGATGCAAGATAATATTTAGCTGGTAAAAAAAAGGGGTAGGAGAAATGACCCTGAACATGGATATATATCAAGTTGAACAAGGTTCCCAACCCAAGAAGTATAGCACAAATCCCCATGAGGAAAATTAGGCCTTGGTCAAAAAGGATTGAGAAGTAGAAGTCTCCAGAGAAATAGTTTTGTTGAGTGCACAGTCATCAACTATAGGGAGACCACCTACTAGATGTATAACATATCCATCACTAGAGATCACAGTGCCTAAAATATTAAAATCATCAACTTCAACAGCCCTTGTGCTAATTTAGACAGATCTACAATCAGCATACAAGAACGTAAGGAAGGGAAGTGTGCAATAAATAAATGATGATATGATTCATTTAATAAATCCTCAAAAGGTGATTATTTCAGTGGATGATCATGTTGAAAATAGATTTAGGTCTTATATGGTTGAAACTAGAGTGCATGTCCCTACTAAGACCAGTGATTGCAAAGAAAAAGAACATACAATAGATTGGAATCCAATTGGAAGCTTGGACAAGGTGGAATTTTTTAAAACAAGAAAGTAATATTATTTGTATAGAGGAGTCAAATTCAAATAAGGTAGAAACAAATTTAAGGGAGGCCCTCCATAATGTTGGATATTTATTGAAGGTTGAAAAGTGGACTACATGAGCTAAGAAGGTTACTCTAAAATAACTTGAGGAGAAAATCGTTGCTCTAGGCTCAAATATGGATGATGGATCTCAAATAAAATCTTTGATAGATACTAAAGACAATGAAATGGATAGTTTAAAAGGGAAACTTAAAATACCTATTGTTCACTCAATTCAAAGTGCAGAAATCAAACAGGTTGAGAAGGAAAAGGAGAAGCTTCTTTCAATTGTAGTCCAATATAAAAGCCTAGTAGATGAGAGGGAAAAATAGATAAATTATCTACTAATACAGATAAATTCATATGGAAACCAATATACATACTTCTCTTACTTATATAGTAACCACAAATGTAACGTCCTTCAAAGATAGGTCAAAGTTCCAAATAACCTGAGAAGAATCCAACAAAAGTAGAAGTAGTGGTGTTATAGTTGATTTTACCACTCCAGGTGAATCACAATTTGTATGGCCTTCCCCTGTCCCTCTGCAGACTCCTTAGACCCCTTGGACCATTTTTTGTCCTTTGATGTTTCCTTGACCATCCCTAAAAACATGTGAAAAATGATACACACGGCTTTTAAACCCTTAATCACATATATACGCGGGTTTGACCCCTAAAACCACGTACATCGAGATGTGTGCATAATCCAAATCCTTTTGGATTTTTCCTTGACACGGATCTGACTCACTTGACTCCTGGCCTTCCCTATGCCTTGAGATTGCTCGAATTCGACCTTTCATTACCCCTTTGAAAAGCTATATAAGGAACTCTATTGTACATTGAAGGCATATGAGAGAATTGAGAGAAAAGAAACTATAGTCTATTGTTGCTGGAACTTATGCTTGAGTCTGCATCCCTTTGTCCCTTGGAACACTTTGGTGTTCTTCCCAAGCTTGCATTTTTCTTGTGAGCTTGCTATCGAGAGATGGAGGATTGAGGTGGTGGAGGCCCAAGAGGGGGATTCAGTTTCTCCAATTCGCAGACGTACTGACAGAGGTTGTATCCATTGTAATCTCTAATTTTATATTAATAGAAATATCTTTTCCTGTCCAATAATGTATGTTTGGATAAATATTTTATCCATGGATGTTTTCAAATGCTTATACATTGTTGATTATATATGCTAGAATAGACCTAACACCAATATATATAGTATGCTTGTATTGTTTACTTGTTGTTGAGGAAGCAATCTATAAATTCAAGCTGAAGTTGGAAAGCTCATCGGGGATCTACTTCAACCGTCTGGAACAAGGTACGAGGTATGATCCTTTAGTGTTAGATATTTAATTTCTATTGCATATTGGAAAGGATTGATTTCTAGAGTCAAGCTATCTGTTGTGTTACCCCAAGCCATAGGAATTTCTCTCTGTAACAGAATTGGTGACTCCGCTGGGGATGTCCCTTGTTTTTATTCAGGGTTTGCGGGAACAATGGGCTTGATATTATTGACTTACTCTTTGTTTCTCCTTGTTTATGTGTTGCATTTTATAGTATGTTCATCCATTGACACTCCCCTTTATTGGTTTGACCCTTGTCCTGCATTTTACCACTGCATTCTCTATATACACAGGTTTTTGGCCAAAAGTCACGTACATACGCCGATTTTTTGCCACAATTCACGTATACACGCAGGTTTTTGGCCAAAATCCACGTATACATGCTAGTTTTTGGCCAAAAGTCACGTATATATGCAGTTGTTCTTTAAACAGTCGCGTACATCCTCCCTTTTGGTGAGTTTGATGTTGTGGGAAGTTGTTGGGTGGGTTGTGAGTGTGGTTGGGTCTTCCTTGGGTCTAATGTTGTCTGTTGGATGCTTCTTTTATGACCAGAGACCGCTTTTCATTGATTTTTCTTTGAAAGTAGTTTTAGTCATTTATCCTTTTTGTTTTTCCATTAGTGCATTACTTCTTTTTGTCTCAGTGTCTTGTTGGGATTGTCTTTTATACTTGCTGCAGAGACTAAGAGTTTTAGATGACTTTTATTGCATTTTTCATTCTTTTATATTGAAAAATACAAAGTAGTTGCACTCTTAGTTGCATCTTAGATATGAATTTGAGGAGGTACTTGCATTGGATTGCTTGGATGAGAGTTGTGTTTAGGCTTTCATATAGGAAGGATTGCATTGGCATTCGGAAAGAAATATATATTTATGCATCTCATGTAGTGGCATACCCTATTTTTCATTTGACAAAGATTGCACTTAGCATTGTTTGTTATGGTGTGCATATTTATTTCACTTCTGAGTCATAATGTCATTAGTTGCATGGTCATTTCCCTTTGAGTAATTACAACCAAATAAAATCAACGCTTAATTAAAATGGATTACACCTTTTTCTTTTATAAGATTCGCCAACAAGACTAGGTTTTAGGGTCTTAGAATAGTTCATTGTAAGTAAATTCTCCAAGAACACCAAACAACAACATGTATGTGTCTGTCCACATGAAAGTGTGAAATTCCTTGGTATAATTAGTGTTTTTGAGGATCCTCCTCTTACAAGGGAGTTAAGCATGAGGCAGTGTGAGCGGTTATTGATTGGGATGACCCCTAGTCATAACTGAGTAGCACCGAAGATATTTCCAGGATTGTATTCGTATCTGGGGGCTCTTTCAAGAGTTTCAGGATTTTCTACCCTACCCCTACGGTCAATCCCGGCTGCGACTCTCCACCTGAGCATTGATTATATTGAGGTGACCTTAGTTTCCTTACCTAGGTTATCGAGGGGGTACTTGCAGAGGTTATTCTGTGAGTGTCCTGGCCAGGTAGAGGTCGGACATCACAGTCGCTTTATGCGTTGAAGATGAGGGCCACTATAATTGGTTACGTACCTCCTCTTGTAGTGTATGGGAGTTTCAAGCCTCTCCTAGGTGAGACATACCTATTGCATTCAGGAGCTCACATATCCTTCCCTTGGTTTTCTTGTATTTTGGCTGTAGATTTTCTTAGGAGTGTGCCCTTTGTGCGCTAGTTGGCCTTTGGGTTCATGGTTAATTGCGTATATTTATGCTCTCTTGAGTTCAGGTCCTTTTATTTTTGGCATGCCTAATATCCTATTAGTCGTCCTTGGTCCTAGTACGAACCCTGGTGTCAGACTTGGGGGCAATACAGCCCCTTACCATGCTCATATATTTGTGAATGGTCATATTCCATCCTCTACTCCACTTGTGGAGGATTTTTATTCCTTTCGCTCAGTCTTTAAACCAGTGGTCACCCCCATGGGAGTGGTAGTGGATGCATGAACGTTGCGTCTACACCTTACTTTCCTTTTTATATCCCATCCTTCACCACATTGTTTCCTTTGGGTGTAGTTGTCATGATCATTCCTCCCTATATCCTATAGTTTGGATTCTTTATTAACTATTTTGGGTTGTTTTGGACTAATATGGTTGTCATGTAGGGTCCAGTTTTTGTACACTCTCTCTGAGGTTTCGAACCATTCGTTCCTATCATAGGTATCATGTCTAAATTGGCATATAGGTTAGGTTTCATCACCATTTTCATTTTGCATGACCTTATGACCATTTCATCATAGCCTTAGGTATGAACCCACTCTATTATGTCACGGAACCTTCTTGCTGTTTTAGAAGCGGCATGATATCAATGGTAGAGCTTGACCTTACATGGGTACCCTAGTTAGTGACTTATCTGCATTTGGCGCCCATGCTGACGTTCTATCCTTTAGGGTGTGGGAGTCCATTGTATAGTACTGCCATGACATTTTGCAAAAGCCTCATACTCCTCTTGATATTTTTCTAGCCTATTTCCCTCAGGACTCCCTTATGTCAAGTTGTAATTGCATTAGCATGAGCTTTTCCTGCCTTATTGAGCTTTATGTTGGCTTCCCTGACATTGCGCTTCAGCCATATAGCCCAAGCTTGTCTCATCTCTAGCCATGCTGAGCCATTTTATATATCCTTTACATCTTGATTCCCTTTTTACCGGGAGAAGATTTTCCCCCGAGTGTCGATATCCTACACATGTGTCCTTGCATTCAGCATAGGTATGTTCCACTGCTTGGAACTAGTTTGTTTGCCTTTATGACACTCATCTCCTCCTAGTTTGTAACTATAAAGCAATTTTATTCTTTTTCAATCTTTTTAAATTTTTGAAGAAGTCCAAAAAAATCAAAAAATCAAAAAGTCGGAAAAGGAAAGATGTTCTGTTTGGGAGCTGTCGAGTGGTGTCACCTTCGAATAGAGCATTGTATATCACATCCATTGGTTGGGTTTATAGTTTTAATTTTGTTGGTTGTGGAGCCTAATCTTCTAGATCTAGAGATATTATTTAGTTGTGATTGTAACCCAGGAGTACTGTACACTCGTTCCCCTACCTTGGGGTTCGGGGGCAGCGCCCCTGAATTTTATTTTTTTTGGGATGTGTTGGCCAACAGTATTGTGGACCCATGGTATTGGGTTAACCTTAGAATCTTTTTCATGGTATTTCCCCTATAAAAGAGAGCATTGTAAATCGACTGAATATGGTATTGTATTGTACTTGAAGAGAGACTGTGAGAGCGTGAAGAGGAAGTGCAGCGGTTTTGCTGCAGGGTGTATCCCTTCATCTTTCTGGACTGTAATAAAAGGACTGACAAATTTCTTTGTGGACGTAGCCCATTGTTTGGGTGAACCACATTATATATGTGTCTCTCTGTAATGTTTTAGTGTGTTTTGCATCTTGTTTATTGATTTAACTGTATATCTTTTATTGCTCTGTAGTCCTGTTTTCTAACAATTGGTATCAGAGCCAAAATGTCTATTTGGTTGGTAAACTCGCAGGAAAGAAGGGTTCCTGGTTCGAGTGCGAGCAATGGCGGAAGAAGGAAATTTTAGGGTCGAGAAATTTAACGGCCAAAAATATCAGTTATGGAAGATGCAAATGGAGGATTATCTATACCAGAAAGATCTGTACCTGTCGTTGGGCAGAAAAGAAAAATAGCTGGCGTCTATGAAAGATGAAGAATGGGAGGTTCTTGATAGAAAGGCACTAGGATCAATACGGCTGTGCCTGGCTTCATCGGTGGCCTTCAATATTTCGAAAGAAAAAACAATAGAGGGTGTGATGAGCGCATTGAGTAAGCTCTACGAAAAACCCTCGGCTTCTAACAAGGTATTTTTAATGAAGCGTTTATTTAATATGAAGATGTCGGAAGGTGGATCTGTTGCTAACCATTTAAATGAGTTTAATACACTTACCAGTCAGTTAAGTTCTGTAAAATTGAACTTCGATGATGAGGTTAGGGCTTTTCTAATCTTGTGCTCATTGCCAAAAAGCTGGAATAGCTTGGTCATGGCTGTAAGTAACTCTGTCCCTAGTTCAAACACTCCTAAGTTTGATGATGTTGTTAGTGTTATTCTTAGCGAGGAAATGAAAAGGAAAAGCACAGGTGAGACATCAGGTAATGCGTTGACCATGGAGAGCAGAGGGAGACAAAACGAGAGAGGAAGGATCCCAAGAAATTGCGGCAAGTCTAAAAAGGGAAGATCCAAGTCCAGATTCGGAAAAATAGAGTGCTCGAACTGTGGTAAGAAAGGACATCTAAATAAATACTACATAGCACCAAAGAAGAAAGGTAAGAGGCAGTAAGAGACTACCCAGGAAGCTAATGTAGAAGGTGATGTGTTACAAGATGCTTTGATTCTTGCATTAGATAATACTAGTGATTACTGGATAGTAGATTCAGGGGCTTCATGTCATGCTACACCCCATAGGAAATTCTTCTATGATTATGTTCAAGGTGATTTTGGGCATGTGTTATTGGGGGATGATGAACCATGTAAAATTGTTGGAAAGGGTAAGGTACGGACTAAGCTAAATAATGGAAATGACTGGTTGCTAAAGGATGTAAGGCACATTCCTGCTATGAAAAGAAATCTGATCTCAATAGGGCAGTTGGGAGATGGCGGATGTTTGTCTATGTTTGGAAAAACATGGTGGAAGGTCACTAAAGGATCAATGGTAATTGCAAAAGGATATAGGATAGGTACGTTATATTTATGTCATCATAATACTGATTATTCTATTTCTGTAGCTTCCACAGAAATAGGTGTAGAATTGTGGCATCATAGGCTTGGTCACATGAGTGACAAGGGGATGCAGATTCTCCACTCAAGGAAACTGCTTCTAGATCTGAAGCAGGTAAGTTTGGAATTTTGTGAGAACTGTGTTTATGGAAAACAGAAGAGAGTTAGATTTCTTAGGGTTGGGAAACAAAATAAGAGTGAAAAGTTAGATCTTGTCCATACAGATGTATGGGGACCAGCTCAGGTACAATCTCTTGGTGGCTCTCATTATTATGTTACTTTTATTGATGATGCAACTAGAAAAACTTGGGTTTATTGCATTAGACAAAAATCTTATGTGTTTGATACTTTTAAGAAGTGGAAAGCTTTGGATGAGAATGAGACAGGAAAAAGGTTGAAATGTCTTAGATCTGATAATGGAGGCGAGTACTACAGCAAGGAGTTTGATAGTTACTGTTCACACAATGGGATTCGTAGAGAGAAGACAGTCCCTGGAACACCCCAAGAAAATGGTGTGTCAAAAAAGATGAACAGAACGATCATGGAGCGTGCAAGGTGTATGAGATTGCATGCAGGGTTTCCCTTACAGTTTTGGGCTGATGCTATAAACACTAATGTTTATTTAATAAACAGAGGGCCTTCAAGCGCTTTGGATGGTGGAATTCCAGAGGAGGCATGGACAGGTAAACAGGTAAAATACTCATTTCTGAGAACTTTTGGTTGTGAATCATTTGTCCATATTGATAAAGATGATAGAACAAAGCTTGAGGCTAAATCCAAGAAATGTACCTTTATTGGATACGGGGTTGATGATTTTGGTTATCGCTTATGGGATCTTAAAAATTGCAAAAACATTAGGAGTAGAGATGTAGTATTCAACGAAAAGGTCATGTACAAAGATCAGTTGCAGGGAAAGAAAGAAGAAAAGGAAAACACATAGTACACAGTGTTTGATGAAATCAAAGAAAATGAAGTTCCAAAAGCACCAAAAAATCAAGAGCAGCAGCAGGTACCTGAAACTCCTACAACTGTAAGAAATTCTACCAGGTTAAGTAGACCCCCTGAACGATTCTCTCCTTCACTGTATTATTTATTGATGACTAATTCTGGTGAGCCAGAATGTTTTGAAGAAGCAATGCAGGTAGAAACTAGAAAGAAGTGGGAGCAAGGCATGGATGAGGAGATGGACTCATTGGTAAGAAACCAGACTTGGGATCTGGTTAAGTTTCCTACAGAAAAAAGGGTATTGCAAAATAAATGGGTTTACATGTTGAAGGAAGAAGATGGAGGAAAGAAGTGGTACAAGGCTAGACTTGTTGTAAAGGGGTTTGCACAAAAGAAAGGTATAGACTTTGATGAAATATTTTCTCCTGTTGTTAAAATGACTTCAATTAGAACTATTTTAAGTCTAGTGGTGGTAGAAGATTTGCATCTTGAACAATTAGATGTAAAAATGGCCTTTCTCCATGGTGATTTGGAGGAAGATATTTATATGCAGTAGCCACAAGGGTATGAGGTCAAAGGGAAGGAGAATTTGGTTTGCAGGCTGAAGAAGAGCTTGTATGGCCTGAAGCAAGCTCCAAGGAAGTGGTATTTAAAATTTGATAAGTTTATGACTAAACAAGGTTATGATAGATGTCATTCTGACCACTGTGTTTATTTCAAGAGGCTAGATAACAGAAGATATATTATCCTATTATTGTATGTGGATGACATGCTTGTTGTAGGGTCTAACATGCAGGATATAAATGTGCTCAAAAGAAAACTAGCTAAATCATTTGCGTTGAAGGATTTGGGTGCTGCAAAGCAAATCCTTGGTATGAGAATAACAAGAGACAGGAAAAATCGCAAATTGACATTATCTCAAGGTGAGTACATAGAAAAGGTGTTGTAGAGGTTTAGAATGCAGAATGCAAAACCAGACAGCATACCTTTGGCAAGCCATTTCAAACTAAGCAAGAATATGTGTTCAGAGACACATGAAGAGATAGATTACATGTCCAAGATTCCCTATTCATCAGCAGTTGGGAGCTTGATGTATTCCATGGTGTGCACAAGACCAGATATTGCACATGCAGTGGGAGTTGTGAGTAGGTATATGAATAATCTAGGTAAAGAGCATTGGAAAGCAGTACAGTGGATTCTCAGGTATTTGAGAGGTACCACTTCTCATGCATTATGTTTTGGAGGTTCAGACACTGTTCTATAGGGATATGTTGATGCAGATATGGCTAGTGATAAAGACAGCAAGACGAGCACCACAGGGTATGTGTTCACTGTAGGTGGAACAGCAATAAGTTGGATTTCAAGGCTGCAACAGGTTGTTGCACTTTCAACAACAGAAGCAGAGTATGTTGCTGCTACAGAGGCTAATAAGGAGATTATTTGGCTGCAAAGGTTCATGGAAGAATTGGGTGAGAAAGAGGAGAATAGTAGGCTGTACAGTGACATCCAGAGTGCCATTCATCTTGCAAAGAACTTAGCTTTTCATTCAAGGACTAAACATATAGAACTCGAGTACCACTTCATAAGATCTGTTCTAGATGAAGAATTGTTAAAACTAGAAAAATTCACACTAGCCAGAATCCTATAGACATGTTGACAAAGGGATTAACCAGAGAGAAACTGAGTTCCTACTCAGATTCTGTTGGCCTTAAAGCATGAAGGTGAAAAGAAGAAATTTGCCAAGTCCAAGTCCTAGCAAGTGTAGTAGCGATGGAGTTGTTGTGATTAGTCTCCAAGTGGGAGATTGTTGGTTGTGGAGGCTAATCTTCCAGATCCAGAGATATTATTCAGTTGTGATTGTAACCCAGGAGTAATGTACACTCGTTCCCCCTACCTTGGGGTTCGGGGGTAGTGCCCCTGAGAAAATGGGAGTTTAGGGGCAGAGCCCCCGAAATTTTCTTTTTTGGATGTGTGTTGGCCAACAGTATTGTGGACCCATGGTATTGGGTTAACCCTAGAATTTTTCCCATGGTATTTCCCCTATAAAAGAGAGCATTGTAAATTGACTGAATATGGTATTGTATTGTACTGGAAGAGAGACTATGAGAGCATGAAGAGGAAGTGCAGTGGTTTTGCTGCAGGGTGTATCCCTTCATCTTTATGGACTATAATAAAAGGACTGGAAAATTTCTTTGTGGGCGTAGCCCATCGTTTGGGTGAACCACATTATATCTGTGTCTCTTTGTAATGTTTTAGTGTGTTTTGCATCTTGTTTATTAATTTAACTGTATATATGTTATTTCTCTACAGTCCTATTTTCTAACAACTTTAGGAGTTGTACTTGTTTATTTGAGTTTATCTCCACCGACTAGTTAAGCTTCTAGTCCCTATGGAGCCTCTATCGATGCCCCCTGTGTTGCAGAGATGTCCCAGTTTGTATATTGAGTCTATGCTACCTTTGCTCAGTCATCATTTTCCATTATGCTCTTGTTCAAAGGAAGTTGAAGCCTAAGTCGGCCATTCCTCAGTTATCTTTACTTTGCATGTTGGCCATTCCCAGTACAGATACTGGTTCTTGCACCTTATGAATGATTCCTTCCACATTATGCAGCTTTGTTGAGTACCTCATGTTAGATTATGGGGGATGCCTTAATTCCCTCCTTCCAGCATATTTCTTCTCATCGACTTCAGATCATTTATTATGGGATTGGAATCTAGAGTCATTTTGAGTACCTTGAGACTTGCACTCATCAGTGACAGGTTCTCTCACCATCAACAGTCTTTGGGAATACATCAATGTCCCCTAATCAATGGATCCTCTCAAGTGTTCGACATCAACACATTTATTCACACTTGTTAGTTTGCACTCTAGTACCTTCATTCCCATTTTCATTATCGCTGGGTGATCTCGCGTCTATTAATGGTATACATCAATGACTAGTAATCAAACGATGGAATACTATGTTCGACCTTGACACCTCTATTCACATAGTAGGACATGTACTCGTAGCGGTTTGTGTAGAATACCTTCCATATTGGTGGCATCTCTTATATGCTACCTCCTTGATTGTGCCAGTGTTCATGAGATTTCAACTATTGTGACTTGATTCCAGTATATGTCAGACATTTCCAGCTCTTATGGAGATCTTGATCTATTATATCTTCAGTCATTATGGAGATCATGGTCCTTTCTATATCTTCATCATGGATATTTTTATCTATGTATATTGTACATGGCGATGACCACTTATGTGATATCTTATATCATGCCTATTCATGGCCATTGTACTCTTATGTATCCAGGACTGCTATATGTATTTGCAGTATGTGCAGAGTTGTATCATTGTACTATGCTGATTGGGTGGCTGGTATTCCATTTGGGATTCTTCATCAGTCCACTTCTGGGATGGACTTATAATGTATTTTCGCCATCATATGACCCCTCTGAACTCACACGTTAGGGGGCATATGTTATAGCTGATTTTACCACTCCAAGTGAATCACACTTTGTATGGCCCTCCCTTGTCCCTCTGTAGACTCCTTAGACCCCTTGGACCATTTTTTGCCCTTTGATGTTTCCTTGACCATCCCTAAAAACATGTGAAAAATGATATACACGACTTTTAAACCCCTAATCCCGTATATACGCGGGTTTGACCCCTAAAACTGTGTACATCGGGATGTGTGCATAATCCAAATCATTTTGGAGTTTTCCTTGACATGGATCCGACTCACTTGACTCCTATCCTTCCCTATGCCTTGAGATCGCTCAAATTTGACCTTTCATTACCCCTTTGAAAAGCTATATAAGGAACTCTATGGTACATTGAAGGCATATGAGAGAATTAAGAGAAAAGAAACTATAGTCCATTGTTGGTGGAACTTATGCTTGAGTCTGCATCCCTTTGTCCCTTGGAGCACTTTGGTGTTCTTCCCAAGCGTTTCTTTTGCTTGTGAGCTTGCTATCGAGAGATGGAGGATTGAGGTGGTGGAGGCCCAAATGGGGGATTCAATTTCTCCAATTCACAAATGTGCCGACAGAGGTTGTATCCATTGTAATCTCTGATTTTATATTAATAGAAATACCTTTTCCTATCCAATAATGTATGTTTGAATGAATATTTTATCCATGGATGTTTTCAAATGCTTATACATTGTTGATTATATATGCTAGAATAGATCTAACACCAATATATATAGTATGCTTGTATTGTTTACTTGTTGTTGAGGAAGTAATCTATCAATTCAAGTTGAAGTTGGAAAGCTCAACGGGGATCTACTTCAACCGTCCGTAACAAGGTACGAGGTCTGATCCTTTAGTGTTAGATATTTAATTTCTATTGCATATTGGAAAGGATTGATTTCTGGAGTCAAGCTGTCTATTGTGGTACCCAAAGCCATAGGAATTTCTCTCTGTAACAAGTGGGTGTAGATTCTATGGAATGATTATAACATTACTCAATATCCAACTCCAATAGAATAGGACAAAAATACCAAAATGGAAGAGTTGAAGAATGATATTATCGAGAAGAATGACAAGATTACTGAGATAGAAGGTGATATCAGCAGGAAAGAAGATGGAATTTTTTATCTAAAAAGAGAATTTGATGACCTCAAGAGACAGATAACCTCACTAAGAATTGAAACTCATGGAGAAGATATATTCAAAAGAATTGACCAAGAGATGTGGGATAAAATTTCACAATTGTTCATGAATCAATGGGATTTTTGTGATTCAATGATAAAAGAGATCAATAAATATAAATCAATAAAATAAGAGACTAGTAAGGTAGAGATTACATTGGCATACATGTCAAAACAAGACAGAGGGACTGTTGAAGAGCTGAATTGTAGAAGTAAGAATCAACTAGAGAATATGCAACTAACAATAAGAACCTAGGTTATCAAGATAACTAAGCAAATGTTAATAAATTAGACTCTCCTAAGAATAACAAAAAATAGTATCAATCATCGGGTAGATGACATTTCATCATTGAAAAGCATGTTGATTGGGATAACAAAGTTTGTCTTACCACAAGTCTGGGATGGAAATGGAGATTTATACTCTAAAGTGGAATACCAAGCACTCTTAATGAATAAAATAAATGAATATCCTCAAGATGGTGTATTAGGAGTGATCAATGGGGATAAAGTGGTTGACAAGCTAAGACCTAAATTCCGAATCTAGATATGTCAATTAAACTTTAATAATAATTTTTGTAAGGGATATTTCATGCTCTATAAATGAATCATGAGGATAAGATGGAATTTGACTTGAAGAGTCTATTATATCAAATAGGTACCATAGTATCTTGGTTCATTTCTATAAGATAATATGGTAACTCCATATAGCTTTTAAAGAGCATTATGTTTCTCCTACAGATTGAAAAATAGACAAAAGTGTCGGATAACACAATGGCTTAGCTATTGAGTATTTGTGGTTAATGAGACATCATTTCTTAGGAAATGTGATAATTTTTATACAAAATCATTCAAATAGAACCATCCACATCTCCACTAGTAAATCAATATTTTTTTTCCAATTTAGAACCACCAATGAACACAATTTTGTAGATTTCTATGCGTTAGAGTTTACAAAAAATTCCAAAATTACAGTACAAGAAATTCTTCAAGAACATTATGACATATGTATGTTCCCACACGATATCCAAATGAAGTTCACACTTGGTTCATGGGTACTTTGAGAGGTAAAGGTGAACATGTCACACTTTTTTAGTTTTTTTAGTTTCAATTTTAACTCTTTAGATTGATTTTCTAACACTTAAATGCCATTATTTCAATTTATGTTGTGGTAATAAGCAAGTAAATACATAAAACTATCACTTGTTATTGCATTATGTGCATCAATGTTGACGGTAGATTAATGTCTTTTAGTTTATTGGTAAGTTAAACAAAGGCTCATTAGATAACCCTAATTGGAGACCTCGCAACAGGTATAGGATCTTATATTCTCTAAAGTGTGACTTGTCTTCCACTATTTCATTACTTCTTGAACCTTTTTTATGAAACATTATTTCTCTAGTATAGTTATAATAGCTCTAGCACGACATGAAGACTGGTAAGCTAAAATCTATAATACTAGTTTTCCTATAGGTATTTTCATAGAAAAATAATTTTGGACACTGTCATTGGAGGAAGTGAGTGTGGATGTTTAACTAAGGGTCTATGTCTCTAGTTAAGTCTACATATGTTATATCCCTAGCATATTATTGATCTAAACTTAGTCTACACATGTATGCATGGTTAATGAAGGATCTTTCTCTCTAGTTAATTTTTTCTAGTCTCAAAGCACTGCATGAGAGCCTTGTAACCTAATTCTAAATGGCTTTCTATATATTTTGGTCACCTTTTCATTGCATTTAATGAAACTTTTCATTATTTCTTTAATATCTATTCTACTTTTTGTGTAATGATTTATGATATCTCATTTGTTACAACATTATTTGATTGTTGATTTAATTTTCATAGTATATCTCTTTTGTTTATGTTCCTATATCTTATGCTTATATTTTACAAGAGCATCATTCATGATGTCCTTGGCCACCTACAAACTACTTAAATCCACATAATGGAACTGCCATCCTCAATCATAGGGTAATCATACCCTCAAGAGGTGATGTGTGCTTAGTGGAGGAAACCTTCTTAGATATGGATGGATAGAGTATTCTATTAGGTCCCGTCCTTAGCTCTCCTCCACTAACCATGTCTAATCCCTTAAGGGTACAAAAACTAGAAGCATGGTGTTGTCGATACCCCTATGAAGTCATGTGTGGTGATTTAGGGCATTATTCATGGCTTTGGATGTCTCAATGATTTCTTCAAGTCCAAACACATGGTATTATTCCTTGGAAGATAATTCCCAAGTCCCTAATACATGTAAATATTACTCAAAACCATGTAATAACACCAACACCCTTAATCATAAGTCAATAATATTATCACAAGTCCATGTGCACTTGTTGGAGGAAACCTTCTTATCCTAAATGGCTAGAAGATTATCATTGATGAACAATTATTGTTCTTATAATACTATCTTATGGTTTAAAATTATAGACTTTCAAAGACTTGGCTATAACCTTACAACAATAATCTATACAAAATATGGAAAACAAACTATGGTCGACAAAGATAAAAAAAACATATGGCATGTGAAGAAGGTATAGAGAGATGTCATCATCATATGAATATCAAATTAAAGGACCCTCTTAGGGTTGAAGCATCAGGTTTGTCCTCACACACTGCAACCTTTTCGATGAACTCAAAATGTGATGTCAAATTTTTAATGAAAAATTACTGAGAAAATGGCAATTTAAACTACCAATTAACACATTAATAAATCAATTTTTTAAAGTAATAAAATGAAACAAATTGAATTTTGAAAATTAATATGGAATGGTAAGCAAGTATATGGGTTCATGGCCTCATGGTTGGTCACCCAAATCGTTTAGAGTGTCCTACAATTGTATAGCATTATTTATGTTAAAATCACAATTTTAAAAGAGCACCTAAGTGGGCCTAATGGTTAAGAACACGTGTTATCTACTTGGAGGTCACATGTTCAAAATTAGCGAAGGGTAGGGTTTCTCATTGTCCTATTGTGACAAGGATCGACGAGTAGGAAACCCCTGGGAAAGAAGCTCACCCTGGTGGGATTCGAGACATCTTATCCCCTTCCAATTTAGAAGTTACTGGTATATCTCGCTTACGGGATGTTGGATATACTCTTGGTAGGTTGTTGTTCCCATGGTTAAAAAACTTACAATTTTAAAATATTTAAAATTACAAACACCAAACACCATACACAAGCAAAGCTATCATCATGATAGGAATGAACTCAACATACGAGCTTTAAAAACAACTACATTGTATTAGGTCAAATAGTTTGTTTGTTTGTCTACTATTCCATTTGAGGACCATTTGGTAAGTTTATAATAATCCAATTAACTAAGAGGGTAATGGTTAAAGGATAATATTCTAATCACCACAAACTTGTTGGGTACTTGTTGAAGAAAAATATTCTAATCACCACAAATTTTATGATCTCAAAGCTCAATTACCATAAAAGAAGCCTATATATTTAACAAAGATCCATTTGAGTTGTTTTTAGGGTGGAATAAGGATAAATAAGATATTGTATTTTTTAATATATGAATAAATATAAAAAATAAATTTGTTAAGATAAAAAAATGAAATTAAAAAAGGTGGAAATTAGAAATTTATGAAAATATATAAAAGTAATTTACAGTTGTAAATTTATACAAAGATTAACCAAGGAAATTCATAATAGGTAAGGATGTTAAGCACTTTTCCAATATACAAAGTGATAACTAGGTTCACCATGGAAGCTTCCCTCTATTTAATAAATTCCCAAATCAATAAATTAAAAGAAAAGGAAGCATGTAAATATTAACTAGCATAATTATATTAATAATTAATAATATAGTTGATATAGAGTACTAGTACTCCTTTAACTATATTATTAATTATTAATAAATCATACTAGTTTTAATCATTTTTTAATATAATCATAGGTGTTTATTTGATTTCCTTGAGCCAATCAACATGATTAACCTCAGTGTAAGAAATGTACAACATAGATTCATTTCATGGTTGGTGTATCATGTTATGCTTAAAGGGATTTTGATTAAGTTTTAAATAAGATTCATTTAAGCATTGGTTATAGAAATGGGTAAGGATAATGGATTTTTTTTTTTTAAGTTCCATGGAAAATTTATATTAATATACAAAAAAGAGAGTGCATGCATAGGTATTCATGATATTTATAGGCTCTACATAGCTTCTAGGACTCTCGCTACTATGGAAAAAACATATACTGGCTAGTCAAGCATCCTTACCCATCCCAAGTTCAACAAAGTGAGTCTCCCTAACTAAAACTGTGTGAAAAAATGCTAAGAAGGCTTATGCCTGAATACATATTCTTGACTATCAATTGATAAAAAAATCCTCACAGGGATAAGGGAATTGAACAATAAAAACCACTAACATCATTAATGTAAAAAACTAAAAAACTTAAGAACTCCAAGAGAACTGGAAATGAAATAACTATTGAAATTACTAGATGTTGCATCCCGGTTCATTGACCTTCATTTTCTCTTCTAATATGGGTAACTTATAAGCTTCAAATCCCAAAGAGTCTTCCATGATTTCTCAAAGGGCTAATGGAATTGAACAATAAAAAATACTAACATTATTAACATAAAAGAGTAAAAAACTTAAGAAATCCAAGAGAACTGGAAATGAAAGAACTATTTAAATTACTTGATATTTCATCCTGCTTCAGTGACATTCATTTTCTATTCCAATACAGGGAACTTATAAGCTTCAAATCCGGAATATTCTTCCATGATTTCTTTAGTCCGGAGGGGCTCTGTCTTCCTCAAAGTGTCAAGATTGACCTCCCCATTTTGTTCCACTTTTCTTCATTTGTAGCAGCTTGAGGAAGCAATGTTCATTCTATCCACGTTCTATATAGGATTATAGGAACATCTTCAGTAGTAGATACTTCTGGAGACATCATTGGTTTGGAGACTAGAGAATGGCTTTGGGAAGGAGAATTATAAACACCATGTGTAGGATAAGGTGAAGGTTAAGGGCTATTTTCCCTACTGTGATCCTAAGCTTTCATAAGTACGTGTGCTAGCATATTCTTCACATACCAATAATTTATTTGACGAACCCAAGCTCTTCAACCAACCAAGTGTTGAATAATTTGTGTTATCTATTCTCCTCCTTTATCGCCATTCAAGCCTCTAGGGTCTTAACCACTAATATCTATATCATGGGTACATTTCCTTCATCTGAATTCCTTATAGGATGAGTACACTTGAATTTCAAGAGTTACAGATGCAGTTAGAGGACTTATTAAAGAAAGGTTATATCAGGCCTGGTATTTTACCTTGGGGAACATCGGTTTTGTTTGTAAGAAATAAATATTCTATCTTGATACTTTCCATTGATTATGGGTATGTGCAAGCTTATGAGGGTCTCTTTTGAAGCATTAGATGCAATAGAAAACTGAAAGAACAAGCATCCATCAACTTACATGGATATTTTGAGACACTTACACAATAAATCTTGCAATGAGTAAAAAAATGAAATGTAGGAAATTGAATGACATTTCCAAATATATAATTTTTTCTCCTAACCCCCCTCCCCCCACTCCTAAACTCCTAACACACCCCTTACTTTCTCTCTCTCTCACACACACAAAAACACA
>LPNX011218039.1:166757-217909 GCA_001517045.1 Pseudotsuga menziesii | reverse complement strand
TATCACTCCCCAACCAATCCAACTACCTCTAACACCCACCCCCTACTGCATCCCCTCTACAACACCTAGACACCTCGACATTAATCTAACCCCCCCACATTAATCTAACCCCCCACACTCCTAAACTCCTAACACACCCCTTCCTCTCTTGCTCTCTCACACACACATCCACATGTCACCCCATACCACTAAGGACCGCCCCTCAACTCTATCTTTGTCACACACATACACACACATCCCTATGTATCCCCTTACAACTAACAACCCCTAACCTATAACCTACAACACTGAGAAACACCCACACACATCCATAGGTCACATCCACATGTCTCACATTACTACTAGCACCCCCCTCCCTTATATCACTTCCCAACCAATCCAACTACATCTAACCCCCACCCCCCTACTACATCCCCTTCTCCAACACCTAGACACTCCCACATTAATCTAAGTCCCCCCTGCCCCACTCATAAACTACTAACACACCTTTTACTCTCTCTCTCTCTTAGACACACACACACACATCCCTATCTCTCCCCTTCCCACTAACACCCCCCTCCCTTATATCACTGCCCAACTAATCCAACTACCTCTAACCCCCACCCCCCTACTACATCCCCTCTACAGCACCTAGACACCCCCCCCCACCTCCACACGCCTCCCCCTACCACCAACACCCCCCCCCCCCCTATTCCACCCCCTCTACAACCCCTAGACACTCCCACATTAATCTAAGTCCCCCCTGCCCCACTCATAAACTACTAACACACCTTTTACTCTCTCTCTCTCTTAGACACACACACACACACACACACATCCCTATGTCTCCCCTTACCACTAACACCCCCTAACCTATAACCTACAACACCTAGACACCCCCACACACATCCATGGGTCTCCCCTTACCACTTACACCCCCTCCCTTATATCACTCTCCAACCAATCCAACCCCACATTAATCTAAAATCCAACCCTTCCTCTCTCTCACACACACACACATCCACAGGTCACCCCATACCACTAAGGACTCCCCCTCCACTCTATCTGTTACTAGGAATTCTCAACCAGTGCTAACATTGCTTGTTCCTATGTAATGCAAAACACAACTACAAAACAAAAAATCACAGCCACATATCCTTCCCTTGAATAGTTAAATTAATTAACATAACACATCACATACCTCAACCATAGACCTATTTACCTGTTCTCCGAAAAGTCCTTGAGATGATTCAATACTTGTAAGAAGGATCACAAGACAAACAAAAAGATGAGAGCATCATGATAATCAACTATCCATACTAATGATTAAGGAATTCAATAATATTTAATCACAAACACGATAATCAAATATAGGAAAGGGTAATGTTTTTGTATTAATAATGGGTGAGAATAATTACAAACAAATTCCTTGATCTTGACAGCTTATGTCTCAACAAATGTCTACAAACTCCAATGAAGACCTCCCTAGCTATAAGCTACCTCTACTTTGCCTCTATTCAGACTTCAAACTAGCAGCATAAGGATGCTTTTTTCTAGTCCCCCCTACTCTCTTCATAGAAACTTCATTTATAGGCAAAACACTTATAGGATGACTTGACAAAAGGATAGAATAAGATCCCTATAGGTGAGGAAGGCGAATTCCACCTCTCCCACACATGCAGGAACTAATTCCATGAAGGATTCCATATAGAACCTTCTAAAAACTTATTTTTTCCCCTTTTAATACCATCAGTGCTTTTAATAAAACTAGATAGAGCGTCGACCTAGGGTTTTTTCCCATTGCAAAGGGTTAATGACACTTTTTTCTCAACTGATGGAGGCAGCTACGGTGCTCTGTCAAAAAGGTGAAGGAGCACCATACGCTTCTAGGTCAGGGCAAAAAATGGTCAAAGTGATCCAGATCAGGCTTTTTTGGGAGATTGACAGGTAACAAGAAAGTCATTTGAAGGTTGACTAGGAAATGTGGGATTTTCATGTGCAATAGAATGCCCCCCAAAGTATGAAGCTAGAAGAATGTGATAGGTGAAATTCTTTGCAAGTTTTCCATCTGACATAGAGGCAAAAAGAGATAGACTCATGAAATACCAATAACTGACTCTTATCCAATCATAGCTGTGGACCAATACACTACAGATCTATGATGATGACTATGTCATGGCTACCAATAATACACTGTAGATCCATGATTGATTATTGTAAGAGATAGGTCATAGCTACGAGATATACAAAGTAGATCTATGCCTCTCATTTCCAGATATAGAACACATCCACCGAACATACAATGTGGATCCATGTCATGACTCTAAATGATCTCCAAATGCAACCCCGGCATAGGCAACGATGATGATAAATCCTAATTACTTAGGGTGTTCATCCCAATCTCCGAACGATATGAATCTAACCATGTGATTACAATGTCTTGACATCGAACATGGTAGAAACCACTTGATTACTAGTCATTGATGTCAACTGTTAACAAGTGTGAGGGAAATCGCCATTGATTTCAATGATTCCCATGGTATCCTAGTAAAAATCATCGAATGTGAATAAAGGACTTGAAGTTGAACATCTGATGAGATATTTCAATCAAGAGCCAATGATGTAAACTCATGTTGAAATCGATGTAACCTTCCATTGAGGCATGCAGGCCTAAGGTACTTCCTAGGTTTCTAGGTCTAAATCCTAGATAGTGATATGAAATCGATAAGAATAGACCCTTTCACAGGAGGGCCATAATGATTCCCAGATCAGTGACATGAAATTGAGAATAAAAGTTGATTTGGAATAATAGGACTGACTCGGACATGACTGAATTTTGAGGACAAATGAGGTTATTGATGGATTATTTTTCTAAGAGAGGTAACCTTTGAACAATTGGGTGGCATGATACATGACTTGGTGGTATTGACTTGCGAGAATAGAACCAGGTGTAATGCAAGGAATACAACAAAGAATCCTTTGAATTGACTCACAAGAATGGATTAACTCAGGGACAAACTGAAAACCCAAACTGTTCATATATGCAAATGAAAACAGGTGTCATGTTCAAAGGTGGACTATAGAGTACTTTCATATAAACAAATGAAAACCATTCCCCTTTCCTTTAATTCCCCCACCTAGAAAGGTGAGTGCCTCTTTTCGTTTTTACGAGTTCAAAGAGGGTAAAAAACACTCGTTGAAGCTCATCAAGTGATGAGTCCATTCTCATATTTTTACAAACCTGAGAAAGGAGGGGTTCATTCCAAAAATAGCACGGGGTCTTCACTTAGTGAAACCATGCCATAACACGTTCATTCGTGGCATATGAAACAATACCCCTATTTTCAAAAAATATTAGAAAATACCTCCCAAAATCATTTTTTTAACCCCCTCCCAATATGCCTTCCCAATTTAAAAAAACCCTTATTTTCACTGTATATTGCATGTATCAATTTTTTCGTTTACATTTTTTATACCCTTTAGATTTCTACCTAGTATACTGACATGATACTCGGCATTCATTCTTTTCCCTCACCATGCAAAATAATTATTCATAAGTGTGTAGGGTTCCTCAACAATGAACTAATGCTACTCCCTCTATAGTCTTTCTCCTCTTTGTTCAATAAACATGAACTTTATGACCCCCCCCCCCACACACACAGATATTCACTCCTCTCCTTGATCTATGGGATATGAGACCTTCTCAAGAGACTTGCCACCCTTTGTTGAAATCCCTACGACATGATATTGATGGAAACAAGGAGAACAAGAGAAGAAAATAATAATCCTCATCATTTATGATGATGCACTTCGATTGGACATGCATGGACCATGAAGACTATGAAGAACACCTGAGATGACTTGTTCTGGTCATAGAATCACTTGAAGGACTAATAAACCCAAGCACACCTAGTATTGGTCCAGGTACCCACCAAGTGAAAAACCAAAGTACCTCAAAGATAAGTAACAAAAGATTAAAAGGTCATTGGACCACAAAAGATTAAATATCAATGGTCAAAAGATTAAAAGAATGAAAACCCCAAGGGTGGCCTTGTAATTGTGTGGAATCATCTTCCATTTTGATGAACTATAAATAAAGATGTCTCCTCACTTGTCAATCATCAATCAAGACCATCATTACTACTCCTAAGAGACAAGTAGTGGGTTTCTCTTCTAAATTCTTTGCTGGTTTTAATTGTTGAAGAAAATCACAGCGTTTGAGGGATAGGTATCTTCTCCATAATAAGGAATCATGTGGAATATTCTGTGACTACCCATAACCACATTCCATGGTTCAGAATTTGCTGAAATCACTATCTTGTATAAAGAGAAATGATGGATGGACTCTCTCTAAATTTCTTGAGGTTGATACTCTACTATTTGAAGAGAATCATTCTCTGCTTGTTCTAGGGATGTAAATTGCAATATGTGAATGTGCTCTCCTATGCATCACCACCATACAACAGTCTATCGTCAGACAATATTGACAGCTCTTATTTAACCTTCATAACAATCATCATTCAATTACTTGTATGATGTATCTTATTATATAGTACAATATTCCTTCCCTTCGTGAGCAGTTCTAGTTACATAGTTTTTCCTATGTATTTGGAAGAGGAAATGCAATGGAAATAATGAGCCTACGAACTTTTATCCAACATAATTTGCTCAAGTTCACCTAAGCAATAGTTTTTCCTATGTATTTGGAAGAGGAAGTGTAATGAAAATAATGAGCCTACAAATTTTTATCCAACATACTTTTCTCAAGTGCACCTAAGGGATATAGCCTAAGGGGTTATCTCAACTGGTTTTTGCCAATGTTACTGTGAATTTGGTTAGTTTCATGCCAGCAAGTGCTCGGTTTGAATCCCTTTAGGTGGGGAGAACTAGTCTAGGCTGACAACTTTACTAGGGATTCCCTCCACAAATTTGGGGAAGCATCCCTTGGGTTTCCCTACGAGGTTTTCATTGGAACAAAAAGTGTACCTAAGGGATATGCTGAACATCAAACATCCAATAGATAATAGCTACAATAACATGGCATCTAAATTAGTTTTACACGTAAATGGCCTACTCAAACTATAATAGGCATACATGTTGTTATTGTCATTATTTTCCTTTCTTAAACATTCATTTCCTCTAGCAGAATAATGCAGAAACTTTAACCCACTATTCTGGTTTTTTAATCCAATGTTGACAACATATGATACATATTACATATTAGAGATTGAAGGTTCAGAAATAAAATTTTGAAGGACTCATGCACAAATCCACATAAATACAAATAAAGTTAGAAAATGAATATTGATCGGATCGACTTGAATTGCTTTACTATTGTGAGGCCCTGTACCGCAAGCTTGAATGAGGGAAATACCATCCCCATTGTATGTCTCATCATGAATTCCTTTCTTAGTAATGTACTTTTTGTAGCCAGCACTTAATCCACCCTAGAGGATCAAGGACAAATATATTAAAGAAATAAATCACAACATTACTTTACCCTACAGTGGATCACATGTCCCTTGGAATTCACTAGATAGGGCATCTATTTCAAAAAAACAATAGGAAAGCTGAATGTGAAAACAAACAACAGTTTAAGACTTGAAATAGAGTTAAGGCTTTAGTACAAACCTTTAAAATGGTCATGTTAGGGAATAATCCAATAAACTGGGGTGGTTCTTTTCCTTCCAGAATATGTCCTTGCAACATGAGGGACACAATCTCAAATGTTGCACTGTATTTTTAGAAATTTTATCTACCATGTATGAGTGATGTACAAGATAATCTATGTGAGGGAAAGCCGCAAAACAAACTTATTTTCAAGGAAACTAACATCAAGCAAGAAAACATGAAATTTGCATGATATCCAATAATGCCAACATGTATAGGTCTTCCTTTCAGAGAGTTGGCCATTGTATTTATTAGACGAGCAGCAACTGCTTGATCCTCCTGAGTAAAAGGAAAGAAAGTACACATCAAGACATCACAGAATGAGAATCATATAAACAAGAAGGTAAAGATAAAAATAAACAATGAACATCTTCCATGACAGAATGGTTACATAATAGCGATGAAGGTTGTACTCATAATGGCCCCTACCATTGTAAGTCTTTGATCATGGTGCATTGCATAATATTAGAGTTAGGCATGGTGTACTTCTAAATGAAAAATATTAGAAAATCCTAAACAATGTACCTGGGTGCTCTGCTTCCCTAGCCAGGAGCAAAGAAAATAATCTTCTTTTCTGTCTCCAGAGTGGTAAGTATAAAGTACGATATAGCAATCTCCGCTGTAGAATTTACCAACATCCTCTTTAGGAACTGGGGATTTAGAAACATTCTTGACCTGCCAGACCTACAACCAAATTAAAGTGTCTGCATTCAAGTTGATGATACAATATAAGCATGACCTTTTCCATTCATTAGAAAGGGCTTGCTCTCGTAAAATGAAAAAAATAATCTAACAAACAAACATGTTAAGAATTGGGAGATTGAAAAATTGAAGAAACTGGAAAACTGTATTGAAATATATCCATTTTTAACTAAACAATGCTAAATACTATAACCAACAGACCTCAAGCTTCCCATTTCCCTCAAGCAATGGTGGAATTTCTTCTTTCAGTGGAGTTGCCTTCAAAATTCCCTTCACATTGATTCCTTGTTGCTTCAGCAATGCTGAAAAGAATATTTAAAATTGAATAAGTGAAACCCCTTAAAATATTATCTCTAAGCTAGTCAGTGCACAAATAACTTCTATACTCACCTACAACTTTTCCTCTTCCATCCTCAGAGCCTAAAGTTCCACTGCCAAGTGACCAGGAGTCGAAATTTGACCTAAAAGGAAGTGTCTCAAATCCCTGGATAACTCAAGTTATGTGTGTGTTCCTTGGTCGTTTTTTATTAGAAATGAATTCTTGAAAATATTATTAAAGTTTAGATATCCACCATAAATTTTAGAGCTCAAATATCGACAATGGATCTAATCAATATTAAAAGAAGGACATGCTTACCTCTGCAGCAAGACTCGAAGACTTTCTCTCTTCCAATTGTGTCACTCAACCAACCCACACATATAAGTCAGAACCACAATCAAGTAGATAACATTTGTTTGACTCCAACATATCCTTATACAAGGGGCCCTCAACAATCTTTATGTCCCCTTCCACAATTCTATATCACATACAACAAAATATAAACTTAAGATAGATTTCTTGTTTAAATTACTGTCAGAGTTTCAAACTTCTACCAATTACTAATTTATTTAATGTATATCTTCTTATCGGGTGTCAAAGAATATATTAGCTTTGACTTACTTTCAAAAGGAAAGCTAACGATCATAACCCTGCATGCAAGCTCTAGAATTATTCTATGCACAGTGGCACAATGTTAAAGAATAAGATTTTACTTGTAAAGTTTTCTAGGAGTTGATTCCATTCTAGCATTGTGATCATTGCCATTCCTCTTGCCAATGGCAATAAAACCTCTGAAAAAATCCCAGAACTCTCCAGAGTCAGATTCTGCTACAAGCTTCCCATCATCTACCATTATTACATAGACAGGAAAACATCCAGATGAGGTTAAACAGATGTGAAATATGAAGTCTGCCTTAAAAAATAGGGTCTATATAAACCTACAAATCATACTAAACAATTCAAACCCTGCAAGTTTATTGAAACAAGTTCTAGCCTTATGCAACTCACCAATTACTGCAATGTCACATTTCCCTTCATGGTATTCATCTTTGATATATTGCACTACTTCCAAGGCCTTTGCTCTTTCCTAGATGTTGGATGATGCCCCATTGAATTGGTACACCTTGGACTCAGTATCAAGGACAAAAACATCATCATGGTTCATTGAAGTTCGTGCAAAACGTACCTTCATAAAATTAACAAAAACTCATTTTTTTCCTTCTCAATTACCAGCTATATAAAAATAAGTATTTTAAATGACATCCTTCAAGCGGATGAGTCCAAGTCAATGAATTGCAAACTTAATATATTCACGTGTTTTACTCTTGCAACACGCCTACCTTTGCATACATAAAGACATGGCTCAAATTTTGTTATTTCAGGTTTTTTAAATCCAAAAGTTGCACCCCCTTCCAAAGGAATAATACAAGGCTTGAAATATGACAAAGATTTGTCAGTTTCATGACCTTGCAATTCCCGGTATTGCACTGCATGGCCTCCAAGAGCTGCATCAAGCTCACTATATTTATAGTTTCTATCCCAGCTTCATCCTAATACAAATATAAATATTCTCACTTAAACGTTATATAAGTAAATAATGGATTGCAATCTATAATCTATACTAAAACAACTTGAAATCCAAAGTATGAATACCTGGCTAGTGTCCTTCCCAAGCCAAAAATGTATATCATAGTGATATGCCCCACTCTTTGTTGTAGTTGTCTGTTAAATTTAAATATCACAAACAAATTCAGGAAACAAAGCACCAAAACAATCCCAATGACATTTCACTTTTTCAATTGTGGAGCCACGATACATGAATCCCAATGACATTTCACTTTTTTAATTGTGGAGCCACAATACATGAATCAGTTCGCAATTGACAAAAAAAAAAAAACTTTGAGATTCAAATTCACCTAACAAGTTACAAAAGGAAGATTCATACCTACAACAAGCAAAAATTCTTAGCATGCATTTGTTTGGGAAAATATTTTACTCAATGCTTTCCTAAAATGTCTCATGAAAACTATAATAGAAACTTTGTAAACACTACCCTTTCTCAATAAATTTCAATTCCCAGTTTCTGCAGATGTACGACATTTAGCCATGTACGACTTATGTGTTGTGTTAAAATGCAAAGCGGTGTTTTTTCACATTCCTAAATTCTCATGACTATAATAGGTACTTTAGAAACTTACAACCTTCTCAATCAATTTCAATTCCTTGCTTCTGAAGATGTAGTGTATTTTGAGTGACTTGAAGGCTATGTACAACTTGTGCATTGCATAAAAAGGCAAAGTAGCATTTTTTCACATTCCATTGACTTTTAGGAACAAGTTCTAAAAATATACCAAGGTAACAACATGGCAAAATTTCCATGTTACAAAACATTGTGGCCTATTGTAATCTATCGATATGTATCAAAAAGATGATGCTCAAAATTATGCATCTTTGATGGTCCATTATTTTCAATAACAATATATGAGCATTGGGATCTATAAGTAGAAGTTCATCTCATATACAAAGAAGCCACTTTGTTACACTACCAGTCACATCTTACATTGTTTAGAATTGTTCAAACCAAATCAGGCATAAAATGAGAAAAATAAAAAAACAATAAGACAATGAACCAGTATTAGGATCTCTAAGAACAAGTGACCTCTCCTCTCAAGAATGAAAGATTGAGCAAAAGCCAGAAGACTTAGAAAATTACTCCCTTTAATGCCATATTATAAACATGGGTAGTTTGATTTTAAAGACAAGAGAATTATTGCAATAAGTGTTAACATCTAAATCTTACCTGCAGAACTATATATGAATCTCCACAATAAAATTTACCATAATCAGATTTTGGTATAGGAACTCAGCAAAAATTTTCAATACGCCAGATATCTGTGCCCCTACAACTTTATATTAAGGATAAAACAAGTAAAGTGTCCTCTATGCTTTTATTACATAAGGAAAATCCTATTCATTCCAAGCTTTGAATCCCACTAATATACAACCAAAGAAAAAAAATCCTAAAAGTAGAGTCGAAAGTAAGTTTGATCCAATATTTCAGATCAGACAAATCTTCTGAGAAATATGTATATTTTAAAAATCAGGCACATCATCTCTTAGGGTGGAATTCATATGTATAAGGATACACTTTCTAACCAATTCCTTGAAATGTTGGATCAACATTTTTCATTGAGACAGCCATGGCGACTCACCTAGGCAACTTAAACTTGGCTTTGTTTCACAGACAACACAGAAAAGGTAATACTTTGTTATTTTGATTCCCTGCGTCCATGACACAAGTAAAAATAGCATTAGTCATCTTTTATTAGGTAGAACAAGTAAATGCACATTTTCACAAACCATAAGACTCACTTGAAAACTCTTTTCAGGATCAAGTGTAATAGGCAACCAGACAAGAAATAACACTAACATTAGTTAAGGTGCAACACTGTAAAGAGTCTTCATGCAAATAATTATGATTCATATTAAGCATGATTTCCTTGCATATACAATTTTTATTTCTCCTCAAGGAAATATGCATATTACATACTAGCCCATACTCAGTTACCAGTGTACCATTGTTCAAAAAAATAAATAATGCATCTCTTCTCCAACTTGATTGCAGTAATAGATTGAAATGCTTGATTTGAAATTTTTGGTGCACCTTTTATTTCAGAATGTTGTTCAAGAAATTAGTAAGAAGATAGGAAGAAGGAAAAATAAATCATCTTCCAGTCAACAAATTTTTGTTTACAATGATCCAAGTAGAGTGTGGAAATATTCCATTTCACGTCCTTGAACAAAAAGAAAAATTAGTCATCCCTGTTTTTTGGATCCAAACAAACAGATTTTAGATCTAATATGAATCCTCTATGATACAATGAACTCAAGCACACTCCCATGTCAAAAGAAGCAACAATCGCTTCATTCCTCTAAAAGTAGAATTAAATACTGTAATGCCCTTGCCTACCACTTCTAAGCTCTACTAAATGACCTCAATAACAATTTCCATAAGCACAACCCAATAAAATACTATACTGATATTGTCTAGCATGCACCAATTTGTGTAATGGGTTAGGTAATAATCTGTTATGCTCTCCACACTAGAGAGTGTTAATTAATCTTTGGAGAAAAATGGAAACTGTCAAGATGAGAATTTCATTCTTCAGAAAAAAATGTCCTCAGATATTTTCTTGCTGAAAAACCTAGGCATTCATGTATAATTATCCCTTCCTTTCTTTAGAAATAACCCATAGTTGAGAACATCTCACCTGATTGCCATTGTTGAGATATTACATCAACATAATCGAGAGCATATGCATTCAATAGTTTTTAGAAGATATTTCAACTTGGCTCTCTGATGAGAACTGTTTAGGGGAGTAACAAGGACGAATCCATTTTACACAGGAAAAACATACACAAATGTGGATAATCAATGACTAACATGATGTGGATGTCTTACATGGACATAAACCTTAGAGTGTGGAACTATGTAACTTGCTATGAGCAGATATGATAGGATTTCAAAGGAAAAATAAAAGGAAACATGGGATTCTTAGAGCTTCCCAAGGTCATAAGATCAGATTTCAATTATTCTTTGTATATCTGCCCATGGTGTTATGGCTATCCAGTGCTATTTATGGACTATTATGTATCAAGTAACCGAGGTCCATATAAACCAAGGCCTAGTATTCGCCAATAGGTATCAATCCCCTTGGTACCATTATATCAACATTCGGCATGGTATGTGCCCCGGAAGAGAGCAGAAAAATGTGATCCATGTCCTTGTCTCCCATTTGATTCTTCATATTTCATGTAGAATTAGTACAGGGATTGCAGGTGTTCTTTGAGAGCTTTGAGTCATTGGTGAAAAGTTTAAGCTCCCTATTCCAAAAGATAAATAGACCCCTAAAAATAGAGATCCTAGAAAAATGTATCTATAGTTGTGATCGTTTGATGTACAATTCCAATTATTATTTATAGGCAATGACCCCTTGTGTGAGAGGTATTTTAGTTTTTTTTTAGTGATGGCTCTGAGTTTGAGAGAAATTTTGAAATTTTTAGTACATCATCACTCCAACCAATTGATCACCTCCTGTATTCGACTGTAAGACTCGCCCATCAGAGCAACAAGAATTGGGTACAAAAGATCCAATGGAGTAGTGCCACACACTAATATGATCAGCCCAATTCATTATTCTTTAAGAAAAATGGTAAAAATATATGAGCTTAAAGACAGAAATTTAAAATAACCAATATTGTAATTGATGATACTATAATCATACATATGATCATGACTTGTGAGTGGCTAGATAAGCCAATGTCCTACTCTCATGTACCATGCAATTGACATTTCATGTAAACAATAAACCTTTACTCAATGTTCATATTGTTGTTTTCTTTGAGACATTCCGAATGTTACACAATCAATGTTACTTAGCAATAAACAATCTCATTAAAGGATCATGCTTCATGCACAATATGTTCGATGCCAATCTGGGTCATATACCTTGTGGCAAATCCTAAAGCATGCAGTATACTGGATCAAAACATATTCAAAAGAACAGGACATAGGAATTCATAAATTGTGCCTAAATGTAGATGGTCTTTGTCCATTGGAGGCATATTTTAGTCTTGAATATATATGAATGCTTGGAAAGGATTTTAGACCTGGTTATTGGTTAAAATGAACAACCAACGAGCTCATTAGATTATGCTCTTATGAGATTTCAACAATTATCTCACTTGTTGGCTGGGTTTTTAAAGATGGAATGATACAGGAAATTGACAACAGCTTAAAGTTATAAAGAATGAATAGAAAAAGCATTCTTAGGTTGGTTTCCAATGATGTAGCATCGAATCAAAAACACCACTGGATTATGCATTGTGGTAGAAACATGAGACATTCCGTGGCATAAAAAGATTATATTACCATTTATAACTGATTAATTATAACCCAGTTTTTCATACTGACTATTTAAGAAAGTTGTATGGACCAATTGTCATTGTTGTTGAAATGAACAATCCCTAATATTGGAACATAAACTGAACATCGATCTTCTAAAACCTTAGATCTTATAGTGGAAAATGAGGAAAAAGGTGTTGACTTGTGTCCTCAGGGATGCACCATAAGTATACACATCCAAAGCATACTCACATTCTATAACCATCCCCAATGGTTCCAAAAAAGTAAACAAATGATCTCAAGTAGGAAAAAAATACGGAAGTAAATAGATGACTTGACAATGCCAAATGTACATAAATATTTCCAAGGATTATCAAGCTGAACCCGAATTGCGAAGGGTTGTGACCGACTCTGACTTAGTCATGGCCCTGAAGCATTTCTAAACTCATGATGAGTTTTACTTCCACGATATTAAGGAGAAACTATGGTAGTATAAAGTCAATATGTTGGTTTTGTACCAAGAGAGGTAGCCATAACACCCAAACTGAGATCCAATGAAGTCCAATTTGACACTCGCCATAAATCTCATAATCAAATGAGAAAAAAATGTTATGTAAGAAGGTATCTTTCCAAACTTCTAGTAATTTAACATGATGTTAAAGCAAGAATAAAAAAAACAGATTAGATTTTGATGATGAAGGTAACGGGCACAGATCTGTCTACCTCCCACAATCCTAGTGTGTTTTAGACTAGGCATAAATCAGAGATCATGACCAAAAATGGAAATAACACCAATTTTGATAAAACACGGTGTTTATGCTACAAGTTGCCCGAAAACATAGTAATCAAAGGAGGAACTTCCCAAAGCCTCAATGTTTTATATGACTCATCAGATCATACCTTCAATTCCAAGCAATCAACTTTCCACAAATCAGTTCATTGTCCAACATCTGCGATTTGAAAAAATGCTCTCCTTATCCAGCCAGAAAAGACGATGGAGAAAACCCAAGGACCAACACTGCTACGATTTGAAAAAACACCCTCATCATCCAGAAAACACAGGATGGAGAAAACCCAAGAAAAAACGATGGAGAAAACCACAGGAAAACCCTATGTAGCATACGCAGGGTGCACACAGGCACCACGCAGGCTTATGGTGGAAACACTATGCAGCATATGTAGGGTGCACGCAGACACCACGCAAGCTTATGGTCGAGTACTGGAGCACTGGTGAAGGGCACGGGAAGGATTGTGGAATAAAATATCCCCCAACATATTGCATATTTATATAGTTAAAAAAAACCCCTTATAACCCTAATATACCACCAATATATTTCCTTGTAATTTTTTTATTTTTAACCCCCCCAATATGAATGGATGTGATATCATATTGGTCCCTAGGTGATGCCCCCGTGGGATATTGGAAGCGCTGCCAAAACATGAAATGTTTTTGAAACAATTACAAGAAAGATGCAGCGAGGATGAACAGGCTCTCCAGCAAGTCAAGGAGTTAGATGAAAAGATACTGAAGACTGAAATAGCACATGCAGTTGTGAGTATTCACTTGCTAGAAGACCAGTTGCGCTTGATTCCTACCAGGATAGCAGTTGTAAAAGCCCAGGCTTCTCAGCACTAAATTACTATAAGATTTCTTGAACCTTCTGGTTTTGAGAATATAGCAGCCAAGGCGAATGTATGGAGAAAGTTCATGAATGAACAAGATGGGCCCTCCTAGTTGAATGTTTTGGAATGTTGGTAAATAATGTAATATATTATATTTATTTTTTGTTCATAAGCTAAATGACAAATTTTTGTAAAGGAAAGGTTGGAAGTCCAAAAGGAAATGAGGGGCAGCCCAAGAGTTTTTGCTTTTTGTATAAATATAGGCAAACTTGATGTACAAAGGGGCCTCTTTTCAGACTATCCTTGTGCAATATTATTGTAAGAAGAACTAATTCATCTTATAATAAAGAGTTATATTTTTCGGCTGGAGAAAGCACTGTGGAGTTTCAAATGTTTTCCATGGGCTGGTTGGATGTGAACTATTTCTGTTTTAGCTTGTTTCCATGAATTGTGAGATCATTCTAACTTATGAATTCTTTCATGTTCTAAATGTGCTCCTATGAAATTTCTATGAAATTTCCACAATCGTAGTTAACTAATAAATGTTTTAATTAACAATGAGATATCTCTTTGTTCATCTATCTGTTGATATGCATGTGTTTGAAAATGTTAACAGCTATCTGTAATTTTCTTAATGCATGTGATACAATACATTACTCACCATTAATTATAGTATTTCTCCCTAGGGATAGGTTAGTTAGTCTTAGTTAGTTCTCCTTGTTTGTGATTTAGAAGCGAGAGAGGTAAGACGAGAGGTAAGAACCTACGCATCACATTATGACACTCGTCATTATCTCTATCATCTACATTTAGTTAGGCACTTGCACATCATACATAAATATAAAAACATAAAAATACACCTGAACGGTGGACTGGGCTGCAACTGGTAAAACATTTTAACCGTTACTTAACCTACAGTAGCCGGACCATAAGCCGGACAGATTTCCCATACCAAACAATAATGAGCTAATTGGGAACGTTTATTGGGAATAATCCCTACTGTTGTCACCTGCAATTTTCCAGGCCTCAACACATTCATGAATGGAGATGAAGACAAAGGTTAATTAAGGCCCCTGTTCCTAACTAGTTACTCGCCGATTGGTTCACAGAGTCTTTACTTGAACCCATTGCTAGAGATGTTTCCATGGGAGGTGTCGTTACAAAGGAGAAATATATTCGCTACGCTTAGTACTTAGACATGGTTTACTCATAGTTAGGTACTCTATATGACTTCATTCCACACGCTCCTTTCCCCACAACTAATCCATCAAGACCCACAACTGAACCACCTACTAACGGAATCCTTGGTTCAGTTCAAGCACAAACAGCGGTGAAATCTACCAAAAAGAAAACTCAACCCACTGCACCAATAATTCAACCAAAACCACTATCCAAAACTGCACCTTCTCATGTTTCTTCTGTGAAGGTAAATGCGGTCCAATTCGTTGAATCTTCAGGTGGAAAGAAGAAAGGAAAAAATAAATTAAAAAAACATGATAATCAACAGGAAGGGAATAAACCACCAAATATTGATGTCGATTCAAAAGGTAAGAGAAAGTTAAAATATTCATTAGAGGAAATTTCACCTCAAAATGGGCCTCCTAAGAAAAATTAATAAAATAAATGTTAAAATAATAAAATAATATTTATTAATTTTGGAGGAAGAAAAGCAAAAAAATACTTTGTGTTTGTATTTTCGACATATCTCCCTGTGTTTTTACTCAAATTTAAATTGGGAGAGCTCATTGAAGGCATAATTAAAATCCACATACAACGAGTACCCACTCAGCATATTTTTTATGGACCCCACTACCCCAAAACAATAAATACCTGAAAAAATGTTATGATGACATCATCATCACATTTTTAGGTATTTCTTGTTTTTTGGGTAGCGAGATCCGTCAAAAGTATGCCGAGTGGGTAATCTTTGTATGCAAAATGTAATTCTACATCCAGTGAGCTCTTCCGATCAAAATTTTTGTAAAAACACAGGAAGATATGTCAAAAATACAAACAAAAAGAGTAGTTTTTTTATGATACCTATCCCCAAATTTTAATTAAAAAATTGTTTAAGACCTATACGATATCTCAAATTTGAAGATATTTAATTGGCTAACACATGATGACATGGAATTTGAATTAGAGTTAAAAGGCCCATTTTGAGTTGAAATTTCCTCTAATTCCCTGCTTAATCTATGAAGGGGATCTTTTCACCAAAGAATGTCCTTGTCGAGAGGAAGTTAATAATTTTTTTAAAGGTTCACCCACTCCAGCAATTCTAAAAGACCCTTTCCCCACCCAACAACAATTGATTAATAATCAATATTTTCATGGGCCTTCTTCATCAATTGATGAAGTTAAAATGATGTCTAGTGAAATTATTAACCTAAATACAAGAGAACATAGTTATGACCCTCCTCCAAAGAAGAAACCTGATGAATTTCTGCCCGAGAAACCCTCAACTTCCACTCCTCCTCCTAGTAATGGTATTCATATTGAAAAACTTATACCTGAGGCAGTTTTCCACCCACCCAAGAGTATGCTTCATAATTCCATTGTTAATCCTAACACACGTGCTTCCCAATACTATAACATTATAGAAGATTTGTCCCAAGACCCATGTGCTATGTCGTCTATAGAAGTAATCCAAACTTGTCCCACCCAACGAAAATTTTTTATCATGGAACTTGGAGCTATGGATCCTGAGAACATTAACATCATCACTTTTAAACTAGATGACTTTAATACCCGGCTCTCACATCACTTGGCTTTCTAGATAACCACCAATATTGCCGAAAAGAATATCCGTCGTACTATTTTGGAGGAGCTGGGAGCCTCCACTTAGGTCATGATACTGTCTTGTTGGAGAAGCATTGGTTCTCCTGAGATTAATCATTCACCTACCACACTCAAGCCCTTTGATGGTTGTGGATTTCAACCCTATGGATTACTACCTGCCATCCAGATTGAGTTGGGGGGGAAATTAGTCTCCATCCACATTAAAGTAATTGATGCACCTTTGGATTAAAACCTACTCCTAGGTCATAACTAGTTTTATGCTATGCAAGCCGTAGCATCAACCATTTTTCAGATCCTCCAGTTTCCATTCCAAGGAAGGATTGTTACTATCGATCAATTAGATTTCATCACTCCTAATTCTATTTCAAACGATGAAAAGGGAATCCCACTTCTAACTACCCCACAGTATTAGAATATCGGAGTAGGTCTTATTAAAGAATCTTCACTCATGGGAGTCTTTCCATTGTCAAATCCTCCTTTTCCTTTGCAAAATGTATCAATAAACATGATTTCTATCTCTATTATAGACAAAGAAAAATCAATTGTTGAATTAGCATCACTTACCCCTTTCGAAGAAGTTTACAATGCAATGCAATCCACCAGTGACTATACCATCAACGACCATTTTTTGGTGGCCTCATATTTTTATCATCTACCTTATTGGCTAGACAGTCACCCCCCCATCTCTCAATTATCTTTCAAATACACTTCCTACGGATGAATCCATTATGGAAGTCATGTCAGTAGAGGATATACCTTGGAGATACCATCACCATCGATCCTCTTTCCTCCCCCCTTTCCATGTGGTAGAAAATTACTTCGCATTTCCAGTGTCATCTATTGTAGTTATGGATCCTTGGACTCTGATCCTCACTTGTGATGCTAAGTCTGAGGGAAATCTATGCAATATTACCAAAACTATGCCTAGAGATATATTAGTGAGGCTAGGTATTTCAGAGCATATTCAAATGGGCCAAAACTCTTCTCCTTTTGAGGTTCATCTATATACAGCCTTATTTAAGGAATTTCGAGATATCTTCATTTGGACATATGAATAAATTCCATGCATTTATCCCTCAATTGTTGTTCATTAGATCAAAACCTACCCTAGTGCCAATGCAGTTCACTAGAAATTATGACAGGTACATCCATGAAAAGCAGCTTCCATTAAGGAGGAAGTTGGAAAAAATCTAAGGGTTGGTTTCATTTACCTCGTGCCTTTAACTGAATTGGGTGTCCAACATAGTTCATGTGAATAAAAAACAGGGTACTATTAGGGTTTTTATTGACTTTAGGGACTTGAATCGGGCTTGTCCAAAAGAAAATTTCCCCAATCCCTATATTGATAGAATAATCAATAATTGTGCTGGAAGCATCATCTTTTCATTTCTAAATGGATTTTTTGGCTATAATCAGATAGAGATTCTCCCATCAGACCAACACAATACATGTTTTATTTTCCCATGGGGGACCTTTGCCTACTGGAAATTACCTTTTGGCCTGAATAATGATAGGGTTGGCACATTGTGGAACCCTATCTCAATGACCTTCCTTCTCATTCTAAGTAGTGGGCCCTTCATGTCAATCATTTGAGGGATGTTTTTCTTAGATGTCATCATTTCAATATTCATTTGAACCACCACAAATGTGTTTTCTTTATTGAAATTGGCTGACTGCCTTGTTTCATCATCTGTAAGGATGGCATGCATGTTGATCCTTTGAAGATCAAAGCTATTCTAGCCCTACTCACTCCTACAAATGTCACGAAACTCCAAAGTTTTCAAGGGAAGGAAAACTTTCTACGTCGCTTTGTCTACAACTATGCAAAAAGGACACATGTTTTCATGAGATTGCTAAGAAAGGATACACCTTTTGTCTTGGATGATATCACGTAGCACGCATTTGATAATCTCAAACATGCTCTCACCCATGCACCTATGTTGCAACAACCTGACTATACTAAATATTATTCTTTGTATGTGGCTGCATCCATGTCAACTATAGGCATGGTCCTAGTTCAAACAGGCAAATACGACCTAGAACATGTGATGTATTATGTTAGTAAGAGTCTTCTAGACTCTGAAACCTATTACTCACATGTGGAGAAATTAGCTCTGGCCAAGGTCATAGCGGTCCAAAAGTTCCCTCACTATATCTTGCTTCACACTACTATTGTTTATGCTGACTCTAACCCCATGTACTACATTTTAACACGTCATGTACTTGCTGGAAAATACTCATGATGGATCATTATCCTCCAGGACTTTGAGTTGGAGTTTTCTAAAAATACTTCCAAGAAGTACCTTGTTTTTGCTGATCTTATATGTGACCTTCCCCATACTATGGAGGAAACAGAGCCCATCAATTCATTACTCGATTAATCATTGTTTTTTATTAGTATGACCGATACATGGTATGGTGATATTATTCTTTATCTCCAAAATTTACAATATCATCTCAGCTCCACTCACGATGAATGTCATTGTATCCACCACCAGGACAAATACTATCTCATTCTGAATGATACCTTATATCGTCATGGCATATATTCTATATTGCAACGTTGTCTTACACATGAAGAGGCTGAAATTGTCTTAAATTATTGCCACTCTGGAAATTGTGGTGGTCATCTCTCTAGGTTGGCTACTACCTAGAATATCTTATGCGTAGGATATTTTTGGCCCTCGATTTTCAAAGACTGTATTGAAATGGTCAAGAAGTGTCCTCCCTGCCAAATTTTTACTACCAAGAAGTGCACCCATCCATCTCTGCTTCATCCTGTCATAGCAAAAATGGGGCATAGACTTTGTGCATTGTAGACCTACCTCCATCGGGGGGCATGGATACATTATTGTGGTTGTGGGATATTTCACTAAATGGGCTAAGGCTCTACCGACATATGTTGAAGATGGGAAAACATTTGTGTTGTTCTTATTTAACCATATCATCGCTAGGTTTGGGATTCCAAGGGCCATTGTGACCAACCATGAGTCACACTTCTAGGACAAAATGATGGAAAAACTTAGTGAAAAGTTAGGGTTTCTCCACGACAACTCTACACCTTACTACCCTCAAACCAATGGCTAGGTTGAAGCAATAAATAAAGTTTTTAAAACCATGCTTCAACGAATGGTAGGGCAGGTCAATTCAAACTGGTACTTACAATATTTTCTGCACTTTGGGCCTATAGGGCCATAGTAAAGACTTCCACTGGTTTCAAACATTTTCAATTGGCATATGGATTGGAAGAAACTCTCTCGATAGAATATGAGATCCCTTATCTAAATATCGCTTTGGAACTTTTTGCTAATACCATTATAAAAGAGGAACAACTTTTGTATATAAATAAACTTGATGAAACTCACCGCGATGCTACCTTGGCAAATGAGGCACACAAACGGTGGTTGAAAGCCCAATATGAAAGAAACATTCAGCCCCACTCTTTAATGAAGGAGATATGGTCTTGAATTATGGACAAAAGCATGATAAGATGGGGGCATGGAAATTCATATCTATGTGGCATGGGCCTTTCATTATTTGTCGTGTCTTCGAAAAGGGTGCATATGAGTTAGTATATTATGATGGGATACCACTGGGTGAGCCCCGTAATGGACTCTACCTTAAAAGATACTATGCCTAGGTCATCTACCATAAGCTATTTGTAAATACTGTTTATAGATTGTTGTGTGTCTTAATTTGAAAGTGTGGTTTTTTGTGTGATTTAAGATGTGTTTCACAAACTCTACTCATGTATGTCCTATGTCTAATGGATAGATGGCCACTTTTACTGGGTTCACGGACGATGCTAATCATTACATGTTAAATCTTGTGTCGAAAACTTTGGTACTGTACTCTCCTACATGTGATCTTGTGAGTTCAGGGGGTGTTTGTTTAGGTCCCTCCACCAAAAATATCATAGAGTATCATGCAGTGATTGGATTGTTGATGGATTCCGTAGCTAATGATGTAAGGGAGATTAAGGTTTACCTAGAATCTGAACTAGTTTTTCAACATCTTAATAGGGTCTACACTATCTGAAACCCCCTACTCCTTTGTACATTTCGAAAGGGTTAGACTCTTGGAAAGGTCCTTTGAGCAATTCATGTATCAACATGTTCCGATACATTTGAATGTCGTGGCAAATTCCTTATCTAATTATGTCTTGGATTGGTATATTTCTCATAATTAAAAATCCATTATAACATAAAACCATGCATTTAAATTCATAAGTAGGCATATATTTCACACATCACATTTCTTGCACACTTAACTGTAAATAGAGTTTTTTTATATGTATATAAAAAATGTAAAACTGAGATACAAAAATGGACTAAATCATCAAGCTTTCAGTTCCCTCAAAGTTCGGGACTGTCATGAGTTAAAAATGTACATATACAGCGAAAACTATAAAGTTTTGAAGCTTTCAATAACAATATATATACAAAAAGTGGAAAGTCTCTATAGACTAGTCATCATCATGGTGGTGCTCATGATAACATATGATTCCCTAGGCCACTCTACGGAGTAGCCTGGCAAACCATCTTGAGACTCCCATAGTATGACGTTGGTAGTGCTTGGGTAGGTCATCAGTGGTAACATCAGGAATCCCTACAGTCAATTTCTTCAAGTTCTCCTCTATATCTTTGATATGCTCATCTTCCTCGGAGAGATATGCCACCATATCTCTCATACCAGCTCGCTTGTCAGTAGGAGACATCCCAGCTAGACATATAGGTCCAATGCCTGCAAAAATGATTTTTTCACTTGTCTCATTGTTATGAAATAAAAATGAAATAAAATTGAAAAATTAAGAACATGATGGATAGTGTCTTTCTTACCTTGATCATCCCACTCCTCTCCCTGAGGTAGTGGAAGCTATGGATCCTCATGAAAATCTGCCCCCTTGTAGGAATAATATTTAATCATGAGTAGATGACCTCTCAACCAGTGAAAGAAGGTTTCACCGTAGAAAAATTTAGGAACCCCACCACCATGATGAGCCGTAAGATAAACCCACCTGAGCATCCTAAGATCAGTAGGGCTTAGTCTACTCATAGTCACCTGGGGCCTCATGTGGGGCACCCTTTGCAGGATGAAACACACCACCATAGATCCATAGCCAAACTATTTGAGCATTCCTCATTTTCTCTTGTTTAGCTGGTCCTTTAGGATAACGAGCATGCCCTCACACCAGTTAAAAACTATAGGCTCCATAGAATCTAGGGAATACAACATATGTGCCATAGTGGTCAGGTGAGCAGATCTATTCCTGGCCACCTTCTCGATGGTATATACTATCATCCTCAAAGGACGATCCACTATCTCCTAGATGCAAAGCTTCCTAGATTGGGCATGCATCCCTAGTGCACAATATTGGTCAATTATATCATCAAAGGAAAGTTATCCATGCCATGGCCTTGATAGAACCACTGGTCTCCCTCTCCAAGACAACCCAGTTAATAAGTATATATCCTCAATGTCTATAGTCATGATGTGGGTCCTAACCACAAAATGTTGATGCTCAAGGTCCCACATGTCAATAATGTACTCGAGAAGAAGGATGTAGGCCTTCATGCCTGGTACCTTGAAATATTTTAGTAGCCTGCAGTTTAGTAGGGCCTCTATGGTAGCTGGATCACTAACAGCTTGGAATTCTGTAGTTTCATGCTCTCTCTCTTTCTAGATAACCATATCATGGATATGTTTTTGACCTATAAAACATCGAAAAACTTGTATTAGTAACCATTTCATGAGGAACATAAAAAATAATGTTTTTAACGAAAAACAAAAAATTATTTTTGATGGATAGGGTAATAGCTTTTGAAGAAAACCTATCCTGCTATGCCTTTGTTGTTCATACAAAAAGTGCCCAGCACTTCCACTTGTTGCAGATAGAGCGTCGTAGGAGCCTCTGCATCAACGTCTGTAGAGTTCCATGTACCAATGCCTCTGTCGGCTGTGGACAGAGTGCCTATGGTGCACTTGTCCCAGCTCAACAAGGTGCCATCCTGCTCACGGGAAGGAAAAAATGAGGTCGCTACAACACATTTTTTGGGTCTTTAAAATGTCTAAAAAACCTTAACCTCCAGTCAAAAACTCTCTCCATATAATCTAAAAACCTTCTATTTTCAGTTAAAGACCAAAAAAATAGTATGGGCATGAAAAGAAATGGACATAATACTTACCTCTTTCAAGCAAAGTGGGAAAACGATGGACCAAAATGCTTGCAATCACCAAAGGAAGCTCTCCTTATTTCACTCCAACTTCTAAACTCTCCAAATGGTAAATGACAATGGTAAAAACTTTTACTATTCCATTACGCTTATAGTAATTTTGGAACTTTTGTTATTTTATTTTAATTTAATTATTTTTGAAATCCAAAGTTACTTTTAATAAAGTGGGTTTTATTATTTGTTTATATAGTTTTGATGGAGTTGGATTTTAATGTGTTTTTGAGCTTCAGGTCAAAATTTGGCTTGTGGTTATGATTTAAACTCTTTTTGTCTTTTTTAGGCTTAGAGTGGCAATGAAAAAGTACCGAGTGTCTTTCACACTTTTCACATGCTCGTAAAATAACCAGTAAAAAGGTGTCGATTCTACTTTTTCTCTTTTTCAGATTCGTAAAAAGTGGATTATGAAAAAGGAAACCCGCTACAGAGTTATATTTAATCTCTTTTCAGTCTCCTTAAAAACACAAAAATATTTCCAAGAGAACTTGTTACTTTCATGCTTGTAAAAGTATCAGAACAGTTGACTAGTCGGTGGTAGGTTATCTCTTTTTTGGACTAACTAGGCCTATTTACGAAAAAGGAACTTTTGGAGTTTCCTTGTGTCTTCGTTCAAACTCTCTAAACATGAACGATACTAATTTCACTTTCATCGGTCTCATAAAATCAAACAATGGAAGATCCTTTCTAGAAATGAACCCCTCCTTTGTAACACCCCGATTTTGAACCCGTTTCCATTAAAAATGTATATGATGTTTATATTGTATTTAATCATGGTGTGGAGCTAAAGGCAAAATCCCCACCATCGATTTAACATTTTATGTTTCGGCGATTAAAACTGTTGTCGATGGTATTTTGTGCTAGGCAACACATTATAATTTTGGCATCATGTAAATATGCAATTTAATTAAAAACCCGCAACCAGCAATGTCAATGCAACAAAAATTGAGATGGGGGCATGATTTCCTAAGGATAAGGGGGGAGAAATATTTAACCTTTGGGGGGCAATGGGGAAAATCCAAATGTAAATGGGTGAACCCATCAAATTGTCAACTACCTTTCTTGTCTCATTCACCCAATCATTTAATTCTTCTAGAAATTGGTTGAAGTAGTTATTGCATGGGGATGGGAAGAGTATGGGCAGGAAATTCTAATTTGGGGAAAACACATTTTTGGGGAAAAACATTTTTGACTTATGGGGCAAGTTAACACCCAAAATGCATGCCCATTTGGCCATACACTCATGCCCTCCATTTCCTCACACAGGGAAATCTTGGGAGCTGAGTTATCTTCACATTTTTGGTCTGTAGTATGTTCTTCATTCATGATTTTGGAGCTCTTGGGCACTTCACTCATGTTTTTGGAGTTGTTGTTCATTCCCCATCCACATTTTTACAGTTTCCTTCATTTTCCCCGTGACTGAGAATTCATATTTGCAAAGCTTAGCGCCTAGGCTCTTGGTTTGACATTTTTGTTGTTGTTTCCCAGGCTGGGAATCCGTTTTTGCAATGCCCAATGAATTGGAGAAGAGGCCACAATTTCTAGGTTTTTTTGGAGGCCGTTGTTTCCCACGTGAATCCAATGAACATTTGGTGAAATCAATTTTTGCTCCTAGGGATGTTTTACCCACTTTCCATTTCTGATTTTAGCTTCCAAGACGCTTTTGTCCATGCCCAACACTATAATTGTTGTGTATTGAATTAATTTTTGGCCACATTAGGGCCAAGACGTCCCTGGGATATGAATTGTTGTTAGGGGGTTGTTTTCACCCACCTTGGAAATTCATTTTGTTTCCAAACTGTTTTCCTCAACCCATAAATTGTGTATATTACTGTGCATGCATTTGTGCTTTGGTCTGTATTGAATTGGGAGTGGAAATGGGGCTTGAACAACTTGATAAACCTAGTGTGTGAAGGAACCTCACAAACATATCTAGGGGGTTTGTTTTCTTATTTGCACACCCTGAATAGCACTGGAAGGGAAGGCATAGCCCAAGGGATTGTATAGCAGTGAAGGGCATGCTTCCTTGTGTTGGATGGGTAGATATTTAGAAGCTAGGATATATTTGGTGCAGGTGTCCATAGCTCTGTTGAGGAGCTCACTAGCTTAACAGTCAGCCTATCCATCTCATTTGCAGCTTGATAAACCCAATTGTGTTGGCTTGGATGGATTTTTTGATATCCCTGGCTATGTGTGAGCCTATTAGTGTTCCTTATTCCTTATGGGAATCATGCCCAGCTTGGGGGTGGCAGTGTCACTAAGAGATTAAAGAGCACACTAGCCTATGGTTGGTTGGAACGTTGCAGCAACATAGTTGGTTGTGGGATGATATTCTTCATAAGATAAGTATTCTTGTTTTTAAATATATGCATTGTATTTGATTAATGAATTACAATGAACATGCGAATGAATGGAGAGGATTTGCTTCCATTGTTTGTTAAACATTTATGCACCCATGCATGTTATTACTTCAATGCATTTCATTTTATGTTCATGGGGCTAGTTGTCCAGATTAGATAGCAGTAACATCGCATCCTCTCCATCTAGTAGAGGGGTGGGGAAGTGACATCCTTTCTCAGGTTTGTAAAACATGTGAGAATGGACTCATCTCTTAATGATCTATAATGAGTTTTTGCTACCCTCTTTGGACTCGTAAAAATGAAAAAGAGGCACTCATCTGTTAAGATGGTGAAATTAAGGAAAAGTGGAATATTTTTACTTTGTATTTATGGCAGTTTACAGTCCACCTTTGAACATGGCACCTATCTGCATTTGCATATTTGAAGAATTGGGTATTCATCTTGTCTTGGAGTTAATCCATTTTTGTGAGTCACCCGAATCCTTTGAGTCAATTCATCGTATTCCCTGCATTACATCTAGTTTTAGTCTCGTCAAGTCAATGTTGCCAAGTCATTTTTCGTGCCCTAAATTGTTCAAAGGATGTCTCTTCCGAACAATAACTCATCAGTAACTCTACCTATCCATAAATGCAGTCATGTATGAGTCATTTGCATTACTTCAAATCAACTTATGTTCCATGTTTCATGTCACTGATGAGGGAATCATCATGGCCCTCCTTTGACAAGTCTATTCCTGTGAACTTCAGCTCGTCATTTGGGAATTAGGCCTAGAAACCTAGTTAATTACCTTGAAGCCTGCATTCCTCAATGGCAGGTTTTCTCACTTTCAATAGTAGGTTTTCACCAAAGGCCTCCAATTGGAAGATTCTATCATGTGTTTGAATTCAAAAAATCCATTCACACTTGTAAGAATGTACTGAGATACCTTGGGGATCATTGACATTAATTATGATTTCCCTCACACTTATTAACAGTATACATTAATCACTGGTAATCAAGTGGTTTCTTCCATGTTTGACTTCAAAACATCTATTCACATGGTTAGAATCATATTTGTTAGTATTGGAATGAATACCCTAAACAGTTAGGCTTCATCACTCTGGTTGCCTATCCTTAGGTTGTGTTTGGAGAACAATTAGACTCTTGATATGGATCCACCTTGTATTTTTTGTGGTTGTGTTCAGTATTTGAGGTCGGGTAACATAGATCTACCTTGTGTGTCATGTACCCATGTTCCACCTCCTACATCAATTTTTCATGTATCTACAATGTGTTTTTAGTAGCCATGATTCAGTTGGATAAGTCAATTATTGATCCTATGTCAGTTATGAGCTCATCTCTCATTGCTTATATACCATATTGATATCTTACAAACTGTTTCATGTATCACTTCCTTCTAGCTTCATACTTTGGGGGGAATTCTATTGCACATGAAAATCTCATAGTTGTATGTTTTCCTTTCAGAAAGACTAACCTGAGATTCCTTGGAAACCTTTTTTCCATCCCTAGAGACTACGATACTTTTACCCTATTCTAACAAAGCATTGATGGTGCTTTGTATAGTGAGGAAAAGTGCACTAACTCCATTTTGTCCCTTGGCATCAGGTTCTGATGGTGCTTCTCCTAGTCGAGCAATTAGTGCTGGCAATTTTTCACCTGAAGCCAAGTGTGTCGATCAACCAAAAGTGTGAAAAAATAAAGTTCTAGAATATTCCTTATGAAATCTTTCATGGAGGAAGTTCCTACTTGCTTGGTAGAGGTGGCATTCGCATTCCTCGCATGTTGGGATCACCTCCTATCCATTCCTCAAGTGAATCTTATGAGAATTGGACTATAAATTAAGCCTTCATGGAGTGAGTGAGGGAGGACAAAGAAAGTACCCTTATGTTGTTGGATTCAAATCTGAGTTAGAGGCATGATAGAGTGGGATTTTATGTGAAGATATTATCATAGGTGTGAAGGATTGTAGATTTTCTTTATAGGATAAAGCCATCAACATCAAGGCTTGGTTGTAACTTTACTCTCTCTTTATTAATACAGAAGTGTTCCCTTTTCCCATATTTAATGTGTTTTAATGGAAGATTAGATAGTTGATTTTTCATGATGCTCTCACTTTGTGTTTATGTATTTTTTATCTATTTTGCAGATGTTGAACATTGCAAGGACTTTCAAAACTAGGACAAAAGGACTTAGGTCTATGGTATGATTTTGGTTTCATGTTATTCAAATTGATTATCTAAGGGAAAGATATATTGTTGTGCTCTTTTGTTCTACACTTGTTCTTTGTAGGGTAGAGGAATAGCTCTTGCCTGCAAGAGGTGTAAAATTCCTAATAACAAACATCCCATGTAATGGGCAGAAGAAAAGACTTAGTAAGCCAATCGACAAGTAATTGGTTGAGAATAAATGCTTTAATCAACCTATGATGGCATATTCACTCATGTATATGATCATATATATGGGTGGAAGTGGTTTGATGGAGGGACGTTAAAATATCCATACCCATTTTGTACTAGATTGGGAGTCGAAAGTGTGCTTAAAATTCCATTGCTAGGGTGTTAAAATCCCAGAAAGAGTGATGAGGTAATTATATGTACCATTTGGCAGTGATTCTAGTGAGAGTCCTTTGAAACAATCTCAAACAGACTGAACCATCCATTAAAGAGTTGGATGAACAAGTCATAAATGATAAGTCATTACGTGGTTCTTGGGGTCCTCACCAGCGCATCTATCAAACTTAGGCCCTATCTAAAGGCAATTTTATTGGAATAGTAGGCCATGAAGGATCATGATGAATAGGATCATTGATCAAACGTGACAAATCTATAATATCAAGTGCTGAGCCACAAAATACCACATTTTATTCATCTTTTACATACCCTTTGTCACCTTATTCCTATCTTATCCTACCATAAAACCATTGATATCCACCACTTTCATGAATAAATATGGGTTTATATTACCATTTTCCAAATAATTTATTTTCAAGTATTTTGAGTGAATTTATGGTTAATTATTGAGAAAAATAACATATTTTCATTATACTTTAAGGTTGGGTGAGTTTGATGATGTTTACAAGTGTATTTGAAGACTTTAGCAAGCTCAAAAGTGACCGCCTAGCCTCAGATTCGAATTTCATCTTCTAGATGTGAGCTAACTTCAACGATAATATCATGGAAATGTGGAGAGAATATCTCATCCAATATTTGTTGAGATTTTGAAGCGATGAGTTGTAGATTTGTTGGGGATTTGAAGGGATGAGTTGTAGATTTGTTGAGGATTTTGAGGGATAAGTTGAGAGAATAGTGGATCTGTAATTATGATCAATTGTCTTGAATTTATGCATAAATAGGAATTGGTTAGAGATCTCTCTAGTGGTTTAGAAGTATAGAATAGTTTAGATTTAGTCATAGAATGGATTTCTGATTGTAATGGAGATTATGCTTTGATGCAAATCTTGTGCTCTTCTATGTTAATATACATTTTCAGCACTTTCTTTCTTATGAGTTGTTATGTTTTGCTTATGAATTGTTAGTATATATTTACCATGAGCTCAGTGTGTTATTGTCAATTCTTTATACCAGTTTATTTCATGCAATTTCAGTCTTGCTTTATCAAGTTAATTTATACAATTTTATGTTTTCTGCAATTAGATTTATTTCCATCTAATTTCTTGTTTTCATAACTTAGATTCAATTTAAGTTATAGATTAAGTTCAATGACACACTACCCCTACATATATTTTGTTTCTATCTCACAATTTTACGCTCTCTCTCTGGGTTGACAATTAAATCGTTGGAATTCTATTATAATTTGATAAATGTTTTTACCCAACATTTGGCGCCATTGCCGGGCAAGTGCTAAAAGGGATCAGAGTTCAGATAGGAAGATAGTTTGTTTTTACATAGAAACAGGGAGGATGAATGATTGTTAGAATAATCAACCCATAGTTAGCTACCTTATACATTAATTAATCCATTTTTGTCTTATTTGCCTAGTTTCCAATATTCCACTCTATGCAAGTTGTCTTCCACATGTCCTAGAAGTCAAACTTGCTAAAACTGAGTCATGGAGCACTTGGGAAACCTCCTGGAATCCCTATTTAGCATATCTACTTTATTCCAGATCCTCCCTAGTGCATATCTACTTTTTATTCTAAGTTGCCTACTTTATTGAGATTTATGGCAAAAGGGAAAGTAAGACTAGGTGTAGTTGACTTGTTTTTTTCCCTCATCATCCTCCATTATCTTATCCTAATAAAATCATGTATGAGTTGTCTTTCTATCACTTATTATCTTGCCTAATTGAATTTTCCAATTCGTGAGCCTCTAGGTAGATTTGGAAACTGCTTTATGCACCTATGGGGGATTTGACTAGATTTAGTAAGCCTGCTTTTTTACTATTTTGAATGAAATACTTATGCATTCAAATATCTCATGTAATTATATATTTCAGCAGCCTATTACTTCATAAGGTTGGCTAGTTTACACTTATTCAATACAGATTAGTGTTATGCTCCAAATTTAGTCTCCTTTGTGTGTAAATTTGCATGTTTGATTAGCAATTTTGTGAGTGCAATTGTTCTATCACTTGGGTTCAATTTACACATGGTATCAGATCCTTTGTAAATAAATTTCTCTCCTTTCATATTGCTATTGTAGGTTCATCATCTTGACTCCATTTAATTTCTTTGAATGGAAAGCAGAGATGGAGATACTGTTGAGAGAAAAAAGTCTCTACAGGGTGACTATGTAAACTAAGGTAGATCCCATTGCAGGTGTAGAGAAAATTAAATGGCACAACAGGAGGGATGAGGCCTATGGTCTTCTGTGTCTGACCATATCCAGAGACCTCATCTTCCGTATTGATGAATTGACATCACCTAATGAAGTGTGGGAGAAGCTTGTAGAGAGTTTTGGTAAGTCATATGAGATGATAGGACATCAAATCAAGAATGAATTGATCTCTTTGAGTCCTAGTAGCTTTGAATCCTTGCAAATCTACTTTTCCAAGTTTAAAGCCCTTATTTTGCAGCTAAAATAGTGTGGAATTGAAAAGAAGGAAGAGAAGCTAGTTTTGGCCATACTCTCGAAGTTTGGCCCTGACTATTTAGTGTTTGTTTCAAACTTCCATGCCATCAAGTTGACAGCTCGAGCCTGGAAGATGCCTAATCTTGTAGAGTTCATGGAATTCCTCACACAAGAACAAGATAAATTGGTGATGATTGGAACCATCAATCCTTCCAAAGACCAAGCTTTGGTTGCTGGATATTTGAGGGTGGATTCAAAAGGCAAGGATAAAGCTAAGAATCCACCTAAGCAAAAGAGAGACGAGAACAAGTCTCAAGAGGAGCCCCAAGGCTCCAAGAAGAACTTTCAGAAGAAGAACAACAAAGGAGAAATGAGCAAGTGTTCATACTATAGTAAGGGCTATCATCCTGAAAGCTCCTACATGAAGAAGCAAATTGACATGTTGACTCAACTCCTGGAGAAGAATAACATCTCCCTTCGTGATTGCTCAAAGAAGAGGGAAGGAGGATCAATTTCAGAGGACAAAGAGAGAGTACATGCATTGGTTGCTGGCACATCAAGCTCACCTAGCTTCATCATAGACTTTGGAGCTTCAAAACATATGGTTTCGACCAAGGAGGCGTTCTCCTCTCTTGACATGTTGAAAGGTTCACCAATAGTGTTGGGAGATGACTCTCTCACTAACAGTTTGGTAAAAGGAAGGATTGATCTTGACCATGGTAAGTTCAATAATGTATTGTATGTTCTAGGTCTTGCCTCTAACCTCTTGTCAGTGTATCAGATGACCCACACAGGGTCTCCAAATAAGGTCATATTCTCCCTTGATGATGTTGAGATCACATAGATATCGAATGGTAAAGTTATTGCAAAAGGAGTTGTAGATCACACTTCAAAGGTATACATGTTTTCACATTTTCTTCCCTGCTCAAACCCCTTTGCTCTTCTGATTCATGCTAATGAGGCAAGCAAGCTTTGGCATGAAAGATTTTTCCATCTTAACTATAAGTATCTTTCTGATCTAATTGAAAAATAAATGGTCATAGGGTTACCAAAGATTAAATTTTCCAAGGGAGTCTGTCAAGGTTGTATCCTAGGAAAACACCCAGACCATAAATTTGAGAGAGCTAGTCATGAGAGAACCTATGCACCTCTTGAGTTGATCCACAGTGATGTTGTTGGTCCATTTCCTCATATGTCAATGAGTCAAGACAAATATGCATTGACCTTCATAAATGAATTTTCGAGGTATTGTTGGGTTTACTTCCTGAAGCATAAGTCTAAAGTTTTTGGCCTCTTCAAAGTCTTTAAGGCTTTGGTTGAAAACCAGTTTGGGAGGAGACTCAAGATCCTCAGATATGACAATGGTGGTGAGTATGTCTGAGTTCATTCAATATTGTGAAGATTCATGTATTCAAATGCAGCATTCAATCCCTTACACACCACAACAAAATGGTGTTGCTGAGAGAAAGAACAGATCACTGAAGGAGATGGAAACTTGTATGATGGAGGCTAAGAATTTGCCACCAAAGTTTTGGGCTGAGGATATAAACTATGCATCCTATATCCAGAATAGGATGCCTCATAAATATCTTGATGGTATGACTCCTTTCGAATCTTGGAGTGGGCACAAGCCAGATGTGACCCATTTCAGGATTTTTGGCTCAAAGGCTTGGGCCAAAATTCCAACAGAAAAGAGGAAGGCTTTGCAACACCAAATCCAAGAGTGTCTATTTGTTGGGTACTCTAAAGATTCAAAAGGGAACAAGCTGATCAATTTGAGCACAAACAAATTCTTCATTGAAATGAGTGTTTAGTTCCAACAAGAGCCTTTAGCAGTAGTTGAAGTTGGAGAGTCTTCTTCACCACTAGAACCATTGAATGTAAGTGAAGAGACAAATGAGTTTGCTTATTTTGATATGTATAATAATAATGATTTAATTGTAGATCCTGATAGTATTACAAGACCAAAATGGGCAGAAAATACCATTCATGCAGCTGGGGAACTAGCTGGAAATCCTAGTGATCCTAGGAAGAATAGATCTCAGTTTGAGAGTGCCATGTGTATTAAAGACCCTTTGTTTGCATAGAAGTGCTATATGATGGTTGAATCAGACCCACATATATATGAATATGTAGAAAAATATCCAAGATGGAAAACAGCCATGAAAGAAGAATTCAGCTCACTCCAGAAGAACAACACTTGGGAACTGGTTGATCTTCCCCCAGGGAGGAAGCTAGTTCAATGTAAGTGGGTTTTCAAAAATAAGTTTGCTGCTGATGGTTCACATTTGAAATATAAGGCAATATTGGTATCCAAGGGCTACTCACAGGTACATGGTATTGACTACAATGAGACCTTTGCACCAGTGGCAAAGATGGACTCAATCATGCTAGCCTTAGCCATTGCAGCTTCGAAGCAGTGGGAGGTACATCACATGGATGTGAAGTGTGATTTCATGAATGGAGATCTTACTAAAGAGATTTATATGCAGCAGACTCAAGGGTTTGTGTCTAATCCATCTTTTGTGTACAGGTTAAATAAATCATTGTATGGGCTTAAGCAAGCCCCCAGGGCTTGGTATGCCAAGATTGCTGGCTTTCTGCTGTCATTGAGTTTTGTTCGATGCAAGTCTGATCCTAATGTTTATTTGAAGCTGATTCATGATTCTTTGATGATTATTGTCTTGTATGTGGATGACCTTCTGATTATAGGAAGTTCAAATAAAGAAGTTTCCTCCTTGAAGGATGCAATGAACCATGCATTTTCTATGACTGATTTGGGGTTGTTGAGCAAATTCTTGGATCTCAAAATTGCTCAATCCCAACATGGAATAAAAGTACCTCAGTCCAAGTATGCTTTAGATTTGCTGAATAAGTTCAACATGAAATATTTCAAGCCAAGCAAGACTCCCTTCCTTTCAGGAGTTAAGCTTGAAGAAGCAGGTTCTTCTCTTATGGTAAATAATACACTATATAGGCAATTGATTGGGTGTTTGCTATACCTTACACACACTCGACTTGATATTTCTTATGCAGTGAGTGTGGCCTCAAGATACATGGATCAGCCTCATGAGATCCATTGGAGAGAAGCCAAAAGGATTGTTGTAATCTCAGATATCACATAAGGTTACCAATAATACATACTAAAACATACATATATAACAGAGACAAGAGATAAGAACAAGTAGGTGAATTAACAGATTATATTACATGAATGAGTCCATACAACACAGAGAACTGAAATGAGTTCTCATCTAGCTCAATAGCCTAATATAAATGATTACAAAACAGTTACAAAATAACTACCTATCGGTTCGGTGAACCGACACGACCTTAGGTGGCCGACCTAATCTCTAGTTTAGTCGGCTGACCAACTTAGTCAGCTGATCGACTAAGTCGACTATCATTCAAGTCAAATTATCGACTTGCTCCTCCTACATCTCCCCCATGAACAAAATGTTTCTTCATCTTGAAGAAACAGGGAGGTACAAAATTATTTTGGTCTCAATAGTTATTGTGATGTGCCTAGTCTTCATGGGCTGTGAAGTCTGATGGTTGATTTTTTCTGTACACAGACTTCGACAATGGCTGAGGCTATTACTGCTAAGTGATGTTGGAAATCTTTCCAACTCTACAAAATATTCTAGATGTCGATGGTGAGTGTGGTTAGGCTTGATAGGATTGACATCTTTTCTGAAATGGAGACTTCTGCTATTCTCTCCATGTCAGGACCCATAAACTGGTCCTTCTCCTTTGCAGTCTCGATAAGTCGTTTCATCTGCGGATAGATGATGTCAAATTTTTTTAAATTGGGGATAGATTTTTGTACCCACTGATGTGCTTCCCTCTCAAGTTTCTGCAGCTTGGCTGTTTCAAGCACTATTTGTTCTTCTATTGTGGTTCTGAGTGCTTCATCAGTGGTTTTCCTATTTTCGAGTGCCTGGGTCCCTTTTTGGGTCTACTGAGTTTGATGGTAGACTTGCCCGTAGTAAGCAGGCCAGTCTCTTAGTATTTATTCAGTTATGACAGAATCCACCATGTGATCTTGTAGCACTTTATAAGCTTCAGAAAAGGCGGTGTGTTGTGCCATTAGGAGTCGGGCAGTTTCTTCTTTTTGTTCTTCCTTTGTGTCATGAATGTGTGCTTGGAGTGCCGACACCATGCTTTCGAATAGCTGATACGCCCTTTTGAGTGGTTTTTCGATGTCAACCTCTACGGGGCCCTACCTTACTAAGTGGTCTAGGTTCCTACATTTGTTGAGGAACTCGACCTATTCTGCAACTTTGTCTTCGAGTTCCTTACATCTCTGCTCGCTTCTCGTCTTTCCTTCTACTGCTAGGGTCTTGAGGAGTTGTCCTAGCTCTGCATCGGTCAGTGAGGTTGCATATTTCAATTTGATATGGACCTTTGATGGCTGTCCATTATGCTCCTTATTCTGTTTCTCCTTCCTCTTCTTATGCTTTTCCTTCTCTGTTTGTGTCGGCACATGTGTAACTACAAAAGTCGAGTTGGGATCTTTGGTTTGTGGGATAGTGGTTGATGGTTTCTCTGGTTGGGGAGGTGGGATGATTGTTGCTTCTAGTTGGTTAGATGCAAAGGCTGTAGAAGTGGATGTAGTTGGTGCTGATGGTTGTGGTGGGGCTTTCTTTGAGTCAAGGGGTGGTGGTGGTGGTGGAGATGGTGGTGGTGAATGGTCAGGGATGATTGGGTTGGGGAAAGTGTGGGTGAGTGGTGGGTTGTCAGGCTGGAGAGGTGAGTCTAAGTTGGAGAACATTTGGTTAATTTGGCGATTTATGTCCTCCTCAGTTTCTTCTCCTCCAGTCAGTGCAACAGCTGGTAGGTTGGTTTGAGGTGTAGTCGGAGTGAAAGTCACGGTTCAATGTGCGGCCACTTCAGCTTCCTTGTCGGGATTTCTCTCGAAAGTCGAAGTGATAGTTGCAAAGGTTCGGGACTAGAATTCATGTCCGGGTTGGTATCCATTGACCTCGAAGAGAGGTGTTTTTGTAGATATCTCATGTGCCGATGTAAATATCTCAAAAATCTTCTCAATGAATGCCTACAAATATCTGTCTTTATCGAACTTTTCCTTCACTTCTTCTGACATCGCAGTTTTGCACAAGTTGAGTGGGATTACTGAATGTTGTTATGGAACTTGCTCCTCTATTACTTTTGTTGGGGATGGAGGTGGAGGCATTGACACAAGATCGACAACGTTTTTCAGGCATCGTTGTGTTGGTGGTCTTGGATTTCTTTGGTTGACCCAGTAGTGCTCCTGTGTCGACAAATCTCTAGAACTGGGTTTCCATTGGCACCTTATTTGTTGTGGCATCCTCTATTATGTTGAGGGCTTTAGATGTCATTTTCTCCTCATCATCTGATGATTCAGCAATGATAAGCTTGCACTTACCTTTTCCTTGTTGTTTTTGTTGTGCTTTAAACTTCTTCTTTACAGCTAATATCTCTTTCGACAATTGTTTAATAATGCCTTTTGTGATAACATACTCTAGGTTTTCTGGTTTTGTCTCTCTCCTTGGCTCTTGGGTCGGGATGAGACTTTCCACAACCAAAGTAATTACCTACTACTTTGGCTGGGTTTCTTCTGGCTGTGGTTCTGCCCTCTGTGCTGTCGGAGGTTTGATGATGATTTGAAGTCGTCCAGTGTGTTCGACCGGTGTCTCCTCCAACACAAAGGTGCTGATGTAGAGGTTCATCTCATAGTTTTCCTGTTTCTCTTGGTCGGTTAGCGGCTCCTCGATTGAGAATTCACTCTTCTTTGCTATCACTGGTATTGGTATTTTTGTTTTAGCTTGTTGAGACAGCTCCCAAAAGATCTAGTCGACCGATGGATAATAGTCGAGGGCTTTTGCATTTGAGTCATCGCCCTGCATGTACGACACTGAGGTATGGTCGAGTTCTAACTAGATGTGGGAGTTTGTTGGTAGAATTAGTCGGATGTTTTGAGGAACCCTCCATCTAGTTATGTAGACTTTGAGCTGTTGAAGCCAGTTCTCCAACATCACTTTTCTGTTTTCAAGTTCCTGCAAAGTTCCTCTCTGGGAGAATGGTTTGAATCTCCACACGTGGAACCTTGATAGTTCCTGAAATATTGGGTTCCCCTCTGGGAAGATATGGTACATGAATATCCATAATATAAGGGAGGGGAAGTTGATGATTCCTCCTGTTTCTTGGCATCTTTCACAGATGGTCTTGACCATGTCTATGACATATTTAGCCCATCTGTATATCTTTCCATCTGTCGCAATGTTGTCGATAGATTCTAGCATGTCTAATTTGAGGTTGCTACCTCGACCTGCCAGGGTGAGGGTTATTGCTATTATTTTGGCCACAATATGTGGCGTTCGGGTTGTGATTTGACTAATCATCAACCCCTTCGATTTTTTTCCCAAATCCGACCGAGTTAGTTCTTCAACCAGTCCTTCTTTAATCCCGACTAATACTGGGTCTCTTGTGTTTGAGAGACCTGTCAACTTGGAGATCACTTCTCCAAAGATGTCGACCAGTTGGTTGAAGTATAACTGACCGTGGTGGTACCAACTTATGATAAATTTTACGGCTGTTTCTTTGGTGCCACCGAAGCTGTCCATGAGCGGTGCGTTGACATAGTTGAATATGGTGCTGTATTTTATTTTCTCCGTAGCTTGAGTGGGATTTTTGTTGACATAATCCCATTCTTGCATCTTGGTCAAAAGTTTTTTCCATGAACCTTCCTGCACCTTAGCATTCTTAATGTTCTTTAGCCTGTGGGCTAAAGGTGTGTCTGCAGTCTATAGTTCCTTGGTTTTGGTTGAGGCTCTAGTCTATTTGGGTGCCATGTTGTCAGTTTGGTGGTCTATTTCACAAAAGTATTCTTGGCTTTCAGTCGATTGGATGCTCTGATGCTCTCTCTGTATGGATTGCGGTGAATGATCCTTCGGTAGTCCACTATTTATAGGTGATGTTGTGGATGTTTTGGTCGATAAGTGTATTAATGGCGGACGTGATGTTCTAGCTAGAACACTTGAGTGTGCATTAATGGCAAATTTATTTCAGTGCTCGATGTCATGAATGCACAGAGGGACTATCGAGGTCATCGGTCGATGTCAGTTATGAGAATGGTCGATGAAAATGGTCGGTCGATGCAAATGGTCGATGGTGTTATGTCGATGGGAATGATGTCAGTTGTCGTAATGGTAATTTCCTGTCATAGTTTTTTGTATGTACGGTATTATTTTTCTTTTTGGATTTTTATATTTTTATAGCTTTTGGTTTACGGTTATGATCATTATAGGATTTTTCTTTTTAGGTTTATTTCTAGTGTTTATAGCATTTTAGTCGGGCTCCATTAACGAGTTTCCGAAATACTATGCCTTGTAACGTCCTTAGTCAGACTGATCCATTGGTATGTATCTCTTCGACAACATAGGGTCCCATCCATTATGTATGGAGCTTTTTAGGGTTTACCTTTTACTCAACTATTGTATAGTAAAGCAAGGTCTCCTACCGACAAGTTTTTGTTCTTGATGTTTCGGTAGTGCCATGCTTTCTGTTGTTGTTTCTGAATTTCTTGATGTTGTATTGCCATTAGTTAGTGTTCTTCGAGTTTGCTTAGTTGCAATAGTTGGTCCTTTCTTCCTTGTTTGACATCGACATGTAGGATCTCTGTAATGATAGGTATCTGTTGTTGGAAGCGTAGTGGAACTACTGCTGCTTGTCCATAGACTAGTTGAAAAGGAGTTTGGTCGGTCAAACGTTTATATCCTGTTCTTTATGCCCATAATACTGCAGGTATTTTATCGTCCCATTCGTCCTTATCAGCATTAAATATTTTGGTAAGTCCTCTTGTTAATGTTTTATTAAATTCTTCAATTGCTCCATTCGACTGAGGATGGTATGCTGTGCTCCGACAATGGTCGATTTGGAACTGGTCGGTTAGGGTTTTGATAGTTCTATTGATGAAGTGTGTTCCCTGGTCACTAATTAAGGTTAGTGTACATCCAAATATGGTGAGAATATTCTTATAGATAAACTTAGCAGCTATCTCACTAGAACATGTGTCGAATGGTTCAACCTCTGTCCATTTAGTTACATATTCAACTGTAGTTATGATGTACCTTGTGCCTGTTCTTTTTGCTGGTATAGGAAATGGTCCTATGAAGTCTATGGCCTAGATTTAAAATGTCAAACTTGGGTTCACTGATATCAAAGGAATTTATGTGCTAGGCAGGGGTCGACCTAGCTGTTGACATCTATCCCATTGACTGACAAAATTTTTGCAATCTCTGTGGAGTGTCGGCCACCATAACCCTGACTGTTGGATTTTCTTTGTAGTTGTGTCTGCCTGGTAATGTCCTCTTCCAGGTCCATAATGTGCTTCATGCATAATGTTGTCTCATTCATGTTCTAGTACACACCTTTTGAGGATGTCATCTAATCCCATTTTGTATAAGAATCCATTTATAAGACTATATGGTGCAACCTTCATAGCTAAGATCTACTTCTTCTTCATACTCATTCCTTCTGGTGCATGTCCATCTTCCAAGAACTGGGCTATTTCTTCTAATTCTACTTGGACTGCTTCTATCCAAAATAAATGTGCATCAGGTAAGTCATCTTTGACTCCTGTCGGTTCTTCTCCTATGTCGATTTAGGATAAATGGTTGGGACTGACATTTAACTTGCCTAGTCTAACAACAACTTCGAATTCAAATTCTTGGAATAATAGTAGCCATCGACAAATCCTTCCATGATGTAGTGGTTTATTGACGAGATACTTAAGTGCCTGATGGTCTGTATAGAATATAAATTGGTTAGCTAGAAGATAATGTCGATATTTTTGTAGTGCAAAGACCATTCCTAGTGCTTCTCTTTCTGTTGTCGAATAGTTTCTCTCAGCCTTGTTTAATTTTCTGCTACTATAAACTATAGGATAATCCATTCCATCATCTCCTGGTTAAGTTAAGATTGCTCCTATTGCTAAGCCTGATGCATCAATATGAACATGGAATTTGATCGACCAGTTTGGAAACCTTAGGATTGGTGCTTCGACTAGTTTTCTTTTTAATTTCTCGAATGATATGTGGCACTCTTCTATCCAGTTGAATTCTTTATCTTCCCTTAATAGTTCTTCAAGTGGATAGGTCATATCTGAATAATATCTTACGAATTTTCTGTAATATCCTATGTGGCCAAGTAGCACCTTGACTTTTTTTGGGTTTACCGGTGGTTTTAGGTTGAGGATGATTTTGATCTTTGCAAATTCAACCTTAATACCTTCCTTATAGACAATGTGCCCTAATAATATCCCTATGGGCATCACAAATATGCATTTCTTGATGTTTAGGGATAGTTGAATTTGTCGACATCTCTCCAACATAAGCCTGAGCCATTTGCAATGATCTTTTAACATGGAGTATATTGTCCAATCATCAAAGTATACTACCATGGTCTTGTAAATATATTCCTGAAATGTTTTGACAACAATTCTAGAAAATACTGCAGGTGCATTTTTTAATCCAAAAGGCATAAACTTGTAAGAAAATGAGCCAAATTAACACACAAAGGTTGTCTTCTTCTAGTCTTCTTTAACTATTGGTACTTGGTTATAACCTGGGAATCCATCTGTAAATGAGTAGCATTCATGTCCTGCAACCTCATTTAAGATTTCATCTGTATAAGGAGTTGGAAATGGGTCTGTCAGTGTCACTTTATTTAGTTCTCTGAAGTCGACAAAAATTCTTAGTTTGGTCAGATCATGTTTCTTAGGCTATAAAACCATTGGACTTGCCCATTCTGATTGGTTAATAGGATAGATGATGCCTACTGCAAGCATGTTATCAATTTCCTTTTTTACTATCTCTTTGTATTTGTGAGCTAGTTTATATGGACTTTTCTTCACAGGTCAAACGTCAGGTTTAGTATCAATCTTCATTTCTCCCATTTCATGGACTAAGCCTTTGAGGTCTTTATAATATATAGCAAATACATCTTGGAACTCTTTTAATAATTTCACTATCTCTGTGGTTTTCTCTTCACTCCAGTAGTCACCAATCTTTGCCATTTTTGGTTGATCATCATTTGAGATGTCGAATTCCCTAGTTTTGACTTTAACATCTAGCCATTCTGGTGCTTTGGATTCATTGATTGGTCGACTTCCTTCCTTAAACTGTGAGAATCTGGTAGGGAAGTTGGCTATAGTCATTCTGTTGGTATCTTGTTTGTCGGTTTTTTCCACTTTAAGGATTGTACAAATAGGTTTGGTCGTTTCGACATGGTTTGATTTCCATCTAAAGCTTTTCCCTTCTGTATTTTCATTTTCTAACTGTAGTCTTGTCGACTGTGGTTTTGTCCTTGTTTGTATATTGTTGCATTTCATTGTCTGTCGGTTATCTTTTAAGGGTTTGTTTTCAGTCAGCTGGATAAATTCTTTAATCTGTTTTGTTGTTTCGACCAAATTTTCATTCTGTGGTATAAAGTTGAAATCTTTAATGAAATTTTCCCTGAGTTCATGCCATAAGAATGTTTCACCTCTAGCTTCTTCCATTTTATACCATTTGTTTGGTAAGTCGACGAGGGTTGATGGGAATAGGTGTGGTCATGCTTGTTCATCTTTGTATCCAAATATTCTCCATTCTTTTTCACATGTTTTAATATGAGTTTCTGGGTTTTGTCCTTGAGTGAATATGGGTATCTGAGCTTGTTTGGTTAACTTCTTTCCTCCAAACCTTTCGACAAAGTAAGTCAAAGTTGTTGTCCAGGTCTGCAGTCTTGTCTGATGGGTATCCCACCATCGAGCAGCTTGTCCTATAAAAGTTTCTACTAGGCTTTGAAGTCGGCCATGTTCACCAATATTTTTGGAAACTTGTTCTACATGCATGACTGGCGATTCTCTTTTCTTGTATCTTGGTATTTGTGTAGTATGTACATTGGTAGGTTGTAAGGTAGGGTATTCCCTAATTTTCTTCTCAAATATTTTTGGGACAATGGACACTATGAAGCACTGTTGGGTGGGATTTTCTTGCACTTTTTGAATAGTCCAACACCCTCTTGCTTGTGTTTTGTAGTTCTCAATCTCCCAATCATATAATTCTGCATTTGAATTATAACCAACTGAGTCTTGGTTGCCTAAATGAAGTTCTCCGTAGATATTAGGTTTTGTATAATCTGCATTGTTTTGAATCTGGTAGAGTTGTCGGACATCAAATTCTTCATTGATAGGTTCAGTCCAAGGTTCTTCTTGAGATGGGTGAATAGGTAGAATGACATTTTTTCCATTTCCTTTTAATTTGATTCTCTCTTTGTCCAGGGATATCGATGCTTTCATCTTTCTACCCCAAGGTCAACCTACTAACGTTGGGAAGGAACTGGATCCTTCCTTAGGGTCAATGATTTCGAAGTCGACTTTGGTCAAGATTCTTTTTATAGTTGTGTCGATGTTTTTCCAGACTCCGATAGGTTCAATTAGGCCCTGGTCAGCTAGTTTAAGGCATATGCCTGACTCATAGAGTCGAGGTCTGCCCATTTGTTCCCAAGTGTCACAAGTCATGATGTTTACTTGTGATCCAAAGTTGAGAACTACTTGTCGAACATGGTATCCTTTGATTTCCAGGTCGACAAGTGGGTCGGCATCACCTTTATCTTTTTTATTTAAGCTACAGATATTCTTTGTTTGTTTTTCGGAGTTGTTATGTTTTATTTCATGTAGCAAGTCAATGAATTGAGAGACTGAGTTGTCTTTTTGTACAAGCTGTATTAATTCGTTTATTATGTTGTGTCGATTGTCATGAGCTTGTTCTTATCGTGCAAATTCTTTGAATACATTGGTTGCTTCTTTGTATGTTTGTTTTTCTTTAAGTGGATCAGGGTAGATATTTTGCTCTTTTATTTTGTTGATTCTTGGGTTATCACTTCCTATTTTTGTTCCTTGTCAAGTTATAATATGCAAATTTTTTGTGTTTATTACATCATGTTTTTGCACACACGACAAGACATTAACATTTTTCTTTGTATTTATTTTTTCCAACATGGTAGGGAAATCCTCTAGTGAGTGATCCCCTACTCCACAAAGAGTACAAAATTTGAGATCAGTTCTGTCTTTATATGGACAGTCTGCATACCGATGTCCCTCCTTATAACATGTAAAGCATTGGATGGGTCGACGTGGTCAGTTCTCGCGATTTCTAGGGAAACGACCTCATCCTCTGTAGCCTCCATGTCGATTGTCATACCGGTGCTCGTATCTCTGAACTTCATATTTGTGACCATTCTGATCATTTGGTAAATTGTTTTTCTCATTATTTTGCACGTCTGCATTGGTTTGGTAGACTGCATGGTAATTCTGTTGGTTCTTTAGGTTCAAATGGCAGTCGGCTGTGTTATGATTTTTAGTTTCGTAGATTACACACCAAGATGCCTTGTCGTTCTTCATGTTGAACGGGAAATCTTTTGTCGAGTGGTCCCCATGCTCTTGGGAAATGTCGCAAAAAGATTTTGTCTATACGAATCGAACGTCCTGTCGATAGTTGTCTTTGGAATGTCCGGCCATGGAGCACTTGGTGCACCAGATATTCTGATTCTTTAGGTTTAACTCATTTAAATACTTTGGCACACTATTGAGTTGTTCTTCTAATCTGTGATCAGTGGAGTATGCTGGGATGTCCTCATCCATTTCCACTTGGAGAGATTTTGTAAGTGCATCTTCGTAAGAATTGAATGTTTCTAGACTTATGTGTCAGTGAAATTTCTGAGATAACCCTGCAAGAAACCACTGGATTAGTAATTGTTCATCTATAACATAGTCTAGCTAGCTCAGAAGGTCTTTCCATCGCTTATCATAGTCGCGGACAGTTTCTCCTGGCTTCTGTGATGTTGTTTTTATTTTTTTCACTGCCAGGTGTTTTGCATCTGGAGTTTTGAAAAATGATAGAAATTGCACTTTTATATCAGCTTTGGTTTCTCTAGGTTGTCTTTCCAAAAATTTCATATACCAAGTCAATGCCCTTTTCCTCAAGGCACCGGCGAACTGTGCCATTTGTCTATCTTCGTCCATAACTTGGTTGGCCTCCCAAGTCGACTCATAGACGAACCAGTGTCGTCTGGGGTCCTCATTCCCCTCATATAGAGGAATGTGTGTTAACCCGTGACCCATGTCGGAATCACTGTCACTGCTCTCAGGAGGTGGCGATGGTGGAGGTGGGGGTGGGGGTGGTGGGGTTATTGGCTTATTCGTCTCTACGGGACTATGATCGATGGAACTTTCGTTCCTGTCAGTTGTCAATTATTCTTTGACTGGCAGTCAGTTGATGTTGACTTCTTCTGTTGATGGCCCACTACGACTATTTGTCTGAAGTTCTAAATTTTTTGTGTCTCCCAAAGCTGTATTTGGCATGGGGGGTGCTCCTTCATGTGTCAGTAAGAGTAAGTGGCTACTTCAGTGGGAGGGTACCGCTTGAAAGGTAACCCAATTTCCTTCCTCTAGTTGATGGATAATGAGGTGTTGTCTAGTGTATGTCTCCTCATCTAGTCAACTCCATATACCAAAGTCACTAGCTCATAGTCGGAGGTCCTCTTCGACAATAGTTTGTATCCGGGTACGTGGATTCAATGGAGAGAGGGTTGTTCCTTCATGGGGAGCTCTTAATTGGAGAGCTTCTGGCTGATCTACCCATAATTATTCCTCCATAGGGGATGCGTCTTCTTCCATGCCTTCTTCATGTGGGTCATGACCCAACTCTGGCGGATTCCCTTCCTGGTCGATCGCCCTAGGACTCCTTCCTCTATGCAGCACTAAGGCTCTCTCTCTTCTTGCTTCTCTCCTTTGTTGTCTCTCTTCCCTCTCTATTTTCTGAATGTCCGACATACCGTTGTGTGATACTATTCTCTTGATTTCTTGTTTGGTTGACTTCTCATTACTGGTGAATGGTATCTGCTTCTAGTCAACTAGAATCCACTCCAATTTATCTCGACATATGACCAGCTACCCCCCCATAGCCTACCCGATGCTTTTAGAAAGCTCGGATAGTTTGGTCTACTTGCTTAAGAAGTATTCCCACTCCCTTTCTGCAATGAATTTTTCCCACTTCTTTTTATTTTCTGCCCAATTAGATTTTGATGGCAGTTCATGAAGTGATGGATGAGGTTCAACAATATGTCCTACTCCCTTCTAGATCAGAAATTTGAACAGCAAGGTTGGTAAGGAGCACAGAAATTGCTCGGTGAGGTCTGTGTAAAATTTCTCCTTGATGGTTTCCACCAAATTTCTGTTTTCTACTACTTGTTCCTGACAGAAGTCGTCAATGATTTTCTCAAACCACTTCGACAAGTTTGTTCTACCTCCTCGGATCAGTTTTTCTAGCAACTGTTGGTCATTAGTCCCTTCCAGCTTTTTCATCCAGGAGTTTCTTCAGAAGTTGGGGCACTAATTCTAAAAACTTCTCATGTGTTTCTGTAAAGAATCTTGCTTTTGTTTGTGCGATTGTTAATATGTTCCGTCATGTGTAATTCTGCAAATAATTTGCAACTTTACGTTCCCACCAGTCCTTAATCTCCTGCTCTGAGATCATCTGTTTGCATACATTTTAGACATGTACTATCAGCAATAGAACCAATCTTGTAATCTCATAGATCACATAAGGTTACTAATAATACATACTAAAACATACATATATAATAGAGACAAGAGATCGGAACAAGTAGGTGAATTAACAGATTATATTACATGAAAGAGTCCATACAACACAGAGAACTAAACTGAGTTTCCATCTGGCTCAACAGTCTAATATAAATGATTACAAAATAATTACAAAATAACTACCTATCGATTCGGTGAACTGTCACAATTTTATGTGGCCGACCTAATCTCTAGTTTAGTCGACTGACTGACTTAGTCAGCTGATCGACTAATTCGGCTATCGTTCAAGTTGACTTATCGACTTGCTCCTCCTACAATGATCCTTAACTTTGTTCAGGGAACAAGAACTAATGGGATCTTCTACAAAGTTAAATCTGATCTTGATTTGATTGGGTTTACTGACAGTGATTGGGAAGGTGACAACACAGATCAAAATTCAACATCAGGATATGTGTTCATTCTTGCTGAAGAACCAATCAGCTGGTCAAACAAGAAACAGAGTATCATAGCACTCTCATCTACAGAAGCAGAGTACAGAGGAGTTGTAAATGCAGCAACTCAATGTTTATGGTTGGAGGGGATACTTGGTGAGTGTGGCTTTGAATCAAAGTTTTCAACTATTATCTATTGTGATAATTAGAGCACCATTCGAATCTACAATGATCCAGTTTAGAGACAGAGAACCAAACACATTGAGATCCATATGCACTATATCAGAGAGCTTATGCATGATGGCACCATTCACCTACTCTTCTGTGCATCTTCAGAACAAGTAGCAGACATCTTCACCAAAGTTTTTTGTGAGAAGACATTTAGCAATCTCAAATCACTGCTGGGGATTTCTGATCATGCTGTGAAGCATTATTGATGACAACATTTTCAAATTTTGTTTTACTATCCATGTTTAAGGGAGGATTTTTCCACTGGGTTTTTACCTCTTTCCTTGGTAAAATGGACATGTAGTATGTAAAGGGTGACTAAGCCTTATTGCTATGCCCTATAGTTTTCTGATATTTCCTTACAAAGTCAGGCTTAACGGGGGGTGTTAGAATAATCAACCCATAGTTAGCTACCTTATAAATTAATTAATCCATTTTTGTCGTATTTTCCTAGTTTCCAATATTCCACTCTATGCAAGTTGTTTTCCACATGTGCTAGAAGTCAAAATTGCTAAAACTGAGTCATGGAGCACTTAGGAAACCTCTTGGAATCCATATTTAGCATATTTACTTTATTCCAGATCCTCCCTAGTGCACATCTGCTTTTTCTGCTAAGTTGCCTGCTTTATTGAGATTTATGGCAAAAGGGAAAGTAAGACTAGGTGTAGTTGACTTGTTTTTTGCCCTCATTATCCTCCATTCTTTTCTCCTAATAAAAGCATGTATGAGTTGTTTTTCCATCACCTATTAGCTTGCCTACTTGAATTTTTCAATTCGTGATCCTCTAGGTAGATTTGGAAACTACTTTATGCACCTATGGGGGATTTGACTAGATTTAGTAAGCCTACTTTTTGACTATTTCGAATGACATCCTTATGCATTTGAATATCTCATGTAATTATATATTGCAGCAGCCTATTACTTCATAAGATTGGCTATTGTACACTCATTCAATACAGATTAGTGTTATGCTCCAATTTCAGTCTCATTTGTGTGTAAATTTGCATGTTTGATTAGCAATTTTGTGAGTGCAATTGTTCTATCACTTGGGTTCAATTTCCACAATGATAAGACACAAGGACAAATTTACTACAAAATTTGCATGATTTCTATGGTGTAATAGCCCTATGCATCCACTGTAGTGGGTCACCCCAAAGCCTTGATTGTTTTTGCAAACTGTTTATTTTCTTGAAATGCAAGTTGTTTTTATGCAAGTTTCTTTTATAGTTTTGTATTGAAATTTTTTGGTTTGTTTTCATCTTTGGGCACCTTTATTTCATACTAACTTGCTCTAACTTTATATCTATTCATTCTTTGTTTTGTGCAGATTTTTATGCACCTTTTCATTTCTGTTTTTGTACTCGTTTTGTGCTACTTTTTTTTGTGCTTGTCGTGTACTCATTTTTCTTTCTAGTACTTGATTTGATGATTTTAGGATGAGCATAAGCTTAGATCAGCTCACTCAGATCCTCGCAAAAGCCAAGATCTCCTCTTCTCTTGATAGCAGCTAAAGATGTAATTACTCCTCCTGAAGCAAACAAGGAAGAATCGACATTTGAAGAATCTTGCATAGGAGATGAAGAACACTTGTTCGAACTGGAGGTTGAAGAGGATGAATAAGGGACCTTGGGTCATCATTATGCAAATGGAAGCTGCATCAAACAATGGTTCCATGTAAGTACTAGGTTAGATCTATTTTGTTTTTGTTTTTATTTTATTAATTAATATTTTCAACATTCAATTTTTTACATTATTAAATATTCTAGGTTTAGTTTTTCAAAATTAAAAGATAATTTTGGTTTACTTCTTTTAGATTTATGGTTTCACTGAAAATTTCACTACACCTAAATGATTGTAAATTTCAATTAGAATAGAATAGGTAGGTTTTAGTTTCTCTTTTTTAAATTTAACATGTAGGATGTCTTATTTTTCTTTAATATTTCTATTTGTTAATTTTTTTATTTTTTCTAATCGTTTTAATTACCACTGTTTTTAATTGTGTTAGGAATTAAAAATAATTTTAATCTTTAAGATCTAAAAAAAATTATGAAACTTTTTAGTCTCTTTTCATTTTTCATTTATAAATTTTTTAGGTCATCCTAAGACTAAAAAATGCATTAAGAGTTTGTTTCTTTAAACTTATGAATAATTATACTAAATAAAATAATAAACAAATAAAAATAAAAATCTATATAGTTTTCATTTTTAATTTTGATAGATTTTTGTTTTATTTTTTAAAAATAAGATAAATCTAAATAAAATTAAAATTTTACCCTTTAATTTTGTTAAGAATACAAATTTCTAGTTTGCATTTTTTTTTAAATTTAGGAATATTTTAAGATGAAAAAAAAAAAAAAGATAAGATATATATATTAAAATCAAAAAAATTTAAAAAAATGTTTGTTGTTTTTTTTTTTAAATGCTTTTTTAATTCTGATTTTAGTTTAAAAATAATTATTAAAAGTTTTATTAAATTTAACTAAACCTACATATTAACAAATTAAATAATAAACAAGTCCACTCTGAAAACCCCCAAATCCATTAATCATTAGAAAAAACAAAAAAAATTTATTGTAAGAATAAAAATTTATAAAATATATATATATAACAAAATATTTGAAATCATTTCCTATAGCCCCACCTGCAATCTTAACAAATAAACATTAATGTAAAATTTAAAAATTATATATAAAACAAAACCTATAAACATAACATAAAAAAAATATTAAAAATATAAATTTACAAAACACATAAATAAAAAAATTTATATAAAACAAAACCTGCAAACAGTCTATCATATGAAATTTCCAAACAGTTCTCCAAATGCTTTAGCTTTTCAGTCCTCCACGCACGACCTGCAAACAGTCTGCCATGCGAACAGTCCTCCATATGAAATCTGTAAACATAATTTTTTCGACTGATCCGCAAATGAGAAAACAATGAAACCTGAACCTTGAAGCCTGTCCATGATTAAATTAGATCTAAACCTTGGAGCCTAGCGAATCTTGGAGTCGTAACCCTTACTAGTGATCTTTTTTGATGCAAACAAGCAGTCTGCCAACAGTCTGCCATGCGAACAGTCCTCCATATGAAATCTGTAAACATAATTTTTTCGACTGAAGAAAACAATGAAACCTGAACCTTGAAGCCTGTCCATGATTAAAATAGATCTAAACCTTGGAGCAAGCGAATCTTGGAGTAGTAACCCTTACGGGTGATCTTTTTGATGCAAACAAGAAGTTCCTTAAAATCTGCATTTCGTTGCTCATCCTCTGTAATTATTGCGAACCAATCCTCTCTATTAGTTTATCGGGTACATGCAATCGTTACCTTTAATTTCGATTTGGTAGATGCAATGGATGTGTTGTCAGATGACTGTGAATTCTGTTATGTATTTCTTCGGCACTAATCTTGGAAATCTGGCGGATATGTTCTATTTTATTAACTGGCAGCCAAGTAGATGGCTAAACAGTTAGTTCTATCTTTAGTCGGCTTCAATAACCCACTCAATCAAGCAAATTTCCTGCTAGCAGTTATGGGATCACTGTGGTGGTTTTAGACTACTGTTAATTCTTAGTCTCTGAAGATTTCAAGTCCGACCCTTGAATCCCATCGTCGTAACTTAAACCTACATTCATAATAATATCATTCGACTCATTCTGACTCATCAATGGAGGGATCGAAAAATTATATGTGCAATCATTGTTATATGTAATATAATGCTTCATTTCGATCTTTAAACACTTCGGATTTAGTTATGCAACCACACAGATCGAGCACATGCAACACCCCCGATTCGAAACCGGGTTCTTACGAGAGCTGAGACAGATATGAGATGTTTGATGCTGCTTCGGAGATGCCCACAACCATTACATTACATTACAGTTATTTTTTTTTAACTGATGGTTTCTCATGCCTGATTGTGTTGATCAATAGACAAACCCCAAGAGAACCAGTGCAATCGTCCAAGCAGGCATGATCCACCGTTGGCCTGATAGCCTTCACGATTCCCATTTCTCACCGATTTGATTGATAAAACCAGAAAAATAACTCGATTTTCGCAGATTGAGAGGGTCGAATTGAGAATCCAGCAAATGAACAAGAAATGTTTTAGCGTGACAAGAATCAAAATCGACTGCAAACCAATGATAACGCTCCACTTCTTTCGCAGCAATAAAATTATCCTGATTACAATACCAAATCTTTCAATGGTTACGAATTCATGAGCAGGTTGCATAATTAGCTAGCTATTCGGTTAAATAAATACTTTATTTATTTCTTTTTTAAGTAAAAGATTTCCATTTAAGAGATATTCTAAAATGTTGAAGTTGGCTACTGGATAAGCTGAAATGTTTTTTTTTTCCAAAGCTAACTAATGTCCCATCCCTTCCCCATGGGGGAGTTGAAGCTACCACATCTATTCCCAGAGAAGCTAATGGATAAAGTTTTCAATGTAGGCAGTCATGAATGAGGTTATCCAAGTCTTGACAATAAAAATAAGGTATATTCACTGCGAATTGAAACAAATTCTGCCACGGCCATATATATATGGGTCAAAGAACTCAACGATACAGGTACGATGCTGGTACGCGCTATCACCCACCCTATATTTTTTCTCTGAGCGGAGCTAATTTGGGAGCCTGTATGAATCTCACTGGAGGTGTTGGGTGAAAAGTAACTATTGTTTTACTTGGCGAAGTGGCAGTTTGACTTCGATGCAGCTGGACGCCTACATCCTTCCTTAACTTATTGTACCTTTCTCCACATTACGCCCCAGCATTGGTCTCTGTGACCCACCATCGAACAACCCAACTACAATAGCTCTATTCAGGGAAATTGTGTATTTATTCCTTACAAATTGTGATGCTCATGTAGACTTGATTTTCTATGATTTATCTCAAAAAGAGAAGTAAGGTCCTCAATCGGGCAACTAACAAAACTACTTGGTCGACTGAATCAATCGAATAAACTGTGGAATCAATGGATTATGGGTCAACAAAGTCAATTGGATATGCCGTATCTGTCTCCGCATCCATCTCTGTGACCACTACTTTGACCTCCGTTACCTCTCTTGGTAATGGTGTCTATAATCCTTCCTACGTAACTAGATTTCTATCCCGCTCTCAAAACTACAACTAAAGCTAGTGGTTATGGGTAAACAAAAGACACCGCCTTTATTTTATATACCCCTTCTCTTTTTTTGATCTAATCTTTCATTTTTATGCTGTTGTAAGATGCATTTGAATCTTTTCT